>JAOTRH010000022.1:17292076-17342635 GCA_034768845.1 Heliamphora exappendiculata
AAAAAGACGAGCATCGTCTCGTATCCAGGTACGATAACTAGGAGAACTAGGATCAGGAGCATCGTCAAATAAGTGGGCATCCAATTCCATGCCTTGCAAAGATTTTAACACTTTTTCCCGCCACAAGGGATAAGCAGAAGCACCGTCAAGGTTCTCATCGACAAGCCGAGTAGAATAAGAGAATACCACAGTTCTCATTGGTCACCCGGTATCCGTCAGAGACTCAGCGGTCCCAGAAGTCCGGGTAGCAGACTTATCGCCCTCCGATGACATTCTTGCTCAAAAAATCAGAGAATCCACAACCAGGTAACCCTCACTGCATCAACACAAATTAGACAACACAGAACTTGTTGAATAGAAAGCAGGCCATTGCACGGATGAATGAAGTGACGCAGTGAGGGAGACAGAAAAACAGGACTGTTGAGACCTGTGCGACTATTCCGGCGACCAGCGACTTTTTTCGGCGACTTTTTCTAGGGTTCCAGTGACTGTTTAAATGGTCAAAATTGGTTTTGGGGCCCAATCGGTGATTGTGGTGACGGTTTAGTGGGATTTTGGTGGGTTTCGGCAACCGTTTGGGTGCCGGCCACTTGTTTCGTCGACGTCAGGGTCTGGCGGCGACTATAGTGAACTGGTATGGGGTTGTCGGAGCTAGAAATGGTAGCTTTGGTGGGTTTCGGCGCCAGGAATGGACTGGTGTGTGAGTTTCGGCGCTAGCGGTAGTGATTTGGTGGGTTTCGGCGCCTGTTGGCGACTGCTGGAGGCTGCGTTTCGGCACTAGAGGTGGTGGCTGTGGTTGGTTTCGGCCCCAGAGGATGAGACAGGCGTGGTCAATGGCGAGGGTTAGGGTTTTGGCGACTGTTGGAGGCTGGTCTAGTGAATTTCAGTGCTGAAGATGATGGTGTTGGTGGGTGGCGGCGTTGGAGGATGAGGTTTGGGTGGTCGGCGGCTAGGGTTAAGGATCAAGGAGGAGCTATTGGCGGTGATGGCTCTGATACCATGTTAATTACATAGTATTAAGCTTAATGAAGACGCGTTAACCCAATAAGGTACGCAACTGTTTATTTATAGAACAACGAAACCACATAATAAGATATAGTGTGCTCAACCACACCAGATAATAATAATTATTATTATAATAAAGCTAACAAAGAAGAAGTTAAGAGAAAATAGATTAAGGTGGTTTGGACATATAGAACGCAGACCAAAGCTATGCCCTTCGAAAAGGCATTAGAACATGTACTCAACACCCAATTTCTCATTTTGTCTCATATAACTCTTTATCAACCCCATATCGTGTTTTTGTCTCAAAAAGAGAAAGCTATTGTGGATCATAATTGAAAGAAAGCTATGGTTTAGGAGATGACAGCCCCTGAAAAAGAATGGTACCTAGGAGTTGGCCTCTCTTTCGAAAGAGAAAAAGACAGTTGAGTGCAAATGGGTCTTTACAGTAAAGCACAAGGCAGATGGATCAGTTGAGAGATTCAACGCAAGGCTTGTTGCTAAGGGTTTTACCCAAACTTATGGTATTGACTACCAAGAGACTTGCACCAGTAGCTAAAATGAACTCAGTTCGGGTACTTTTATCATGTGCTGCTAATATGGGTTGGCCTCTTCAGCAATTGAATGTGAAGGTAAAGAAAAGTGTCGAGATCTTGGGTAATGAAAATACTAGAGAGAGGAGTAGACCTAAATTGACATAAAATGGCGTATTAAGAAAAGGAAATAAATTTATTGAAACTAAATAAAGATATGGCACTTAACATAACATAATAGCGTAAAAAGATTCATGTAGCCTACCGCAATTGATTGGGACAAGACTTAATTTGGCTTGGCTTGGTTAGCTGGTGCCAAATCTATGGTCGCTATTTAACTTTTGCAAATTAAAAACTATGGAAGATACCATGAGCAGGTGAATGGTAAAACTGGAATTCGACAAAATTCAAATTAGACTAGCATAATCAGTGAAGATTTCAGATTAACATTCAATTTTGTCTTGATCTGCTCTCCCATGAACACAAATTCCATGACTTTTGATATATACACAACAGTTTGAGCTGCATGCATGAGAAGGACTGGGAATGGTTAATGGTTACAGAGGTCCATTTGCAAATAAGAGATTTCTAGGCTTTTTATGAGTAATGCACCCCTGGGCATTATACGTTCCCTATGTTTCCAGGATTTTCAGAAGCTGCCGAAATGGATAGTTTTCTTCTTGTACCATTTTTACCATTTGCACAAGCTTGTGAAGGTGTGAATATTCGTTTGTTCCTTCAGTGCCAGAAGGATGGATGGACACTGGAATTAGAGATTTTATACCATATATATTGGAGGGGGTACTAAAAAGCTTTGAGCCAAGGTGTTGGCTCTCTTCCAAGGATTGTGGTGGATGAGATCATTTGGAAATCCCAAAATGCTATTGCAGACAACTAAAAAGGACATACATGGAGATGGTAGGACATACATGGAGATGGTTACAGAACATGGATGCCGCAAGATATGGACACTCAGAGACAAAAACGTATCAAAAAATAAATGGACATTCCGAGACACAAATTTTCAAAAGTAGGGCACAACACAGCAAGTACATACAGTATGTTTATATCAAATAGTAAGTAAATTGGAAAATAAATATGGACCAAAAATTCCAATAAGGAATATCTATATTGAAAAAGCACTATTGACAAATAAAATGGAGTTTTAAGGTTTCGAGTTCCTTTAAACAAACTATCCTAGAGGAGGAGGAGCTAATAGGCATAAGTCCACTTATCCACATTGTTTTAATTTAACCATTGGATCCTAAGTTATTTTCTTCAACATTGCGATATATTTCACATGTGCCTGAATGATGGACACATGTGAATCCCATGTCCAAAACATAAGCCAATTCTAAAAAGATCTAAAAGCATAGAACACTTTTATTGTGTCTTCACACTTGTCACGGAGTGTTTGATGAGTCTTAGTGTCATACACATGTTTAACACGAATAAATACCTTAGAAATGTCTGGTTTGTTAGACACACAATGATGAGGAACGAGTAGGCATAGGATGAAGATATTTTTGATATTTAGGAATTTAAGAATTTTAGTAATATTTTATATTTTGATTTTATTGAAAGTTTTTAAACTTGGTAACTTCAATTAAAATTTTTCTTAATTTGTAATCTTTTTTTAGTAGCTTTAATCAGGGTTTTCCTGAATTATGATCTTTTATTTTTAGTATTTTCAATTAAAGTTTTCTCGTGTAGGTGATATGTCCAAAGTCAGGGGAGATATCATAATATTTGGGAAGATAGTAGACACTTGATGGCTCGGGACCGCCGGAGGCGGAGGAGCAAAGAGCAGTGGCAACCCTAGGGGAGAGAGAGAGAGAGAGAGAGAGGGAGGGAGGGAGGCAGTGGAGAGAGAAGCTCAAAGTCGGAGGAGAATGGCAGATGAATAGTAACTTGAAAGAAGAGAATGGGTTCCTTTATATAAGAGTCAAAGGAGCCCGAAGGCTGCTATCGCCAAAGGACAGGTGGAGCCATTCCCTTGGAGCGACAACCTGAACGTACTGGCCACTGGTGGAGGCCTCTGATAGCCGACATGGCAAGGAAGCACATGCTCTGCCCATTGTCGTGTCTCATACAACCGTATTCCTCAGAATAGTCAGTGTACTTCTTGTCTTCTTGTGTTAACGCTCCTCTCTCTCTAACGTTTGTCAGAGTGAAGCCACCCCAAGGGTGGGGTGAGCCAAGCAACTCTAACGATCCCTCAGCTCTAACCTCCAAGCCACAATCTTCTAGAGGTCCCGAGCGAAGTCTCCTAGGCCCTGCTTCCAGCCTAGGTCATGTTGTGGAGCCTTACTGTGGGGGGAGTTGTAAACCCTCTTAAGGAGCAAAGAGGTTGTCTGGAGCCAACCCCTGCAAGTGGAATTGGATGGATCGGAGCGAAGTCCTTGGGCAAATGGAACAGAGTTAACCCAAAGATTGATGATCATACCCACTATATGCCCCATGTGCGAGTACTCTCACAGCTAATGAGAGTGCACGTACATGCCCCCTCTACTAATGTTATTTATTTATTTATTTTTAGAAGATGCACTAGGTGGGATTTGAACAACTCAAATTTAAACTAGAAATCTTTCCATCTCGTGATAGAGTGGAGTTGATAGTGCCTTTACCTTACTTCTTTTTCGAGAGAAGTTGTACTTGCATCTATTCTTTCACAATGGTAGTGGTTCGGAATTCAAAATCTCTCCAGTCATATAAAAGTGGGAGGGTCCCTCATTTGGGACCACTTTGCTCTTTGAAAACTCTCCACCCTTGCTCCAAATTCCCTAAGCTAAACAAAGGAATTTTGGACACTAAAGAGAAGTTGTAGCCACAATTTTGGAAATTGGGGGGTTTTGGAGCGACTCGTTTTGGAGCGACCTATTTTGGAGCAACCCATTTCGAAGCAATTGATTCTAGAGCAATTAATTCTGGAGCAACTTCTTTTGGAGCGACACTTTTTGGAGTGACAAATTCTAGAGTGACCCATTTGGGAGCAACCAATTTTGGAACCACCCATTTTTTGAGTGACCACTTTTGGAGCAACCTATTTTAGAGCAACAGATTTTGGAGCGGCCACTTATAGAGACATCCCTTTCGAAGTTGGTGGGTTTCTTCACCTTCCAATTTATTTTATTTTATTTATTTATTTATTATTTTTTTTTTATAAATAAAAAAATTATTTGTTCATTTATTTATAACTTTAGGAGCCCACCAAATTAAGAAAAGAAGCCTTGGGACTCTTCCATTGGAGCGATCTATTTTGGAGCGATAGGTTTTGGAGTGACACTGGTCATGAGCCGTAACCTATTTTGAAGCAACCCAGGTCTTTTGCCATAACCAGTTCTGGAGTGCACCTGTTTTGGAGCAGTGAACAGCAAGAGAGGGAGAAATAACCTTTTTTGCCTTTAAACAAAACTGTTTTGGGGCAGCAACCGGAGGGCTAGGCTTTGGAGCAACAAATCTCTCTCATATTTTTTTTTAGTCGAACTGCTTTCTTTCTTTTTTTTCTATTATTATTATTATTATTATTATTATTATTATTCCACAGCGAGATTCGGAGTAGCCAGATTTGGAGGAACAGGTTTCGGATTTGGGAGCTGCGAGGTTTGGAGCAACTGACTTTGGAGCTATGGAAAAAATATTGAAGGGACTTTGAGTACTAGATTTTCAGAACTAAGGCCTTTGGACTTAAGCTACGCCGGTTGGCAAGAGAGATTCTCAGGGCGTGCCGAGCTCTCAGGTTCGTGGAGCTTTTGCAAATCTAAAGGTAGTGTTCGTGCAACGGGTGTTGAGCATAAGGATCTTTGACCAAGGGTTTAACCCTACGGTTTTGGAGTTCTCATCCACTGATTTCCGCATAGGGCGAGAGACGGGAAAAACAAGCGGCTCAACCTGGGGTTTTGGCGCAAGCTTAGAGGAGCAGGCTGGTCTTGGAGCGGCTGCCTTTGGAGTAGCCTGTTTTGGAGCAACAACTGCGGCGGCTAGCTTCGACACAACAGCTCTCTCTCTCTCTCTCTCTCTCTCTTGCATTGGAGATTTTGGTCGGCGAGGTATGCCCCCCTCCGACTTTTTGAGTTGGAATTCTCAATTATGTCATTTAGGGCCAATGGTTTTGATTTTTTTTCATTTTTTCATTTTTTCTTTTTTTCTTTTTTTTTTTTTTTTTAAGTCTTCATCTTGCGATTAAAACTCAGGCAATGGTTTTTGTAGTGCAGCCCAAACGGAGCAAGCTGGTCATGGAGCAAGCTGGTCTTTGGAGCAGCCGGTTTTCGAACCTTAGCGCAGCATCAAACGGAGCAAGCTGGTCCTTGGAGTGGCTGCCTTTAGAGCAGCCTATTTCGGAGCATTCAAATTGGAACAACTGGTTTCGGCTAGGCTTCAGAGCATGTCAGCAAAGTGCGGCGACAAAGTTCCAAATTTTGTAGTTGTGTTCATGTTAGAAGAAGTAAAATAATGGGAAGCCGTACCAAACCGGTAGGCGAGCACTCTTATTTATATTAAAAACAAGGAAACACCATTGCATCCATACACCCACACACACATGATTATAACTATAATACGCTGCCACTAATAATAATAATAATAATAATAATAATAATAATAAGAAGAAGAATAAGCTACTACTAATAAGCATAATAAACTACTACTAGCACCCCCCTCAAGATGGAGCATATATATCAACCATGCCTAACCTGTTACACAAATACGAGACACGCGGACCTGGTAATGCTTTGGTAAAAATATATGCCACATGTTCACATGTAGGAATAAACCCAAATGTGACAATTCATTTCTGATATTCGTCACGAACAAAATAACAATCAGCCTCAATATGTTTCGTCCTCTCATGAAATACTGGATTTGTGGCAATATGAATAGCAAAGGTATTATCAACCCAGAATTTGGCAGAACCACTAAGAAGGAAGTGTAATTCTATCAAAAACTGCTGAAGCCACGTAATCTCTACAGTTGCTAATGCCATAGCTCGGTATTCGGCTTCAGCACTAGACCTGGATACAACATTCTGCTTCTTACTCTTCTAGGAAACTAAGTTTCCACCAACAAAGACAGAGTTACAAGATGTGGATCTCCTGTCAAATGTGCATCCAGCCTAATCAACATCCGAGTATCCTTCCATTCTCATATGTCTATGATCAAAAAACTGGATGCCCTTACCAGGATTTTTGTGCAAGTACCGAAGAATACGTAACACCACTTGGCAATGGGGAACACGGGGATCAGACAAAAACTGACTCACTACACTCAATGGATAAGCAATGTCTGGACGAGTCATTGTAGTGAGATAATTAAGCTACCCCACTGTCCGTCGATATTACTCATGGTCGGAAAGAATCGCTCCTTTCGACCCTAGCTTAACAGTAGAATTCATAGGGGAGTCCACTCCTTTGGCATTCATATACCCTACTCGCGCCAGAATGTCAAAAACATACTTCCTCTGAGAAATGAACACCCCTTCCATATTGCTGGTTACTTCAATGCCAAGGAAATCTTGCAATTCACCAAGATCTTTCATCTGAAGCTTGGTGCCCAGGAATGATTTAAGTGCAACAATCCCTCCATTGTCACTACCAGTAATAACAATGTGCAACAATCCCTCTAACTATGTAATTTTACTCAAACTGGGACAGTTTCTTCAGACTGGGCAATGAAGGATGGCCTAACCGACAGTGTATATCCAAAGTCTGAGACGATCTTCCCGAGCATACAACATCCAAAGTCTCATCCATCACATACAGGCTACCAACTACCCATCCTATACTGATAGTACTTCTCGAAAATAGATCTTGAAAAATACAATGATTAGGAAAGAATGTTACGGAACAGTTCAAATCCTTTGTAATCTGACTCACAGATAGTAAATTAAACGGATTAGCAGAAGTATGTAAAATATCAGAAAGGGTAAATGATGGAGATAAAGAAGCTACTCCATGTCCCTTCTCCTCCAAAGTTCCTCCATTGGCAACAATAACCCCACTGTGTCCAGGGGTCAACTGATAAGACGAAAAAGTACCTGTGAAATGGGTCATATGTGCAGATGCACTCGAGTCTATCACCCACGATCTGGGAGTGGCCATACACACAGTAGGGTTCCTTACAACTGTGGTTGAGGGAGCATCGGCTGTGTTCCCAATCCTCATCTGGATGAACTGATCATATTCCTCCTGAGTCATATCTATAGTCCTCTTAGAAGAAGATAATGGAGCATCATAATCGGTCACTATATTAACCACAGAGGATGTAGAGCGCCCATGTAGTTTCCAGCACGAGCTCTGTAAATGTAACTGCTCTCCACAATAGTAGCAGGGCATGGTGTCACGTCCACCTCTACCTCTGCCTCGTCTTCCATCACGGCCTCTACCTCGGCCTCCATATGACCCATGACGGTCTTTGCCTCAAAATACGCCTCTACCTCCTTCACGAGATACACCCAGGGCTGTATGACCACCTCGGTCAGCAGCCATAATACGAAGCTCTTCGTGAATAACTGCTCTGCTCATCCTCCTAAAGACCTCAAATAAATAAGGAATATCATACCCAACTAAGATCTAGGAACGTACTGAGTCAAGCTGTTAGTTCACTTCAACTAGAAAACAAACAATCAAGAACTGCATCATCTGCCATCTGAAAACCTCATATCGATTGGTAAACGGTACCAACTAATCATACTCATCTACTAATACCTTGAACTTCATGTAAATATTCTGAGAAAGGGCGCTCTCCCTGTTGTAGTCTGAAGATACCCCGCATCACATCGTATAGCGTGGACAAATCATTAGTCGAGGCAAATACCTCCTCGAGTATAGTCCACACCTCACGTACAGTTGTGGCATTGGTCACCAAAAGCTCAACAGAAGACTCCATTGAATTCAACATTTTACTGAGTAATCTTACAACATCACGCTTCCATCTTTTATACTCGTCAGTTTCCTTCTCAGGAGGATCTTCGAACAAATGATTCTCCTTTTCCATACCTTCAATTGTCAACAATATCTTCTTTTTCCATAACATGTATGTTTATGGTCTAGTCAGTTTTGAATCCACTAATTATGTGGATGACGAGAATACATTCGTGAATCATTGTCTATCAGTTCCTTGTTTATCCGTACCCGTTTGAGAGTCACCAACTCTCGTAAAACTCTCCGTCAACATCACAAGCTATCAATATCAAGGAACCACGAACAATCACACCAACACGCAATAGAACCCAGCCACAACTCTAATCAATCATAAATGGGCCACAAAACATACCTTCAAGCTATCCCCATAAACGTAAACAAACTGTGGTAGCCTCGAGACCCTCAAAACAGCAGTTAGGATCCTCCTGTAGTACAGCCAGACCAATAGAAGGTGAACCAAAGAGGCGAGAGAGCCTTACACTGATCGGTTGGCCAGTAGAAGATCACCTAGAGGAGCTAGGGTTTCCAGGATTGCAGTTAAGAGAGGAAAATAGGCAAACAGAGGTGTGGCGAGAGAGACGGAGGGTCGGACAAAGAGAGAGAGAGAGGGTCGGCGAGATGGAAAGAGAGGTGCGATGAGGGAGAGAGAGGATCGACGAAGGGAAAATAGGGTTTCGGGGGTCGGCTACAGGGAGAAAAAGGGTCGGCGAAAGGGTTTCTAAGGTCGGTGAGAAGTTTTCTGGGGTCGACAACAAGGAGAGAGGGTCACTGGAAGGGTTACGGCGATGTGGCTAGGGTTTCGGGATGGTGGAGGCTGGGGTTGCATTGTGGCGGCAGTGTGGAGGCTGGGGTGGCAGAAGTGAAGGCTAGGGTTTGGTGGCTGAAAGAGGCTAAGGTTTGGTAGCTGAAGGAGGCTAGGGTTTTATATGAAGGAGGCTAGGGTTTTATAGTGGCTCTGATACCATGTTAGAAGAAGTAAAATGATAGGAAGCCGTACCAAACCCGTAGGCGAACACTCTTATTTATATTGAAAACAAGGGTATACAATTACATCCATACACCTATACACACATGATTATAACTATAACACACTACCACTAATAATAATAATAATAATAAGCTACTACTAACAGTTCACTCCAAGTGTGTGCACTTTCATGCCTAAAGCATTGTTCCCCTAACATTTTTTATTTTTTTTGCAAAATAGAATTGGCAAGTGGGTAATAATGTTCACGGCCTATCACTTCGTGTTTTCAGTAAAAGGATGGATTTCAAGCCTAAACAGAGAAAATATATGGAATTGAACCTGTTTTCATTAAGATTTTTTAATCTTGTTTATGGATACCAATATGATTTTTCAGGAGCGCAAGGGATGTTAATGGATCTACACTCATTTTTCTAATAGAATGGAAGCTTTAATGATTGGAAGGCTATGGCATTTATTATTGGGACTCGATGATGGCTTGGCATGTGAGACCCAGTTCCGTTTTGAATTTATGTAATTAAATGTTTACATCAACCTGTGTGGTATTAATTGTGAGCTGATATGCTTATTATATATGTGTGGCCAGTGAGTCCGGTAACCTTTTTATGAGCTTTGTTGGACCCGCATGTGTGCGCAGAGGCCCGAGAAGATTAATTCGAGGATAATTTCGAATTTCGGTAATTTTCGAATATGAAAATTTTAAATTAATATTAAGTTAAAAAAACATTAATTTCGGGTTAATTTGAATGTTTGTATGCGAATTAAATACATTGTGTGACAATAGGGGCATTTTGGGCATTGTAGGAGTTAGTGACTTCGATTTTTGAACCAACGCTTGTTGGAAAAGCTTTGGGCCTTCTCTTCTTCCCCTCCCACCCATTTCTCTCTCTTCTCTCCCTTTCTTTCTCTTTTCTTTCCTCCATGGAAGACATCAAGATTCTCTTTCCTTCTCTCTAAGATTTGAGGCCTTTGGGCTTGGATTCAAGCTACACCGCAAGAACAAAGATTGTTCTACTCAACGAAAGCAACATTACCAACCATTGGATTTTCAATTCGGCGAGTTCGGGTGTTTAGGTTGTGTTCAAGCTTCGAGTTTCAACTCACCGAGATAGGATCTTCGACTAATCTTGAATAAATCTCATGAATATGTGATTAGTTGGTCTAATTTGAGTAAAATGAAATGAAACCCCTTTTTATATTTGAAAACTCTAGATCTATGGAGCTTGAGAGTTGATGTTTGGATGGAGTTAATTGAGATTTTGTGAAATTAAGTGAGTTACGTGAAGTTGGGTGATGTTAGACGTTGAACTTGTTTAAAATTTAGAAACCCGAGCTAAAGGGTGAGGTTGAGATTTTGGGTTTGGGTATGTTTATGGAATTGGAATGAGAAATTGAAGAATTAATTAGGTTAATTAAAGTTGTGTGTTGATGTATGACCAAATTGGTCTGACTTGTAAAATCCTAACTTAATTGGGAAAAAGTTAGAGATTGTGGATTGATGTAGAAATTGTGGGTTTAGTGTATAAATTGGGAGGTTTTGGAATGAGTTTTTAATTATACCTCTATGGTTTAAAGCTGTTTTTAGTGATGCTTTATCTTGGAACTCATTTCCTTGAAAAAAAAGTTTAGTTTGGAACTTAGTTTTCAAAAACAGGTTTTTTCTGGTTTGCTCTCAGATGAGTGACCACTCAAGCAGTCTTAAGTCCGCTCGAGCAGTCTACTGCCCAAGATGGGGTGTTTTGTCTCGGCCAAGTGGCCCTCTCAAGCACACTCACCTGGGCTGGGTATCAAATTTTGTTTTTCTAAATAAAAGTATCTTTTCATCCGAGTTCCATTTCAAGACCTCTTCACGTTCAAATTGAAGTTCCACGAATCTTTTTTTCAATGGTTTAACTCTCCTTTCGAAAATCATTTTGGAGAAAATGATCTTGTTTACAATGGATGTAAAGCGGGTTTTTCTCAAATGATTTTCCTCTTGAACCCGACCTCTATTTTGTTGGTTTGGTGGGTTGAATGTGAGATGATGATAGTATGAAATAAATTGGAGTTTTAATTATAAATATAATATTGAAGATTTGGGGCTTGTTGGGAATCTTGTTTGGATATGAAGAATTAAAACTATATTTGGAACTTAATTGGAGGTTTGCATTGAAATTAAATTTGACTTGAGAATTAGGACTACGCTTGGGGTTTGTTGGTGAGTTGACTTGGGTTTGAAATTGAGTTTAAACCATGAAAGGTTTCATTGTTATGTATAAGCAAAATACACCTAATTGGGAATATCATAAATTGAAGTTAAATTTGAGATTTAAATTGAGTTTGACTCTTGGTTTTGAATCCATGAAAATACTCTCTTTCTAAAGTTGGGAGAATATGCTTGAATGGGGGATTTTGCATGAAATCATCTTGATTGTGTAAAATTGAGATAATTGGTGATTTATGTTATGAGATGTTTGGATTATCATGTAGTGAATGCATAGATGTTTAAGGTGAAAACCATAGTGATGGTCGAGGGGCCAATATTGTTGATGTTATGTTGTTAATTGAGAACGATTAGATTAATGAGATAGGTTCCCACATCCTTCGGTGTAACCATAAAGGGGCATGATTGTGTTGAGGTACCCATGCCCTTCAATTTGATCGAAAAGGGGAATAATTATGTTGAAGTACCCATGTCCTTCGATTTGATCGAAAAGGAGAATAATTATGTTGAGGTACCCATATCCTTCGGCATGACCGAAAAGGGGAATGATTATGTTGAGGTACCCATATCCTTCGGCATGACCGAAAAGGGGAATAAGTATGTAGAAGTGCCCATGTCTTTTGGCTTGACCGTAAAGGGGAGTGATAATGAAGAGGTGCCCGTATCCTTCGGTTTGACCATAATGAGATGTGATTGTGTTAAGGTACCCAGATCCTTCGAAATGACCAAAAAGGGGTGTGATTGTGTAATGATGCATTGTTCTTCGAAGGTATGTGAATTGGGTTATGGAAAAATGATTGTTTGTAAATCATGTGAAAGAGTACCCTTTCTAGTTTTCAGTAGCTGGGTTAGAGAACTTTTTATGTATCATGGTGATGGTCAAAAATAAATAAATTCTTTTTTTACAGTTCCGGCTTTTATTCTTACGTAGTTGTATCCTATTGACTCTTGACTCACGGTCTTTGTTTAAAACCCGTTTTCACGTTTTTGTTTAAAACCCGTTTTAGGTGTTGGAGGTGATTCAATGGTTTAATGGCGTGGGACGAGATGGTGTTAAATTCCTATATTTGAATCCATGTAATATCATGTTTTGATTATGACCTTTTGTTGAACATGTGTTCTGATTAAATTTCTAAGAGTTGGAAGGTCACAAGGCCAGGTTCTATATGATTGAGTGTATGAAAATCTCTTGGTCGATGAGATACTTTGGTTTTGGGGGCGTGACATGGTTGGTGAAGTCCCTCTCAGTTTCCCATCTCCTCTTTGTGAGATACCATTGTTTATGTTGCAGAGGAAGAGGAACTACAACCTATGCTATGCGTATAACTTTGTTTTTTTAATCAGCAGATGTGTATAAGTTTATTTTGCAGCAGTTTCTGGACTTCAGGTGAACATAAGGACAAGTGAATTGTTCCCACATGGTGAGATCATCAACAGGGCATGCCTAGTTAGGATTTTGGGTATAAGTCTGGTTCTTTACCTGCATCTTCCAAAGCAAAATCAAATTCTGGCTTGGTACTTGCTACATGGAAGATGCAATACTTACCCATGAAGGGTGTGATAACTTGTCAAAGGCATGTTACCAACTCTCGCAATTTACATGCTCGTTTTCCCCATAAAAAAGGCCTGAAAAGTCAAAAGAAATCTTAAGGCCTGAAAAGTCAAAAGAAATCTTTTACCAGGAGGCTTCGAAATCAATTATTGAATCATTCAATGGAGTTAACAGTAAGATTTTGGTTTCAGGAATTAGAAAGAAAAAAAAGAGTTCATCAAGCCCCGTACCATTGTTTAGAAGGTTTGCCTCTAAGAGTAACAATTTGTCAGAAGGCTGCTGCTGAAGAATTATGGAAATAAGAAGGGTAACTGGAAATCCAATCGAAGTGGGTGAGCTTATGCAAAGAATATTAGAAAGTGTTGGGAAGAATTCTCCAAGCGCATCAGATATGCTGCAGGGAATGATTAAAGAGTTATTTTTGGGAAGGACATTGGTGTAGAGTTGGTCCAAGAAAATAGTAGTTTGATCCATTCCAGTTATTGAACCAAGTGCCGCTAGTAGTCAGTTGTATTAGCTTTTCCGGCAACTAACCGGTTACGGTGGGCTTCTCCAGGGTAATAACTAGTAAGTTAAGGTGGTCAAGGTTGTATTTTAAATGGTTTATATCCATGCAACTGAGTTTAAGGACAGAAAGATTCCTTGTATTGGGTTCCTGCCAACATGGGCAATTTAGAGGTACAGTCTTCTTATAATACGGCAGGGGATCAATCAGGTCTTCCATGAACCTACTTGGCAATCCAAAGTTCCTTCCAAGTAGCATTCCGTGGGAGGATGATAGTCTTCAACAAGGGTGTAATTTGGCCCGGCCCGGCCCGGCTGTGGCTCGGGTGGGCCTAGCCCGACCCGAAGCCCACGGGTTCAACCAAAAATCGGGCCGGGCTTTTTTCCAATGGATAGGCCCACGCCCTAAGGGTGTAAGGCTCGGCCTCGGGCAGGGCTTTGGACGGGCCGGTCGGGCTTTTTTCGGGTTTTTAATTTTTTTAAAAAAAATTTGTTGTTATAACTTATATAATATAAAATTAAATTTTTCTTAGTTATTAAGTTTTGTGATATTATTTTATTATTAATTTATTAGTCAAACTTCATAATCAATTAATAAGTTAATTTATTATTTATAACAATGTAAGTTTATTAGTTTTATATTTTAATATTTTTATATTTTTATATTTTTATATTTTTATAAGTTTATAAATTATAACTTATAAGTTTTAAAGTTTTCCTAATAGGGTTAGTGTCTTTCACTGGAAAAGAAAAAGGGTCAGAATAGGAAAATGGATAAGTTTATAACCTATTAATATTATTATTAAGTTAAGAAGTTATTAGAGAAAAAAGTGGGAGTTCCTTGTTGTATCAAGCAGTCATTGCAACTTTGACCCATCAAGTTAACTGGCAGAGTGGCAGAAGCTAAACAAGGCAACCAGATATATTTGCCACACAAAAAAATCTCCCATATATCACTGGAAAACCATTGCAGTGTTATGTGGTTACTTTCAAAATGAATAAAGCCCAAGTGGCACTCAGACTGAAGGGCAAATTCACAGCAAGCCAAGGGGTGGGCCGCCGGGCCGGGCCGGTCCACAAGCTCAGAGGGGTAGGCCCAGGCCCAAAAAACTTATCTCCGGGCCAGGCTCGGCCAGCACAGTACCGGGCCTCAAGCCAAAATTACACCCCTAGTCTTCAAGAACATTCCTAAGTTGGTGGGTGAGGGTATGATTATCCCAACTTGGTGTTCGTAGTGGAGAAGGGTTGCAGAACCTGTCAATCGCTGGATGTACACTGTCCGGCGGTTGAAGATAGATGGACCATTATTTTTTTTCTATTCCACCCAGCAGTTAATGTTTTTCCTCTAGGCATGGAGGGAGGGTGAGGAAGAAGGTGAGGCCTGTGGCAAAAAGCTCATTTGATTTTGCAAAGTCTATCCACAAAGTGATGGGAAATTATTGCTTTAATATTTTTTCTTTCCTTTTTCCCTTTCTTCGTAACCAGTCGTCTTTTATTGTAATATTTGCTTATCCAGCCATAACTAACATAAGGAGAATGAATTGGCAATTTTTAAGCATTTGGCAGCTATGCTCATGAACCTCCTATCTGAAATATCAGACAAATGTTCTGAGACTCGAGAGTAAGGCCAAATCTAAGTATCAGTTTTTTAAAACATGTCAAATGCAGCACTTGAAATGAATATTTTTGAGTTAAGAAAGGAAAATACATTCATCTATGCTTTGGCATGCCAATGAGCCATAGAATCAATCTTCACTAGTCAAGGAAAAGGCACTTACAACCAAAATCTGAGCAGCCTGCTGCTCCCTAGCAAGAGGATCATGCAAGAGCACTACCAACCGGGCAAAAAGTTCCTGAATATAACATAGAGGTTACATTGATATTCCATATATTGATATATAGGATCATAAAATGAAATATTAAATATATCAAGTACAACAGCAGATATTTCACCTCAGGACTTGGAATATCAGCTCGAGCTTTACACTCGGTAACCATTGAATCACCATAAGAAGATCTACGTCTACACAATTCTGAGATGCATCTGCAAACCTGTAAAAGCAGCAAGCAATTCGCACATGAGGGCCAAAAAACTGGAAGTTGGAACAATGCAAAGACCAACAAGAAGACATACGACTATATGCATACTCACCCACAACAAAGACATGCACCAAAAACAAAGTCAGGGTGAGCTCAAGAATCACTTGATAAGGTACTTGAAGTAATTATGCAATAAAAAAGGGGGGGAAGAAGAAGAAAGAAAGAAAGAAAGAAAGAAAGAAAGAAAAAAGGCAGGTCCTACCATGGCAACTGCACCAGTGTAAGCCTGTGGAATGATCATCTTCAATAAAAAAGGCCAGAGGATATGCTGCAAAAATCAAATATAGGGATGGAGATTATTCATAACTCAATAAGCTGATTAGAACAACTTTACGACCCCATCAGGCAAAGTGACATCCCCAAGAAATAAGAATATAAACACAAATAAGCAGAAAGAACAGTTGCTTAAATGATTACAGATCGAATGTCTAGTTTACCTCCATTTCTGGGATGGTAATGGTCACTAATAGTAGACCTTTTTCAGAGACTGCTCGTAACTCTGTTGGACAAACCACCCCAATCTTCACCTGAGAAGTACACTTGAGTGCTTAACTACTAAATGAATCAGAAATAACAATTTTCACATTATGATTATGATAGTGACACAAGGATTTGGTTTTGTGCATTAATTCATAGGATGGATATTGCACTGTAACATTTCAAAAGTAGTTGATGCCAAAACTAATATTCCAGTTGATGCAAAAACTAATTCATAGATTGATATTACTCTGTAACATTAATTCATAGGATCGATATTACACTAACATTTCAAATGTTGTTAGGACAAACTGATTAAACTTTATTTTCTGATAATCAACTTAATATACTTCGCGTAGTCCATACAATATGAAAACTGCGTAGTCACTCAAAGATCCCATCTCTTTGAAGTCAGATGTCAACCTCATATCGCCTGTTCGAGAGAGCATAATATGCGCCAGTTGACCTAAAGGCTTCCTTTGAGCTTTCAAGATCATTTCTCTCCTTATCCGATATAGCACAATGGCGTACAAGATATTCAATAAACAACTCCCCGAATGGGCCAACCAAGTAACAATGTGAAGCCATAACGACAATCAACTACCATGAAAGCAACAAAAGAACACATTAGAAGTTGAAAATGGAGTCTTTAACAATTGCCATAAGAAGAGCTACGGCTATCAGGTCATAAAATACCTCTGAAAGAGCTTTACGGACCCCCAAACTTTGCTCATCTAGCAACAACTTTACAGCTTCAACAAGAGAAGGCCTTTTACTATGCCAAGCTTCAGACAACCTCCATATGGAAAAGAAAGTTGGAATATGACAATCCTCAATCAGATAATTAGGAGGGTAATTGACTTGAGAATATAAAAATAATGGTATAGAGAGAAAAATAAACCTTGGCAGTAGATGCTTTAAAACACAAAGAGCACCAAAAGTCAAAGGTTCCTCCTTCAACCTGCATTTCTGGTAGAGACAACATGCTGAGATTCGTGAAATGGAAGACTAGCAAAACAAATTAAATAAATAAATAACTAATATCACGATTTTAACAGGAAAGCCAACGGTACACCCAGTCGTGTTCTGTTCTTTTTATTTTCTTTTCAGGCATATTCATGGAGGAAGGAAAGAACAGCAACCCCTTGTGACAATAAATTATGCGATGTAATAAACCATGAAAAGTTGTACTCACATTCAGAAGGAACACAAACAAATCCTCAGGGTATACCAAGCCAACTGTCAGAAAGCAATGCTGAACTTCATTATAGGTCTGCCACATACAAAAAGCCAAGTGAAAGTAAAGACAAAGTTTGTAATGAGAAACAAAAGAACTGCCATCCTATTGAACATAAAAGCACAGCATACTAATATGCCAAGCACCGTTGAGGGCAAGAAACAATGTTCTTCTGTAGTTCCATTAAGTCAGTTATTATAATTCGAAGTATCTAGGATAAACTGTTCATCCCATACACGATCGTTCTAGCATCTATAGTTAACAAGAATAAGAAGGAAACAGCAAATATGAAACAAAATAAGGAAGGAAAAGGCTGAGGTCAACCCAACATTATAGCATCTGTTAGAGTAGTTATTTTTTTATTTTACTTCTCTAGTTTATGTCTGGAGGGTCTTTTTGTAATTTAAACTTTAATTACTTTAATATAAATACTTAGAGGTGAAGGGGACAGACTAAAGAACCCTAAGCCTAATTCTTCTCCTCTTCTTCCTCTCTTGCCTTCTTCTTTTTAACACTAAATCCTAACCTTTGAGCTTCAACTTGGTATCAGGGCGTTCAATCTTGACCTAAATTAATCCTGAGATCAGCCAAAGTGTTTCACGGGGGCTGACAGCACCACCTTCACGCCAACATCATGCTGACGTCAGCAGCCATATGGACATCGAAAAAAAGCCACCCTTCCACCTTGGTCGCCTTTCTCCCCTGATCGTTTTGGTGATTTTTACAGAATTTTTCTATGTCATCTGATGTGAGTTTTTGTTTTTTGAATGATTTCCAGAATATTGGCCTTTTCGCTTTTTGCGATATACAATTTTGATCGCTGTTGGCTACGCTTGCTGCTTCTGATTGCTTCTTTTATGGGCCAAAACTTTGTCCAGAGGACTTTAACCCCTTTGCCTTGATCGTTAGTAGCATCCAAATTTATTTTTTTTTGGGAGTTCAGCACTTCGCAGGCTCGCAGCTTAATTCTTCTCCTCTTCTTCCTCTCTTATCTTCTTCTCTTTAACCCTAAATCCTATACTTTGAACTTCAACTGCATCTAATTGGTTTATTATTCATAAAGAAAGTATGCATACAAACGCACAAAATGTCAAACCAAATCCAGAAACAAAAAGAATGAGACAAACTCTGATACAGTGGAAAAACAGTGCAAAAGTGTTAATGGGACTAAATCAACTAACAATTGATTGAGATCACGACTAAGACAGAAAAAGGCTGTAAAAGGTCTTACAGCAACAAATAAGTTCTTTAAGCCAAAAGCATTACCTTTTCAGATATTTCACTAAAATTTATAAATCACTGCAGCCATAATTGTCATCCAATGCTCTTACACTCAATGGACAGCATCAACATAATATGTACCAAGTTACCAGGCACCTATTCAGAAGCCTACTTAAAGACTTGTTTACCATAATATTTACAATACAAGTTACACAAAAGGTGGCACAAAATACAACTTCCTAACTTTCCAATTTAGGATTACTCTTATACCCAATCTGTCCCGGATTAAAAATCCATCTTTTATCACCAATTAATTTTCTCTATGACTAATCAACTGCATCATACCACACCTTAACACTGTACACACAAAAAAAAGGATCAAACATCAAGGCATTAAACCATACGAGTAAAACCAAAGAGGAAAAATAAGGAACAATGTAAAACTATGGGCTGCTGCAAATGGAACAAAATGAATTCGCATGTGTTCTGGAAAAATAAAATAAAAAAGGAAGAAGACATTAAGTAACAAATTGAACTCCGACAGCATGCAAATAACCAACTTTATCAAATTCAAAGAATGAAAGAAATTAGCATAGTAATGGGGTGAGTTGATGCTGTCAATTGAGAAAACCTTCAGTCCCAATGAGAAATCTGAACTATCTTTGCTGTCGATATTGATGCAAACCACTGGAAGAAGTGTGGATAAAACAACTGTGAGGTCCTGCAATGTACAAAATAAAATATCAATCACAAAAAGTAACCCAACCCATTAAAAGTATCTACAACCAAAAGAATAGAGCAGTAAAGGAAATTAATACCATTTTACAAAATAAAAGATTTCAGTTAAAGAATTTTTGTCAAGCATACCAAACACAAAATCTAAATTATGTAGATTGGGTGACTGAGTAACCAAAACAAAGAAATTAAAATCTATCATTAAATTTCACAACTTAAAAAGTAAATGACAAATAGAATTCACTTATGTAATCAAAGAGGGCTTAAGCTCTTGACAAACGGGGCACTTAACTAAAATTTTGAAGTGAGGGCATCAGGACCCTGAAAATCAAAGACGAAATGGACATGGTACATAAAAGGAATTATCCTATTGTAGCCAAAGAAAGAAATGAAAGGACACAAGGCCAAACCAAACCAAACTAAGCCTCTTCGCCCCAATCAACTCAGGTTGTCTACATGAATTCTTTCTTGACATTCCTCTCATCCAAACATTTCCATTAACAATGATTCTATTACTCTTTCTTACTATTGAATCTACCGGTCATTGTTATACATGACCAAACCATCTTTGTTTGTTCTCTCCCAAATTAACCTTAATTAGTGCAATCCCCACCATTGCACGAATGGAATCATATTTAAAATCTTTCTTTTCGAGTCATAGTATATGTATATTTAAGCATTCCCATCTCAAGAGCATTTTGTTCATAAAGAGCATCGTTGGCCTCATAGTTGTTCTACAAAAAATTTCATTTCAATTTTATAGGTATCCATCAATAGCATAATGCGAGAAGCACCTTTCACTGAAGACAACCTATTTTAATTCCACGGGTCACATGATCTGCAACCTCTCCATCCTTATTAGTAGTGGCATAATAATAACCTTTTGCCTTCAAGAATAACCGCAACCATCAACCAAGGAATATGGGTGGCTTTGAAGAATAATAGCATACATGATTTGCAATAGGGTACCATTTTTAAGAGTAAAAAATTCCCGATCTTTTTACATCATAGTCCTCTAATAGAATTAGCAGAGCCAGCAACCAACAAATACCTAATAAATTCTTCTAATATATGAAGTTGAGTTTTGAAATCTTCAGTCCTTAATCCAAGAAAATCCCCCTTATCAATCCTAAAAATCTTATCCAAAATCCTAGAATTGGTTGTCTTCTTCTCCTCTTTCTTCTTCTTCCACACTTCCATGAAATCTGTGATGATTCTCTAAGATTGGGTTACTATTCACAATTCTAGAAAAGTTCCCTCTCCAGCCCCAATACCATATCCAAACGCATTGGTGGGTATAACTGTTGAATCCCCTTTCTCGGCTTCGGGAAGGCCCCGCTTGCCCAGAGGTCACTCTAAGCCCACCTTTCCGCTCGCCCAAGGGTCGCCCCGCTCCAATCTCCTATGATATCACTCACCATAAGTTCACTCCTTACCATCCTCAAGGGAATTGGCAAGCGGCGGCCACCAACAAAATACTAAAAAAGATCCTCAGTAGAATGCTTGAGATTGAGCACACCCCTTCCCATGGCTCTATAGGCTTTAACCCCCTCCTAAGAGAAGGCCGACTCAGATGTCTCCTTTCTCCCTTGTATATTGGACAAAAGTAGTGCTTCCAGTCGAAATTGCTGGCTGCTACTGTGGCTATGCTAAGTAAGCCTCCCCCTAAAACCTAAACAAAGAAGATAGAAGTGCTAGATGAGCAAAGGGATTGAGCAAAAAAAAAATATCCAAGTCTACCAGAAACATTTGGTTTGGAACTTATGACACCCTATTATGCCCCAGACATTTCCAATAAAGAGACTTGTTACTCCGGACAGCCACTCACATCATGAGAGGCAGCTCAGCTCCATGTTTGCACCCAAATGGGTGGGACACTACGTTATCAAAGAAGTGAATGAAAATAGAAATTATCATACAACCAAACTGGGCTCTGAGACTATTCTCAGCCCAATCAATGCCAAGTGGTTAAAGAGTACTTCCCTTGGCCAAATTTGTCAATGAAACTCAAGATTTTCTTCTTTTTGTATACAGAAAGTAATAATTCGTGACTCGGGGAGGGGGAAAATGCCCTCCAAATGATGCCCCTAGGTCCAAACTCGAGCTGGTACTGTGCATACGCTTGACGAGGGGAGGATGCAATACCCTCACGCCTTTTGAGACCATTTTCATGACTGGGGGAAAATGCTCTCTCCAGAGAATGCTCATGCACCTAACCTCAGGTCCTTGGGTCCTTGGGTCCTTGGGTCCTTGGGGAGGTGGTTGTGCCTCTAGTACACCTGAGGAGGGGAAGGGTGCAATACCTCCACTCCTTCAGGGAGAGAGAAGATGCGCTTTTCAAATGATGCCCCATTGCACCTAACCCTGGGTCTGCTTATGGAGATGGTTATGCCCCTACTACATTTTGAGGATGAGGAGGTGGCCATTCCTCCAACTGGACTGAAGAATGTGATTGCATCATATGTATCTTGAATCACCTTAGTGACCAAGGAAGCCCAAACCTCTTAATGCAGTACTACTCATTAATCCCAATTTCCAATTCAGAAGAACACCAAAAACGGACAAAGAAGGAGAAGAGAAGTAAACAAACACGCAAGGGGCCACAACCCTTGTTTTCAAACACACTCAATATTATTAACTCTCAAATAATCCAACCATATTATTTATAGGCTAAATTCTCACAAGAAAGTAATAATAAGATAGTTTAACCATATATTCCAATAATTCCTGCTAAACTAAAAGTTGCAATGAAAATCGGGCAGCGGTTCTCTGGCTAGTCAACAGTAGTGTAATGGTTGTGCCATTATTTTCTACTCTGCCAAAAAGAACTCAATTGTGACGAGTTAGGATCAAGACCAAGAATACTATTGGAAGTAGGAACACGACAAAGCAACATAGAATTCTTGCCCAACTTAATGATACATGAATTGGTGGCTCAAGGTAGAACGAAAGAGTAAGTGTTGGATGCACAGCATGCTTAACAACAAACCCATATCCATGTGCAGCCTAAGATTTTAAGAAGTAGCATATCATCTCTGTGTAGTGATCCATGCCACGTGATAAGGCTCGGGATGTGTCTCAACTTTCAAACCAGTGTCTCGTCAACTTCAAACACGGCATTTTTCAGTACCAAGAACAAACTTGATCATTACACCTCACCCTTGTGTGAAAAATTTGTCCATGATGCAGCTTCTCAAATCCTTGTCTCCTCTAGTAGTAAGTATGGGGTAAATAATGCCCATTGCATCATTTACAAACTCCTCATCAGATTCGGATCAAGAGAGTCAATAAGGTGGATATCAAGCTTCGACTCTACAAATTCTCTATGGTATCTTCATTTTCAATTACAACAATACTCTCTTTAGCAAAAGAGCACTTCGAGCATTATATGTAAAACCTTGACATTATGGAGATAATACTAGGTCAAGGTTTTTAGATATAAAGTTCGAGGTGCTCTTTTGCTACTTCGACATGAATAGGATCCACAAAAGTCCTTTCACTCCTCGTAAGGGATCCACTTTGGGTGTACTGGAACCTTCTTCATTACCTCTTACATCTTAAGAGCTACTTGGACAACATCTACCAAGTTGCAGTTTACTTGCAACTAATACATAATAGATTTGTAGATTCAAACCCTAACGAGACATAAAGATCATTACGTATTCATTCCATGGGAACTCAAATCTAGTAGCCAAATTGGAGAATAATTCGGTGTACTCTTCAACTATCTTGCTTCCTTGTGTCAATTAAGTAATTGCAAATGAGCTCGCTGCTTGTAACTCAATGAAATAAAAGTATTGGTGGATTGCAATATTTATATCTTCTTATGTACAGATAGATGCGTAGTATTCTCGTTGATACATAGTTCATCATATTCTAACTATACATTCAACTTTGCTCCTACAAACAGTAATTTCATATATATTAGATCATTTGATACCTTTGGAAGAAGCTCTCTAAATATTGCAAGAAACCAAAGAATACCTCTGAATCATTACCACACCAAACGAAGCCTTTGTCCCAATCAATTGGGGTTAGCTGCATGAATCCTTTTACGACATTTTGCTCTATTAAGGGTCATATCTTCAATTCATTTTAATAAGTTCATATCTTTTCTAAATGCGGTATCCCATGTCGATTTAGATCAAACTCATCCCCTAGTATTTTCATTATCCATAGTCTTGTCACTTTTTTTTACTATTGCATCAACTGGTCTACGTTGTATGTGTCCAAATCACTTTAATCTATTTTCTCTCAACTTACCCTCAATTGGTGCAACCACTATCATTACATAAAAAATTTTATTCCGAATTTTAGCTTTCTAGTCTTACTATACATCCACCTTAACATTCAAATTTCAGCAATATTCATCTTATTTATGTGATCTTTCTTAGCAGCCCAACATTTTATCTCATAAAGAATCATTAGTCTAATAGTTGTCCAATAAAAACTTTCTTTTAATCTTGTAGGTATCCATCAATCACACAGAATGTCAGAAGGACCCCTCCATTTCAGCCAACCAATTTTGATTTAATAGGTTACATCATTAGTAGTATCTCCATCTTTACTAATAATCGAACCTAGACAACGAAAATATTCACACTTTAGGTATATCTTGATTTTAAATCTCTACTTTTCACTATTAATACTCCTATTACTGTCAAAATTATATTTCATATATTTTATTTTGTTCCTATTTACTTGAAACCCTTTTTAACTCCAAAGCTTCTCTCTCCACATTCTAACTTAGTGTAAACTCCACTCCTAACTTCATCCAATAAAACAATATCATCATAAAAAACATGAACCATGGAATATTATCGTGAATATGTCTAGGCAGTTCATTCATAACTAGGCAAAGAGATAAAGACACAAAGCTAATCCTTGGTATAATCTTACTGTAATCGAAAATTCACTTATTTCTCCTGCGGGTGATCTAATTAACGTGGCAGCTCCATCATGCATATCTCTTATCACATCAATGAACCCTTTTATCACTTACTTTCTCTCTAATGCCACCATATGATATGTCTAGGCACTCTACAGTAGGTCTTTTCTAAGTTTATAAAAATCATATGAAAATATCTTTTTTTTCTCTATACTTCTCTGTTAATCTTTTCAGTAGGTAGATTGCTACTATATAATTGATCTACTAGGCAAACCAAAATAATTTTTTGACATTGTTGTTGTTAACCATAGACGATGTTCAATCTCTTTCATAGCTTCATCGTCTAAAATACCTCTATAGTTGTTACAATTTCGAATATCTTTTTTATCTTTATGTATAAGCACTATAATACTCTTTCTCCACTCTTCGAGTATTTTCTTAGTCATTATAATTTTATTAAATAACTTTATCAAATCAATTTACAACTTAATGTGATGTGTTTACAAATATTAAATATAAATAAAACTTATGCAAAATATATTGCATTAATATTTATAATTATATTAAAATATTTAGTTTAATAAATAATTAATAACTGTAGTATTATTGTACTAATAAACCTCTTTTAGGAGAGTTAGTTTGTCTAGAAAAAAATGAAAGAAAAGAAAATTAAATGATTCATAATAATTTTTTCTTTTTTGAGTTTTATTAAAATGTGAAATATGCCCGTATTTTTGCCTTTAAGTTATATTATTCGAGATAATGATACAATTATTTTTTTAAAATGGAATTAATTTTTTAATTAAAGATATTATAGCTATTTTATTTTTGAAAAAACTATTTAAAATATATATAATATTTTTAAAAAATAAAATAAAATAATTTTTTTAGAGATGCAAAACAAATCTGGGTTAAATAATCGAAGAAAATACAATTGCCTTTTGTTTGGGTCCTAAAATTCATGTGTGCCACTCAGACACCTCGTCGGAGATGGCATTCTCATGGCGGACAGTGTCGCACTGTAACTCGTTGATGTGACTGAGCTGATTGGGGGAGAGGTCGGCGAGGTCGCCGATGTGGAGGCCGCAAAATTTTACCTGATTTCATTCTCTTCATTACAATTTTCACTTCAAACTTTCTTATTTTGTGATAGAATTTATATTCTATAGTTTCATCCGAGTTATCATATTCTTCTCCTCTGGATCTTTCTACATATTTTCGTTTAATAATATGTTAAATAGGTTTTTCATATGTCCTTAATCTCCTCATCCTTCACCAACACCCTAAAATCCTCACGTTTTATACATTTAACTTGAATAAGGTCTCTTGTTCTTATTTCTCTCCACTTAGCAAGTTTATAGATATTTTTTTCTCTTTACTATCTAATCTAGTATTAAAAAAAATTATTATAAGTTCTCAATTTAGCATCTCCAACGATTCTCTTAACATCCTTGCAAGCTTGTTTACAGCTCCTAAAATTGTTCACATTCCTAACATTTTGTCATCTTTTAAAACATTACTTCTTTACTTTTACTGGCTTGGATCTCGTCATTCTACCTCCAAGTTTCCTTAGTTATAGGTCAATTCCCTTTCAACTCTCTAAGAATTTTTTTCGATATCCTTTTAATGTATTCCGCCATTGTAGTCCATATAGTATTAGTATCTTCTTCCAAATTTCACCTAACTTTTTTACACATTTTGTCCATAAAAGTCCCTAATTTCTCACCTTTGATATTCCACCATCTAATACGTGGGATTCTAATATCTCTTATCGCTTTATGTTGTCCCTTATTATAAATATCCAATACCATAAGCTTATGTTGTGATGTTAAACTTTCTGCAGGAATAACCTTGCAATATTTACATATAAGGTGGTCTACGTTTCTGATAAGGAAATAATCTATTTGACTATTATGAGACCCATTCTTAAAAGTTATTAAGTGTTCTATCTTTATAAACAAAGTGTTGGTTGATATCAGATCGAATGCTACTACAAAATCTAGGATTCCCTCTCCAGCCTCATTTCGATTATCAGAACTAAATCCCCCATGAACCTTCTTATATCCTTGTCTCTTATTTTCTACATGCTCATTGAATTTCACCTATAATTATCTTCCTCCCTACTGGCATTTCTTAGACTATTTCATCCAATTGATTCTAAAATTATTCTTTAGCACAGTCATTCAATCCTACTTGACATGCATACGCACTAATCACATTAATTGTTGTTTCTTCAATCACAAGTTTAATTAAAATCATCATTATTGTGATTGTTACTACATTATCTTGAATGTGTTTAGCTATTATTATTCCTACACCATTTCTATCTCTCTTTTCAAATATAATAGATTTTATACCATTTATTATCTATTTCTTTTTACTTCTCCCCGACCTATTTAGTCTCTTGTAAGCACGCCATAATAAGTTTTCTTATATTCATAGTATCAACTAATTCCATTATTTTACATGTTAAAGTTCCAATATTTTAAGTTGCATATCTAAGCCTATAATCCCGGGCTAACTTCTTTACCCGTGCTCGTCTAGGGAAATGTAGAAATCCCTGCTCATTTTTCACTGCACCCCCGGCGTTGCTGCGATGCCCCTTGCCCATTTTTTGAAAAGCCCTAAGGCAGGCGCAATGCGTTGCTTAAGAGGGCCACCCTAGTATTGACACATAAATTATTTGGATTCATGTTCATCACGATCTGACTAGTTTTTGACGTGTTGGCTGTCAGTTACCTAACGCACAACCCTCCTATATTAAACACTAGAACTTCTAACTTGACATTGTTGTCTACATCAGTCAATCTTAGATCTTCTGGGATGCATTTGTGCACAAGGTTTATGGTGGAGCACCACCTTAATTTACCACTAACTGTAGCCATTTTCCTTTCCTTATTTTTCAACAGCTATTTAGCCAATTAATAGTTGCACCATCAATACATCTGCAAAGCAAATTGAGGAAATCATCAAACCACACCAAAGAAATAAACTAGCTTACTAACCAATACAAGTTGAGCTAATCTTGGCTCGGCCCTAAACCTCGTTGGGCTCACACTTCCCTCGACTCGCAAGGGGGCATCCACTCGTTCTCCCTACCTAAGCAATTATCCCACTCAGCCTAAAGCGTGGCTCAAAAAGGATGGCACCGGATGAACCTTTACCTTTTCTTTTCTCGTTTGAATTGTGCCCCAAAGAGTTGGCAAGTTACATGTTGCTCAATAAGGCAAGGAAAGTTGCAAATCTAACTTTAAAATTATGAAGAAAAAAAATCATAGCCAAGTGCAAGGAATAGAAGGAAATATACCATTACGGTACTTCAAAAGGGTACATCGTGCAATTTCTTGAAATTCTAAAAGGAACTCCCCTAACCCCAGTTCCAACCTCCCAACACAAGAAAAGCCAAATAAATCCATAACACAAGCTGTTCACGTGCCACCTCGAGCGCCCTCCCTCAAGTTCTGCACTTTCGCAATCTGCTCGAATTTCCTATCCTTCAACTTGGTGAGCACCACCTCCATCTCCACTACATCTTTGCTCATCTTCTCCAACTCGGCTTCTAGGTGAGCAAGTTGAACCTCTTGCCATTCAACCAACCCGCTCCTTGAGTGAAGCCAAGCAGAGCTTGTCATGCCTGAGATCCCTTGGGGATGACTGTACATAATTTAATTCCTTGAGAGTAGAGGCCTTAGGATCCAACCTGTCTATTAGCTCAAGAAAAGAACCGAGAGCGTCTACACGAACTAAGGCCTCCCAAGTGCCATATAAGTCTCAGGCTTTAGCTCACAGGTCTGCCCTAGGCGAGTTCAATGTTCTGGTCTTCCCTCGAAAAGCATAACTCTAGGATTGATTTTATTTCCAAGCGGAGAAGTCCCTCACGAGCACATAATCAACTATGGGCTCCACGATTTCAGCTAGATTGACAAAAAATGATGAAGCCTGACTAGCTCCCACTGAGCCTGACCCAGCTACGACCGCTCGCCCCAACATTAATGGCCTTTGGCTCAGAATCAAGGCTGTCTTCCCTCTTGGCTGCCTCAAAACCCCCAGTTTGACCAATTTGCTTGGCCTCCACTGGTGACTCATGCTTTAGCTCCTAGCTGCTCAAGTCACTCTCCTCATCCTGCTCGTTGTTGCTCAAGGGTACTTCCTCGGACCACCTTAATGGCCTTCGACTAAGAATCAAGGCTTTCTTCCCTTTTGGCTGCCTCAAAACCCCCAGTTTGACTAATTTGCTTGGCCTCCACTGGTGACTCATGCTCTAGCTCCTAGCTGCTCAAGTCACTCTTCTCATCCTGCTCGTTGTTGCTCAAGGGTACTTCCTCGAACCACCTTACTTACCAATCTCCTTGAAACTACTGCCGGTGCACTAGCAGACATCGCATACTGCAAGCACCACGCTGTTGCATACTCCATGCTGCCGCCACCATCCCTCCCTCTCTTTCTTGTTGATTTTCCCACCTCTCTCCTGTTGATCCGTCTCTCTCAAATGTCCATCTCTAATTTAGCTTCTCTGCCGTTTATCCCTCTCTCAAAGAAGTCTCAATAATCCCTCTCTCAAAGAAGTCTCAATTGGTGGGTGCGTAGAAAAAATGGTTGGCTGGACACAGAATCGCTCATTAAAACGTCACTAGAAAGTTAGGGGCAAAAGCGTAAAAGACAAGTCTTCTTTAAGGGTGTCACCCTGACAGGTCTGACAGGTGAGGTTAATGTAATTTACCCAATAATAAATGCAGTTTGACCATAATATATAGCAGGCACAACAAAGGAGCTGTGGGTCACCTCAAAATCAAGCAAAGGAGGACCACTCTCTGACAGTAAAGAGGCATTCAGGAGATTGTGGAGACTACATGTTGCAACGAAGGCAGTACCAAGATCTTTTTTATACCTGATCAACGGAAAAGGTAAGAGAATAAGCACAGTACATTCATGCTGTATACCATAACTAATATAACAAACTATTCCACCAAAAAAATGGCACGTCTGCACAGGCATTTTAAACATTCCATTTAATGTGCCTTATAATAAATCTAGCTTACAGTTCCAAAATAGTGGGAATGAGTCTTGGTAAAGCAAACTTCAGTTGTGCTCGTGTTATTAGACCAACCATCTGACCCAATGCCTCCACGGTAGATATACGGACCTATTACAAACACAGAACTAGGTTAACACCTGTAACTCAGTAATTCAATCTAATTCATTAACCGTTACGAGTGCAGAAAGTTTCAAAGTGGTACAAATACCATGGATGCACAAAGCACAAGAATGTTCTCAAGTAACAGCTGATACAGAGTTGCAGCACATTACGCCCTTCAATATTGACATGTCTTAATATGGATCTATGGCATAGCATGCAACTCAACTGAAAACTTGATCTCGTTCCTTTTTCTTTTTTTCTTTTTTTTTGTGGGGTTGAGGGAGGGGGGCGGATGAGAAGGAAGGCGTCATCATGGCAACAGAATTTGGAAAGTATACTGGCTCAGAAAGAACGCCAGCATCTTGGGTGAGTAATCATGAGTTAATCAAGATATACCATGGACAATTGACAATCTTATTAAGATGACAGAAATTGTTGTAAATTGCTGTTGTATGTGTAAAGCTGATAGGGATTCAGTTTCCCATTTGCTTATCCAATGCATGATCGCCAAAGAGTTGTGGAGTTTGGAGTTCATTGTTTCGGGGGTGGAATGGCAATGAATGGACACGTGGCCAGGGCAATGGGAAAGACAGTTGGTAGACATAAGAGAAAAGGTTGGCCCTTGGCCCCTTTGTGCTTCGTGTAGTTGATTTGGCTAGAAAGAAATGGATGAACTTCCTCCTTTATAGTTTTTTTTTATGTATAGGGTTCTTTGCGGGTAGTCTTGGTTTGGTTCCATATAGTTCGTGTGTACATGCTGCCACTTTTTTTGTGTTTTAGTGATATGTTTACTTATCCGAAAAAAGAAATGAAAAAACTTCTCAAGGAGTGGAGGAGCCAGTGTCTAGGCTGAAAAGTTACATCCTGAACCTTTTATATAGTTGGGTTTCAGGGTGGATGAATCGCAGTCCCAATTCTTTTGTAAATTTTGTAAATTTTCTCCTTTTATAAGTAAAGTGGGTATTTTTTGTCTTTGGCTGTTCTTTTTAGGTGTGTTTTGTTTCTTCACCTTGGTACTTGGGAGGCATCCCCATGATGCTTTCTTAATACAATGATTATACATCCAACAATAAAATAATAGAAAGCTTGATTCTGTAACAGCAGTTTAAGGTTAAAAGACAACAAAATTGTAGTCCTCCAGATGCATCATGAAAGTTGCCTGTCCATATCACAGAGAATAGATGCTGTACTAGAGTATAGAAAAATGCACAGTATGACTGTGCATATCACAGAGAATAGATGCTATAGTAGTGAATAGAAAAATGCGCAGCAATTCATGTGCCACAACGAAATATTATGAAGACCTAACTTTTCCCTAAAACATAAATGTATAGTTAAGTTATATCCAAAAAGAAAATGAAGTCAAAGTAAAATGTGAAGCAATAACGAGGTATACGACTAATATATATACATCAAGAGAAGACTATTACTAAGATGGAGGTAAACAAGAACATGAAAATAGCAAGCCAACCTTCAGATCACGTGAAGTTGCCCAAACTCTAAATAAAAGCTCAAAAGCAGAATTCAACAATGACCTACACCAATTGATACTATCACTAATAAACAGTTCATAAAATCACAAATATCCAAAAATAACCAGAAGGCACATAAGTTGTCTCACATGATGTCACTGTCAAGAAGTGAAATCAAAGGGAAATCCACACCATATTGCCAACAAGCCTGACACCAACACTTAAATGCTGGAAATGATAACGAAATAAAAAACAGTTAGCCACAAAAAAATATATATATAAATATATTAAATGTAACTATGCCGGATCCAAACAATATCAATTAGAAATAAAATTTAAGCAATGGTAATAAAATTCAGGTTGAAAGATAACTTGTAAACAAGTGAACAAATGAACAAAAATTGAACAATTAAAAGTCGGTAGGTCCGATTACCACATTGAACAAGCTGATTGACCCAGCTTGCCCCAATTGAACTTACCTAATCTGGTCAACTAACGGCTTAAATTGTAGTAGCAAAACATTTTAACATCATAATACATTTTTCTCCAGCTATGATGAACGGGAAATGGAGATATCAATAAAGAAGAAACTAAAACTACTCCCGACATTTGGGATCAAAAAAGAAAATAATTATTACTGGTTAATAGTAGGAATACCCTATGATAGCTACAGGGGGAGAGGGAAGAGAGCAAAAGGGGTAATTATAGATATCTCTGCAGTCTAGAGCATCATCAAAGCAGCAATATATGTGCATATCAGGAGTTATATATGCATAGACATATATTTCATAAAGGTCTAAACAAAAAATAAAGTTAAGTTTAACAAATTTATGGTCCTCCAGCCAGTGCCACTTCTATATAAGGTTTTTCGCACAACCTCAAGTCTGCTCATTCACATATTCCCAAAAAGGACAAGGCAAATCGTTTAGGGAACATTTACCACTCAATGAAGGCATAAAAGTCAGAATGTGCCATTCCACATAACACTAAACGAGGGACAAGTCTCAGAACATAATTTGTAGGACAAAAGACAAACTTTCTGCTGGATAACTCATATCCACCAATTAACCAAAGTCAAACCAGCATTTATGTAACAACGCACCACCTGGACCAGTAATAGGTGAAAGTGCCATGCCACATAACACTAAACAAGGGATGAGTCTCAAAACATAATTTGTAGGAAAAAAGTCAAATTTTCCATTAGATAAGTCATATCCGCCAATTGACCAAAGTCAATCCAGCATTTATGTAACGACTTACCACCTGGGCCAGTAATAGGTGAAAGTGAGCTATCAATATTGCCCAAAAACTCAAACCCAGGTAACTTTAGCAGCAGCTGATCCTTCATTATATACTAATACTATTCTAAATTTCTATCCACAATCGATGTGGAATGGGGGTATTACATTCTCCTCCACTTAAAATACGCAACACCTCATTATGCCCCATGGCCCGGTAACTTCTTAACTCTTCTAGCTGGCCATTGTGGATAGATTAGAAAGCAACCCATGCACGGACATAGTGTATGCTATCTTGAAACCTCTTTCCATCTCCGAATCCTCTACTCCACCACACCACCACAAAACCCGCCTCAAGACCACGGACTGCTTTGATACTGCTTGTGTCCCACCACCTGGTAGCCATAACCTATGAAAGTGGCCGTATCAACTTGGTCGAAAAAGCTTAAACTCGTGTTTAGAAATTCTCTCTTTATATACTATACTAACTTTCCATCCACAACCTATTTTGGATAGCGGTATTAAAATATATGTGTTTCACCTTTCAGGTACTGATTCGCAAATTACTCACGCTCATTTCCAGCTTAATGCATTGTGCATCCTAGGGAACTGATAGAATGACGTTTTCATGATTCAGTCTAGCACTCTAGCTGGCATAAGAAGATCCATACCATTTCAATTTTTCAGCAATCATAAACATCATTCTACTTACTAATTACTGAAACTCAAACAAGTTAACCTGTGTAGTATGTAAAATCTGTGACTAGTTAGTTGGGTGATTGGTGACAAGGCTTATGATCGTCTGAGTTAGAATTCAGTGCTACTTTGAACGGGCTTTGACCTGATGGTCCGAGTTAGGATTCAGTGCTACTTTGAACAGGCTTTGACCTGATGGTCTGAGTTAGGAATTAGGATTCAGTGCTACTTTGAATGGGCCTCGACCTGAGGTGGACACATAGAAATCTTGCTATCGTGTGCCACTCACTCTATTATATTTAAAGGGACTACCCCTCGCCCTATCCAACAACAATGCAAAAATCTAAGTTTTGGCTTCCTTCTTATAGATGACCACATTGGGAAATACATTATCTTCCTTCTTGTTAATCCTTATAACCAAAATGTTGATCAGAATGAACGAGCTGTTTCATATAGCTTCTCGTCAAGCTATAAAGTCATCAATTATTACATACCATAATTTCTGTGAAGCCCACCTTGAACAGTATTACTATGTGAATCCCACTTATGCAAGCCTAGCATGATTTGGAGAAAAAAGAAACACAAAAAACTACTAAACACAAATCACACACCGAGACTCACAAAAATACCTCGGATGGTACCACAATCTGTTCGGCGTACAACAATGTGTTAGATACTTCAACAAGTGTGCACCTGAGATATCCAGCATTTGATGTACGTACAGTAGTATCCATAAACCGCTTTGCGGACACTGTAGCAAGAAATAATATATTATGTTAAAGAGAGTCCTTAACGTAAAATGCTTTGAATGGGTAAATTAATCATTTGTCCTTGGGGATCTGACATTAATCCTCTCATACCTACTAGTTGATGTACTTGAGATATATTTCCTCTAGCTCCCTGTTAGATAATTACTTATATATGTTAGGGCCGTTTTGTAATTAGTTTGGTGTCTCTTACATAAATACTGGTGTAGTGTAGAGATGAAAATAAGCCTCATTATTCTTCTAATAAGATTCTCTATGAATTTCTCTCTTCTTCTTTCTCTCCTCCTTTAACCCTAAATCACTAATTTACTCTTCAACTTTGTATCACGGCATCCTGATCCAACCTTCTTCCTTCTTCTCTTTTTCTCTTTTTTTTTTTTTGTCTGAATTCGTGATTGTAAAAAAAATTATTGTTAGATAATTACTTATATATGTTAGAGTCGTTTTGTAATTAGTTTAGTGTCACTTATATAAATACTGGTGTGGTATAGAGGTAAAAATAAGCCTCATTATTCTTCTAATAAAATTCTCTTTCTCTCTTCTTCTTTATCTCATCCTTTAACCCTAAATCACTACTTTACTCTTCAACTCTCCCGAAAACGACATTATATGGACTGGATTAAAAGGGTTAATCATCCTAAAATTAGGATTCATTTCTTTTCACAAATATTCACTTGTAGCATACCATATCTCAATGGATAGATGTAATTTTTCTACCGCATGTGTATTCCCATAATGGTGGTGTTTTTCCAAAATCAAACTTTGTTTTTCAGCATCTTGAACTAGCCATCCTTTCCAATATATAGATATGAAACTCCGTTAAAAGGAGGAAAAATCAAAGCCCAAAAGGAAGATAAATAACGCACTCTATCCCATAAAAGAATTGTATCCTTGAACTTATCCTCAAAAATCCTTGTGTTGTGGCCCAACCAAATAAACCAAAAAACTGTGAAGAGAACACAATTCCACTCGTCTAGATCTTTGGGATGGGATGCAAAACATGTGATTGAAAAGAAAAGACATCTGAGTTATTGTAAATTCCAAAGATGGGCTTCCAAAGTTATTTTGTCTCCTCTTTTAGAACCAACAAATCCCTCAGCGTGTTCAAAATCATTCTCCTATTCAATGTTAGCTATTCAAGATGTTGTTTTATCCATTGAATGAAAAATCCTACGTAAAGAAGAACGGGAAAGCAATCCACACATATTTGGCCAAGTTTGCCATACACAATATTTGTCCACTCAGCTCGCATTTTATTTTCAATCAAAACAAGAGGTTGGGAGGATGGAGAAGATACAATACAACCAAGCTCGTCCAATTAGGCAAGTCTTCATGTGTCTTGTGGATGTTTAGAGAAATGTTAAAAACATACAGAGAGAATATACTTTACAGGTGTTAATGATTGTTTTGTTGTTATTTGGACCTCGGAGTATCTCAATTATAATAACCCAAGTAGACTATCGGCCTAGTAACTTAAACAGTAACTTAAACTAAGATACCAACAACATGACACAAAATGGTTAAACTCTAGTTACTACAAGTTTTCCACATGCTTTATTATATGTTTGAATTATTTATCATCTCCCGCTGGTATGAGATGAAATATCACAATAAATATGGGAGAACATCCAAAAGAGCTAACGTAGGTGACAATTAGGTTCACTACTCCTATATATCCAAGATCACCTGTGTAGGCTTCCGACATGGATGAGAGGTTATAAGAAGGAAAAAAAAAAAACAGCTTTATAGCCTTATGCACTTGTGAATGGGTGAGCAATTGAGTCATCTGTACACAAAGGCTATATCTGTAGTAATCAAAATGGTCATGATCTCATCCCAACGGTTGGGTCGAACCCACACAGTCGTGAGCATGGGTTAGATCTAAATCCTCTGTTACCATAAGCAACAAGCACTGGAGTTTTCCAAAAGGGATAGTCAATGAGGTGACAATTGGGTTTACTACTATCAACCGTTTTTATAAGTAGTGAAAATTTTATAAAAGAGCCATAAAAAGAATGCCACCAACAATAGAAAGACGCTATACGCATCTATGTACGTCAAGAACGCATTTGTGTACGTCAAAATACTACAAAATCTACAAATTTTGCAAAGAAGAATAACTCTCCATCTCCCAACTAGATAAAAGACTTGCTACAAAACTCATAAGCTTGAGCAAGGAGTTTTCAATAGCATCAAAATACCTGCAATTTCTTTTCCACCAAATGAAATTAAACACAACGTAATTAGCCTTCAAATCTAATTATGCCCTCTTCCCAACCTTAGTTCCTCTCCAACAGTAAAGAAGCTTCACTGCACTTTGAGAGAATACCCAAACCATACCAAACCAATAAATCATGAGGTCCAAAGATCCCAAGCTGTTGAGCAATAGTCTACAATGCAAGGCCATATATGACTAATCGGATTAATAATTAGGAGATATATAATCTCACTTGATAAGTAATCACATGGGACTAGTAATGAAAGGATTATTAATATCATATCTCTTAAGTATTGTATATCCCACATTTGTGGTATTAGTTATCCAATGAATGCATAATTCTCTCACCACTTGTTAAATTCAAATAAGGAAAATATAATCTCATAAGATATATAATCCAATCCCAGGTCTAATCCAGTCAATCAAGCATACCCCAAAATATGCCCTATTGACTCCCCATCCTTCTTACTCATGCAACACGAATTCACAAAAATTCTCCTCCTACATATCAAACTATCAAACGTCAAAGTCTTATTCTTGTGTCGCACACCAAACGAAGAAATCCACTTTGGAGAACCCAATTCTCCCATGTAACCCTCCAAGGAAAAGAACAAGCAAGTGATCCACACAAAGCCTTACAAAAAATTTCACCCAGAAATAGCCATGTAGAACCCAAACTCCATCTTATCATGTCTTCATTGGCCCCAGCATTCAATAACCATACAGTTTCTCCATAAGAGGCCAACAAGTCGTCCAACTCCCAATCCTGTAACCGTCCCGCGCAGCAAGATGTCTCACACCCTCTAATCTCCCTATTCCTACAATAGTGTGACAACGCATTCTGATCCACAACCAGAAGATAATTAAAAAAGCCATACACCAGACTTGAGACCAAAACTTGATCCGCCTTCCATCCTCCACCACAACCAAACTCAAGTGACCACAAAAGCATCCTAACCCTTCCTAATGCCTTTTCAAAGACCAGACTTTTAAGACATGGATACCTTGAGAGATGTCTAATCCACCCCACCCACCCCTATACTTGGACACCACCACTCTCCCTCTCACAGGCAAATCTCTACAACAACTTGACTAACAAGGGTTGATTAAAAATCCTCAACCTCCTTATACCCAAGCCTCCTTCTCAAATGGGGGGAACACAGTGTCTCCCGCTCAACAATATAAGGGTTGTGCATGAGTGGAAAAGCACAAACAACCTCTCATTTGCCCCTTCTTTGAATCTCTAAACCCTTTTATACCTCCACGTCCCTCCCAACCCTAGCCTCTCACCTACTACCACACGTGAAATCCCATCATATTTCCCACGCGCCACATCCTTCCTCACATCCGATCCGCTACCATCCACTCGCCTCCCCAAAAAATAATGACACTATATTAGTTTAGGCCCCGATCTTGGCAGTATTGGGACCTCCAATTACCCCATCAGACAGAAATAGATGTCGAAATAGAGCCTCCATCGCCACTAGTTTTTATGTGAACCCACCTTAACTCGCTTCTCGACTTCACCTCTTCATCAACACCCAAAAATCCTCTACAATGATCACCAATAGGATTGAAAACCTCAATGTTTCAAAGGTGAACTGGGAAAACCATCACTTTAGTCCACACAAAGCTCACTTCCGCCACAGTTCTATAACACATGCCGGTCGGCAACCATCAATCCAGTAACAATGGCTTTCCGACGAGATTACATCTTTTCTTGACGATTCTTTAAGCCTCCTCTCTGGCAAGGTTGTCAAAATCAGAATCCTACGCAGGATCGTTTTGGGTTCTACTGGATCGAATCGTAGGATCGTAAGATCCTACTCAAAACATTAAAAAGTCCTATAATTTTAAAAGATTCATAGAGAATAACCTTTTGTTATACAAAAATGAATTATTACTATCATAAAAACAAAATGCATTCTTGTTGGGAAGATCGAGTTCAAATCGTTGCATTCTTGTTTACTACTAAGCCATCCAAGTAGTCTAAGTAAACAAAAATATTCCCATCTTTTCACAACAAAACAAAACGAAGAGAACAAAACAAAACAAAACAAAATGAAGAGAACAAAAAAAAGACTAAAATATGTCATCATTGCGGAAAAGATCGTGGCCCCAATCAAGATGGCCACAATCAAGATGGTGTGTGTTATCGCCTCCATCATCATCATTGCCTCCATCATCATTGTGTCCACCATCAACATCATCATCATTGCCTCCACCATCATAATCATCAACATCATCATTGCCATAATTGCCTCCAACATAATCATCTAGATCATTGTAACCCATGGCCTCATTATCCTCATTAGCATCATCAAAGTCATCAAAATCCCTTGAAGCATTCATATTATCATCCATAATATCATCGTCACGTACTTCATGAACTTCCTCAACCTCTTCACTTGAAAATCCTCTAATGTGACCACCACCTAAGTTGAAGCAAACAAACAACAAATAAAAATAAGATCCAAATTAAAAACTTCCAAAAGCATAAAGTTAAAAAATAAAAAATGATACCTAAAAGGCTAAAACTTACATGATTGTTCCAAATTCCTTGTAATGGCTTCTACTTCATCTTCATTCGAATCACACATTCATTTCGAGCATTCCTGTCCATTCACTCAACCAATTACCTTGGTTTGGGAGAGTTGGCATCTCTTTTTCCGTTATCCATTCATCATCGGATGTGACATCGTCTAAGCATAACGAATTGATAATTGCTTGTCTATTCATGTGCCTTTGTCTCAATTTCAAATTATACATGACAAAAACCAAGTCATTCATTCTCTTTTGGTGTAAACAATTCCTTCACTTTGAGTGAACCTAAAACAATATCAAGAAATAAGTTTTGAAGGAATTTAATTTCGAGAAATAAGCTTTGAAGGTGCTAGGTTGTTACCATATGAAAAGCGCTCCAATTGCGCTCACACCTCGATGCACTACATGTTAGACTTAATATTCTTATTGCAAACCTCTTTAATTCCAAACATTCATCACCATAAGAGTCCCACCAATCAACTGAATAAAAATCAACCGGAAGTCACAAAACTAAACTAAATAGTAGCATTTGAGGCTTCGTGCATATCAACCTGTGATAAAAATAAAAAATCTGGAGATTTCTTATTTCTTGTCTCGATTGCATTTTCTATACCAAAAAGTCCTCTTGCACTCTTTAATGCTTCCATTTGTATGTCTATCTTCACTCTCTCACTAACATCAGGTACCCATTATTTCAAGACATTTGTACAATCCAATTTTAACTTCAGCATCAGGTTTAGAAGTATAATGGAATTGGGGGTTCAAGTAGTATGCTGCAGCATGTAATGGATGATGGAGTTGAGATTCCCATCTTCTGTCAATGATGCTCCATATAGGCTCATAACTAAAATAATAAAAGTATATGGTCTATTAGATAATAAATAATTATTGAAATCAAGCAAAAAGAATCGAATTGATATTAATGAATAGAAAGTTTACCTTCTGAAATTATTATTGAAATTACTTTGAATTTGCACGATCCATTGCCTCGTAAATGAATCTCATTGCCAGTCTCTCATCAGAATCCACCAACCTAAGTACCTTAATGAGAGGTGATGCAACCTTCAAGTATATGGTAACACTCGACCAAAAGTTGTGATTGTCTAAAGCTATGGTTTCAATTTTTTTCCCCTTCACAAACTTTACAAATCTACTACACCTCCACTTGTTTGATGAAAAGAGAGAGAACAATGCACCTTTTTGCTCATGAAGGCGTCTCAATGTCAAGTATGAGGTTGCAAACCGAGTGACCGTGGGCCTAAGAAGTTCAATACCTTTTGTGAATTCCTTCATCCAATGAATGAGATTAGTTCTGGAATAAATATAGGCCACAATCTTTCTTCCTTTTGCAATTGTAACTCGATGGAGTGGAATTGTCTTCTAAAAATCCTCCAACATCAAATCTATGCAATGTGCGGCACAAGGTGTCCAAAACAAGCTTTTCCTTTTTACCATCAACATTTGTCACGCTAATTTGTAATTAGAAGCATTATTCATTACTAATTGCACTACATTTGCCTCTCCAACCTTCTCAACAACCTCATCTAACATTTCAAAAACCTTTACACCCATTTTTTAAATGTCGGATGTCTCTATTGATGACAAAAATATGTCCCATTGGGGTTATTCACAAGAAAATTGCATATAGACCTTCTCTTTCTATCTGACCATCCATCCGACATAATTATACAACCCGTTCTTTTCCATTGTTCTTTGAACTTTTGAAGCAAATTCAATATCTCGTGCACTTCCTTCTTTAAAAATATCTCTCTAATTTCATGGTAGGAAGGTGGTTCAAGTCCTTTCCCATAATTTCCAATCTTCTTTATCATGAGTGGAAAAAGAGGATTCTTAACACAATTGAAAGGAATTGCACTAGTATAAAAAAAACGAGCTATAATTTGACAAACACCATTCCACTCTTCTTTCTTGAACATTTGATTGAGTGTCTTCTGATTTTGACATGTCTTTCTCATCACAAATTTATCCATGGAATCAAGATCTTTTCGTTTATATTGCCCAACTATTTCCACCTCATCTTCTGAGTCATCACCAATATCATACATTTTCCTTTTTTTATTTTGAGACTCTAAAGCTTGATTTCTAAGAAGAGTTAAGAATTTTTCTCTAACATCTTCGGGCACTTGTGGACATGGTTCAACATTCTTGTGAGTGCAAGCTAAGTGATGCTTCAACCGATATACACCTCCTGAACGGATAATGCCACAATACTTTAACTTAACCTTTCTTGCTACAGGATCTACGTCAATCCCATGTTCCCAACCGGGATCCAACCGTTGACCCGAGGCGTTTTTTCTCTTCACTTTTCGAGACGCAGCAGCACCAGAGGTAGACATTCCTCTGCAATTAAATAATTTATTATGGCATAATGCATTATTGATCATACAAATTACAATCATAACAATCAGTAACGAGAAAAAAAAGTAGAAAAAAAGATACCTCAAGCAACAAAAATTAATTACCAACATTCTTCTAACTTTTGTATTTCAAATAAAGTAAAAAAAAAAGCCTGGTTACTGCCTTTTTTTATTATTTTTTGAGGACAAATTCCAAATATAGATGCCTCAAAAATAGTTTCGGATAGCCTAAAAAAAATCAACGAAAAATGTAGGGTCAAACACTCAAACTAAGAAGAGATCGAGACTATATTACTACTTCATCTCATCCTGTTATGGAGCTGAAGTTTGACAAGTGACCATATTATTTTTTGTTTTTTTAAATTTTTTCTTTTAAAGAAAAATATTGCTTTTTTGATCAACACAGCTGCATGTCTGCAGAAAAAAGTTTCTGGCATAAATAGGATGGAGATAGAAAGAGAGAAGGAAAAACAAAACCAAAAGAAAAGAAGATGAAGAAACTGAGAAGAAGAAATCATAAAAATTAAAAAGAAATCAAGAGAGAGAATTTTGTACCTGAAACTGTGAGAGAGATTGAGAGAAATCAAGAAAGTGACATGCTGAAGTTGCCGAAGTTGCTGATGTTGAGAATTTCGTACTCTGCTTCAAATTGTGCTGCGTAGAAGCAGCGGGAATTGCCTGGTCTCACTTTTTTGTCTGTTCGCAATACTCCAGAGCATGAGATCTTTCACCTTCTAGAATGCTTTTGGACTTTTTAAAGTGGGGTCCAGCTGTTATAGTGGGGTCCAGCTGTTATTCACTTATTCTATATTTTAAGTCTGTAACTTTTTAACACATCTTTACTGAAAACATCCAAAAAACAGGATCCCATGTAATCCTGACTCAACTCCCGATCCCACGATCCGCAACGATCCCAACCAATCCTGTACTGATTCAGCTTAAACTGCGACTCTAATTGCGATCTGGATCAATTCCAAGATTTTGAGTTATAGGATCGTACGAGCCCACAATCCGGATCGCGATTTTGACAACCATGCTATCTGGACAAAAAAGATTAAGAAATAAAACACTCCACTTAGATCCTTAACATCAACCCCCGCGGTCACCCTCCAAAGCCTATCCACCCACTCCTTTGCCACGCTAGCTTCAGCCACCTCTTCCTGGATACCATCCATCTGCCCACCACACATTTGCTAAGAAAGATCATATAGTCTTCTTCCCCTACTCTACATCAAAATCCCTATTTTCTTATTTTGGATGACGGATAACCTAGCTTCTGGCCATTTCTAAACACTAGCCACCTCTGCAGAAGGTTTCACATGGCTCTCTGTGCCATGACCTTCGCCCAGATCAAAGCCTACTAGCACGGAAGGGAAGCCAATCCACCCATTCCCAAAGAAAGATCTAGGCACACAAATATACCCCATCTATAGCTACCATTCATCGAAGTTAGCTGCTGCAACCACCACCATTGAAAGGTCTCATAACACCACAGAGATAAGACTCTATTACCCCCTCTCAGACTCCCATGGAACCCCAACTTACAAATCCCAAAGCCGCCTTCTGAAGCTTCTCCACAAGACACACAATCTCTAAGCCGATTAGCATTAATGATCGACGGCACCCTCCACCACTACCCCACAATGTCCAGTATGGTCATCCACTAGAACCTCGTTGATCTCGAAAGAAGATATCCTCCGCATCTTGAACGTTAGAGACTGAACAAATAAAGAGCGCTTGACGCATTTACTACTACTACTACTTATATAGACATTTACTACTACTATTTATATACACATTTACTACTACTCTTTATATACACAAGATTACCCATGTAAACTTCCAATGTGGGATAGGGTGTCCCATCACCTATTCTAAAATTCTTAATTAAGAAACACTTGGAAAAACAAACATCTGAGAACATTTATGAGGTTTGAGTTAGGAATGAAAGTGTGCAAGATTTTGCATAAGTTTGTCATGCAAGCCATCAAGACCAACAAGTTTGAATGCAGCAGGACAAACTGACTTTCCAACAGGGAAGTTTCAAGAATGCAAATTCAGTTATCTATTAGAAATAATCAAGTCAAACATCTGAGAACATTTATGAGGTTCGAGTTAGGAATGAAAGTGTGCAAGATAATACATAAGTTTGCCTTGCAAGCCATCCAATCCAACACGTTTGAATGCAGCAGGACAAACTGACTTTCCAACAGAGAAGTTTCATGAATGCAAATTCAGTTATCTGTTTGAAAGAATCAAGTCAAAAAAATGCAATACCATTTGCAAAAATTGGTCTGTGGACATCTCTAGCATTTCCAAGAATAGGCAGAACCCGTGAAAGTATGCCTTTTAGGCGCGGAGCAAACTGCAATGCTTCAATTAAAAAGAGGGTTCATTAACAACTCGAGCAAACACATTGCAAAACTTCAAATTTGATGTGAAAATGAGAACTTCGATGACTAACCATCAGCAGAAGCAAAGTCTGCAAGTACTTGAACCATAGCTGGAATAGCCGAATTCTGGCCGGATAGGTGAGGAAACAATTCTTCAATCATCTGCAAGAACAAAAAGCAGACCATAGTGAATATACAAAATGCAACAGGAAAAAGTGGGGTGTGTGTGTGTGTGTGTGTGTGTGTGTGTGTGAAAGAGAGAGAGAGAGAGAGATGTATAATGTTAAGTCACCAATTGTCCCAAACGCTTAAGCTGTCTTTATTAATTACATACTTGTTGGAATTTATATTTTTAAGTTTTAGTTTAATTGCATACTTCTAAGGTTAAAAGTGAATACTAGGTGTAGGTAGCTGCCTATTGCTATGTATTGCATGATTTTTGGCATTAAGAAAGCAAATTACAGTTTTTTCATATTTTGCACAATATAATTTTTTTTTGGCAAAAATACCCTTCAATGTGTTTTTTATAAAATGTTTCACATCAAAACAATGTTGGAATGTTCCCTAAAGAATGTTCCATGAAATGAACATTTTTGTAACTTCCCATAGATGGTTTTTGAAAAGTTAATTTTTAAATAAAGTACAATTAAATTTTATTTTAAAAAGGTTGTATTACTAAGTCTCTTAAACTGTTTTTCAAAAAATAAAAAGAAAAAAACTATTTTGAAAAATTTCCTAATTCCTAAATTGACTCCAAAAGTTTCCTTACCATTTTGGAAAGTATCCCGCTTCGAAAAATTCCTAAAACCATTTTAGAAAGTCCAAATGTGGTAGTCCGTTTCCTAGTCACTTATTAATTGATTTCTTTGTTTCAATGCTTTATTTGACTGCAGATTTGTTTTTCTGTCACCATGCATTGACAAGAAATCAATTAATCAAAAAGTACTTGAAACATTTTTAAAGTTTAAAATATAAATCAAATGATGACAAGTAAAAGGGAAAGGGTGTCTAACACCTTCCTTTCTCGTACCTTAGCTCTCTAGCCAAATTCTTTAGTGATGAAGGACTAGTACCTTATCTTTGGAGTCATTTTTGTTTTCTTAATTTTCTCTAAACCAAGTAGCGACTCTACATTTACTTCATAACCTAATTCTCCTCTTGGTAAAGTCATTTAGATTCCACGTGGATATTTGATTCTGTGGGATATTCTATAAAGGAATCCATTTGGGTAGTCCCTCAGTTTTGTTTACATATCAAGAGTGAGTCAAGGTCTCATGGGCATAAAGCTTCTCCAAAAATGGGTTCCTGCAACACATATACCCTACCAAAGAAATTTCTCATCAGTTACCAACTAAATTTACCAGGTCTGGGAAATGTGAGCCTATTGCAACAAGTACACCGGCAGCAGCTCTTTGCCAATCAGCATTAAGTTCCTGCATGAAGGTAAGACAAAACAGAAAGAATAATAAGACATCACATGAACAAATGAATTGTGACAAGAAAACAAGATCAAAGCACCGTTCAACCTTATGAAGATTAAAAGGCTTGCCATCAGTTGAAATAGCATATAGTAGCCTTACTCTCTCTATGACTAAAAAAAGGACAAATCAGTAGCAATTGCTTCAAGAGAAAGAAAACCCCAGATATTGGCGCCACTTACATAACTGAAGTCATCATATATTCATCACACAAATAAATTGTGGCCAATCCAAGAAATTTTCTGGTGATATAGACAGTGCTTGAATCTAGAGTGATGCAGCCTATATAAAGATTGCATTGGCCTGGAATAAAGGAAATCTTGTACCTTTAGGGCTTAGAAGGGTGTAACAAAGATTAAATGAATGAAAAGGGACTAACTAAGCCTAGCTTGGTTTGAAAAAGAGAAATGGTTGAATATTCAAGAGGGGAAAAAAATTGGTTTGAAAACTTTTACCAGAAGGGATGTTAGGGTTTAGGTTTAAAATTAAAGTCCTGAACCGAGGGAATCAAATATTTATAAGAAGATAACATGTCCATGTTGGACATTGACACTCATCGAACAGCCCAAATAATCTGTTAAACTCAAGCCCAAAGTAGCGTAATTCTACATTTATAAGAAGATGACATGTCCAGGTTTCTCATCCAAAAAGCCCCAACAATCTGTTAAACTAAAGTTGTGGGAATAATCTGTCAAAGTTTTGGGAATAGAGCGCTTTTGAAATAGATAGTAGGCAATTTTCTAAATACTTGTTTTCAAACATATAAAACATTTTTTTTATCAGCACAAACATGTAAAAACATGGAATGGTTTCTTAGTAGTTTAGTACAGAAAAAACTAATATACTAAAAATGTAATTACCGAATAAGTTGCTATTATTTTCCTAGGTGCATATTTTACAGCTATTTTGACGACTCTTCGCAGAACCTCCCTTTCTCTCTAGAAAAAACAGGTCCATTCATATCCTCAAAGCTTACATTGTTGCATATTACATATATCTATACATCCCACCCATTCAAAATAATCTTAGGTTTTACTTATTAATTCCTCCTCCTATAGTCTTGCTATTTTTAGGAATCCTAAATCCCAAAAGAACTGAAGTTTTGGGAATAGAGCACTTTTAAAATAGATAGTAGGCAATTTTCTAAATATTTGTTTTCAAACATATAAAACATTTTTTTATCGACACAAACATGTAAAAACATGGAATGATTTCTTAGTAGTTTAGTACATGAAAAATTAATATACTAAAAATGTAATTAATGAATAAGTTCCTATTATTTTCCTAGGTGCATATTTTACAGCTATTTTGACGACGATGCCATTCGCAGAACGTCCCTTTCTCTCTAGATAAAACAAGTCCATTCATAACCCCAAAGCTTACACTGTTGCATATTACATATATCTTTACATCCCACCCAACTCTTTGGAGATCCTTACAACTCCCAACTCAACCCAGCACTATCAGTGTATATCACCTACCTCTTTTTTTCTCTTTCTACAAAATGCTCCTAACGCAAACCCCATGACGTCACAGTGATAAGACCACCACCACACCACCTTTCAGCATTTCATTTTCCAAGGGACTTCACAAAGTAACTCTCTCCGTGCCCCCATCTTTATCTCCCTTTCAACCCAAATTAGGGGGTATTCAGCCACGGGTTGGCGTGCTTTAGTATAAAATACAATGAATATAGCAATGGGTTAGAGAAACACTTGTTGGGGTTTGAGTTTGTACATGATGGTAGTTAAGAAGGCGATGATTGCGGTGGCAAACATCACCTAAAGCACAAAACTTGAGGCACTGAATTTCTTTCTTCCCTCAATAGTAAGCTTCGAAATGTTTGTTGTCTAGCTGGAGATAGTTTCTACAGTTCTAATGCTTCACAGTGACATTCTGGGAAGAGGGGTAGTGACAAATTTTGGATGAAAAGGGGTGCCAAAATTCCGTTAGGCCAAGGTCATCCGTTCAGGGTGGAGTTTCGATATGAGAACATCGAGAAGTTGTCGGCTTCTTGCTCCTATTGTGGTACCATCAGACATGATATAAGACTAGGCATTCACAAGGATGATCAATATGGCCATCACTGATCAAATCTGTTCAGAGCAAGAAGCAAACTTATGAAAATGGACACCAGTTTTCTTCCCCGGTGCAATCTGGTTCCCAATGAAGGTCCCATCTTCTGGCGATGATCATGGAATCCAAACTCCTCAAATCCCTGGCATGATTTAGCAACTGATCAGTTTGATGACTCAATTGTCTCCAAGGTTTCTTTGAACCTTATTGATGTGCCAGTTGCTACAACCCATCTTTCCCATAATAACACCAGTACAACCGGCCCAATTAATGCTCCTTTACCTAATAACTCACAACCCTCCTCCTTCTCCATCCCTTTTAGCAGAGACCCTATGGACAACCAGTAGAGCTCTTCACTTGTTTTCCAAACGACCCCTCTTCACTTCTTTTCCAAACAACCCGTCTTTCCTTGTTTCTGCTGAAATCCTAATCCTAACCCTAACCAATCCTTACCTTTTGCCCTACCAAACACCATTCCAAACTCATCTGAATCAGCCTTAGTAGAGAGACTGGATCAGAAAAGAGACCGATGTTACCAAGAACATAGATCATCTCAAATATATGGAGCAAAAATGGCGACGTGGTGTACAATTAAGAAGGCATATGTGGGTTAGAGTATAGAAATGTATCGACTATTACGTGCTTCTGAATGTGCGAATAACTTTCTATTAACAAGATAATTGATAAACATAGTCCATTATAATGTGATTCTACTTACCTTTTAGTATATGCATGAGTTAACCTTTAATAAACACATTTCCAACTGTAAGGTTTTGTCCTACAAAATGTTGTTTTTCATTCAGAGAGCCACTTTAAACTCCATTCTGACCATTGATAATTAGATGCAGATGTTGCATGTGCCAAAAAATGGCAAAGGCAGTAGAGCATCTTCTGATTCATTGTGATGTGGCTGGGAAGTTATGGAACATGCTATCTTCTGTTGTGGGATCAACTGCGTGGCGCCAATCACTGCACTAAAGTTTTTGGGCTGTTGGTGCAATGGTCGTAGGGTAAAGAGGAAAAGAAAGCTCGTAGGCTCAGCCGGTGGCACTTTTAGGTATCGCACGGTGCTTAATGGAGAAAGGAAACTGAGGACTTCTAAAGACATGGAATGGGTGATTCAAAAACTTAAGTTGTGAATTCTCTCTCCCTTCTAGATTTTATAACAAAGCTCAATTTCACTGTTGAGCATTTTTTCTCTCCTTGTTTAAGTACCAAGGTTAAAAAGCCCATTTGGCCGTCTTTTTATAAAACTAGCGGTTGGGCACACGCGATACATGTGCAACTCAAGTTATGTAAGTTTTTAAAAAATACTGTACGATAAATTTCACACAAGATATTACTAAAAAAATTTACACTACTATCTACTCATTCAAATGCATCATCTATATTAGCTACACAGAACTTACACTACCAATAATTTAAAATCGGAAAATAATTAACCTGTTAGCCACATTTCTAATGACCTTTTTTATCAATAAATTAATTGTGCTAACCCAGAATAGAAATATACATTGAAAAACAATAAAAAAGAAACAAAAAGAATTGTAAAAAAAATTAAAACATCAAAGATTATTCCCAGGAGAGGATTTAATATCAAAGTTACGCGTTTGTAACTCTATAAATCAAAAATCAAAGAATATCCTCATGAAAGGTTACTTTCAAAGGTTTTTAAGGCAAAAACTTTGTATATACATACGTATCTATATATATATATACATATATTTATCTCTTTGTTTATGTATGTAACATCAAATTTTTTATCAGAAAATTCAGTGTTGATTTTTTGACCATTCTAATCTCAATCCACCTCACTCTAGTTCATACTCATTCTAATCTCAATTCTATTTTTATTAAAAATTATTCCAATCAACCAAACACTACTTAATTATCTCAAAAAAAAAAAAAGAATCCTATACAGACTTATTAATTTTTTGACAAGCCATGCTCTGCAGCCTTTATGAGCAAGCTGTCTGCTTGCACAATTATCAAGACCGGCGACTTTCTGATCCCTGGGGCCTTGGCTAGCACGATCTCTGCCATGAGCAACCCGAATTCCTCGCAATCGATCGTCCCATTCTGATCGGTGTCGAACCACTCGAAAAGCGTGCCGTACAGTTCTCCGATCTCCTCCTCCAACTGCAACTCGAACTCCATCGACGAAAACCTTCTGGACCTCCGCCTGAGATTGGAACCGGACCGTGCTCCCGTCGCCGTCGGAATCCGGCATGTTGAATTGCTCGTCAACGCATCGCTCGAACGCCTCCGAATCTTCCATGAAATCGGTTAGCGTCGGACCCTCCATGTAGGCTACGCTCATTTTTTCTTCGAGAAAAATGTAGAATGTTTGGTTGATTTGAGGAGAGTTGGCAAGATTGGATGGAGAGAAGTTAGTGGGGAGCTTTTTTAGGTTATGACTATTTTAATCTTTGCTGTTAATTTTGAAGTTTATTTAATTTCAGGAATTTAGTAAAATAATAGTGGGTAAATTTGGGTTTAAAAAGTTCGGTTGGCTTCAAGAAACCAATCTTGGTGTTTCCTTTTAAAGATTGTATAGATACTTCATTCGTCAAAGAGAGAAAGTGAGGTCAAGGGAGAGGGGACGAGGCACAAAATAAAGGGGGACTGTTATCTCCTTTATTGCTTGCTTTTGAGATGGAGGGCTTCAGTTACATGTATTACTAAACTACTTGTGTGAGATTCAGGGCTAGGATTACAAGGATGTCACATTTATATTGATCATTTGATCAATCAGCCTTCATGTCCTCCTAAAGTTTTGCAGTTCCGATCTCCTAACACCACCATTATCTCTAAGTGGGCTTGACGGCGAGTAATGGAGATCGTTCCTAACGACAGTTCCAAGTGCACAGTTTAGTTCTTGCTGTTCAATCCACCATTTTCACAAATTGTAAACCTGTATACTAGGTAGAACGCTAACCCACAATCAACAAGCAGAAATAGATTGTCCCAACTTATAAAAACAGTAGAAAGTTGTACCTTGGAGGAGATCATCTCAGCAGTGGCAATCTTGGCGAGCTTCGCCATGTCAGGAGGATCTGCATCTCTTTTGTCCAATGCACGGATTGCAACAGCCATTACTTGAAAGACACCAGCCATATTCCCAAAACGCTGAAACATTACAACCGCCCAATCAGGAACCAGATGTGGATTCAAGAAACTTATCAAAAGAAAAAAGGAAGAACATAATCTACATTTCAAGATCAAATATGTATAGAGAGAGAAATTGAAAGAGATTGAGAGCCAAAATTCAGATTCTAAACAAGCATGCTTGAACAGAGTAGTACCCGCCGTCCTCCTCGGGAAACAGTAGAACAACAATCAAGAACCAGAAGTGGGTTCCTGCAAAATGAAAAAACAAATAAATTATAAAGCAATAATACTTAAATATATAAACGAATAATTTTAGTACATCATCTTTTACACTATAATAAAGAAAACACCTCATTTCCTGTGAATAAAGGCAACTCATCTTTTGTAACTGCCACAATTTCTAAGCTTGTAAACAATCAGCACTATCTATTCCCTATTTTTGTCTATAACTTGAAAACCCTAATTTAATTTTGGGTAACCATTTCAGTTTTCTTCTCAAGATTTCCACCAACTCTCTCCCTCCCCTCTTTCAAATACTGCACTTCTTTTATTCAACACTTTTCTTTAAAAAAAATAACAATTACACAACCATAGCATGTGTAACAAGCACTACATATATATATATCAAGAACACGGACGTGCGAGTGTGTGTGTGTTTATGTGTGAGGGGGGGGGGGGGGGGGGATTATATACCGGA
>JAOTRH010000022.1:17342735-17396060 GCA_034768845.1 Heliamphora exappendiculata
GGCAGCATTTGAGATACTATTATACAGTTTTATATATATATATATATATATATATATATAGAGAGAGAGAGAGAGAGAGAGAGAGAGACCTATTAGAACAAGGAAGACAAGAAGCTGGGAGGGCGAGTTAGGCAACGACGCGACGTCCAAGCTCGATGAGAAGAGCCAGAACACTACAGCAAGAAACACGGGAAGGCGGCGCGCCGCGGCTGGAGTGGACTGGAGCGTGGAACTGGGTTACTAGAATGGAAGTTTGGAATAGTGGTATTCGAAAAGTCTAACTCATAAACTCAGAAGTTTGGAACAGTGGTAGTGGAAATGGGTTATTGAAAGTTTGGAACAGTGGAAGACTAACTCAGAAACTCTAAGTGACCTACGTAGTCTAGTCGAAAAGTTGATTCGGCGGTGAGACGTAGTCGATTCGTATTCCCCCAGTGAGCTGTGGATAATTAATGGGCCCCTAATTCCAAGTCCATCACATATATACATTATACATGTAGGACATAAGTGTAATATATACATTATATACATATATATTGGCTCGTTTATCCTAATAAGCTGTTTTTTAAACTTAAATTAACAAAATAGGGATTTTTAAATTTTATTTCTAACCTACGTAAAAGCGTGTTTAACAATCACGCTTTAATAGAAAACGTTTTTGCTAAACACGCTTTAAACCTAGCTTTCGCACAATGTTGTAGAATGAAAAATAATGACATGAAAACGTTTTTAGTAAACACGTTTTTTGGTTTAATACATAAAACATTTTTAGCAAACGTTTTCAATCGGTTTCAAATAAAACGTTTTTGTTAAACACACTTTTAAAGTATTCACGCCTTTTGATGTAAACACAAAAACGTTATTAGTATTCACACTTTCTTTATTAAACCAGTGAGAGTAGAAAACGTGTTTGATAAACACGCTTTATTCCCTTCTATGCTAGCTCTATGGGGATGGAGATCTCAAGGAGTTAATAAGTATGAGATGGAGGATACACGGTGTTGTGCATATTTAGGTTGACCCGATACCTGTAACTAAGTGATCGCATAATATTATTTTATAAATAAATAAATAAAAATTATAATTTTTTTAAAAAACTTTTAAACAAATGTTATTCAATCACTTAGCTACAAGTTTCAAATCAATCTAATTTTTTATAAATAAGAAACTCAGACGAGTTCTGCATAATTAATGGATTCAATTATAAAAATATATTTGAAAACTAAATAAAAACAAACACGCTATATTTTTTTATTTGATAGAGATCAGCTTTTATATCTAACCATATTCAAAAGGATTAGCAAATGGCGGAAGGGTTTTCCAAAGAAAACGTGTTTACTAACACCGTTTTCTGTTAATCCATTAAAATGTTCATAGGAAAAACGTTTTTTATTTAAATATGTGAAAACGTTGTTACTAATAACGTTTTCAGGGTAAGGTTTTATTTATAAAGAAAACATTGTTACTAACAACGTTTTCTTTTTAATGTTTTATGTCAAAGGATTGGTAGTTTGGGAAACATGTTTTGCAAAGAAAGCGTGTTTAGCAAACACACTTTTATGTAGGTTGGGAATAAAATTTAAAATTTTCTATTTCGTTAATTAAGTTCGAAAACTTGGATATTAGGGTAAAAGAGCCCATATATATCAAGGATGGGTTCGGGGCGAGGAGACGCAAAACCGAACCCTCCCCGTCCCCGTTCGAGTTTCTCAATTTCCACCCCAAATCCAACCTGAACTCGATAAAAAAGGCGGGAACCCGCCCCATTAAGGGCGGGGTAGGACGGGACGAATTGCCATCCCTACCTAAGAAGCACGCAATAGGTTGTCGGTGGGTTTATACAATGAAGTACCTTCCAGATGGTTCTGTAGAATTTCTTATGGCACGTTTGGTTGCCAAAGGGTACACTTAGACATATAGGGTTGATTACCTAGAGACTTTCTCTCCGGTGGCTCGCCTTAACTCTGTTTGGATTCTCCTATCTATTGTTGTTAATTGTTCTTGGCTCTTGTATCAGCTTGATATTAAGAATGCATTTCTTCATGGTGACCTTCAAGAGGAAGTTTATACAGAGTAACCCACTGATTATGTAGTTCTTGGTAGTGAGCATCTTATGTGTCGCCTTCGTAAGGCCCTCTATGGATTGAATCAGTCTCCCCGTGGATGATTTGTTCGCATTAGTTATGTTATGCTTACCTACGGTTTTCAACGCTCCACATCTGATCACTCTGTCTTTCTTCATCGCTCCTCTACGGACACTATTATATTGATTGTGTATGTTGATGATATTATCATTTCAAGTGATGACTTAATTGGTTTTGTCAATCTCAAATGGCATTTAGGGCAAAACTTTCATGCAAAGGATTTTGGTACCCTTCATTATTTTCTTAGTACTGAAGCTGCTCGCTGTTCTCAGGGTATCTATCTTTATCAACGAAAATATGTATTTGATCTTTTTTCTGAGACTGGTCTTCTCGGGACACAACCTCTTGGCACCTTGATGGAGGCCATTATTAAGCTTGATGCTGAACAGGGTTATTCCTTTTTGGATGTTGGTCGGTATCGTCGACTGGTTGGAAAGTTAATTTATCTTATTGTTATTTGTCCCGATATCAAATATGCTGTTGGGGTTGTCAGTCAGTTTATGCATGCTCCCCATCAACCCCATTTTGATGCAGTTTGTCGTATTCTCTGTTACTTGAAATGTGCTCTAGGTCATGGCTTGCTATTTCGTCCATCTGAAACATTATCTGTGGTTAGCTTTAGTGATGCTGATTGGGATGGAAATTGGCTTGATTGGCGGTCTACCTCTGGTTATTGTACCTTTGTTAGTGGCAATCTTGTCACTTAGCGTTGTAAGAAATAGAATGTGGTTACTCGTTCCAGTGCCGAGGCCGAGTACCATGCTATGGCACATATTGCCTCTCAAATGTTGTGGGTTCATTCCATTCTTCAGGATTTTGGCATCCAAACTACACCCATGGAGATGTTTTGTAATAATCATGCCGCTATCTTTATTGCTAATAATCTAAATTTCCACGAGCAGACTAAGCATATTAAAGTCGATTATCACTTTATTCGTGATTTATTACTAACAAAGCAGATCGTGACTCCCTATGTTCGCTCCAAGGACTAATTGGGTTATATTCTTACCAAACCGTTGGCTGCTTCTAATTTTCGACGACTTTCCAAGTTTGGTATGTTCGACCTTTATACTTCAACTTGAGGGGGAGTGCCAGATAATTACTTGAGTTTGTTAGGGTCCGTCTGTAATTATTTTGGTTTGTTCTCTTATATAAATACTGGTATGCTGTAGAGATTTAAATTAAACCTCATTATTCTTTTAAAAATAATTTTCTTGTCTTTTTCTCTTCTTCTTTTTCTCCTCCTTTAATCCTAAATCACTATCTTACTATTTAACTAAAACTAAAAGAGTGCCAGAATAAATAATATGGTTGTGATTATCTTTTCTAATGAAGTCAAATTTGATAATTAAAAAGCATGGTTTATATTCTTTAATTTAATAATAATTTTAAAAATCTAAAGTTGTATGAAAAATATATCTTTTGACACTTTCTCTTAGAGTTTGCTACTGCTGAAAATAATTTTCAACCCATACGATTGTCATAGCAATTGTCGTCCAGTCCAATATGCATCGTCATTTGCCGTCCAAACTAACAATCATCAAAGACACAACGTTGGGATGACAATGCTAATGTAATCTAACATCTATTTTTTTTATTTATTATATAAGCTAAAAGTAATTTTGTATTTAGAATATATATAATATGCTAAATGTACAACCAATAAATAAATTTGTTGACGTACCACAGTTGTATTTATATCCTACTCTTTTAGATTTTATTGTACCAGCGTACTCCTATTGTATCGTACCACATATTGTGTATCCGTACCGGTGCGTCATAGTTAAATAGTTATGGGGTATATGAGAGGTCGATTTGGAACACCTTCCTACCATTGGTCAGTCTCTAAATGATGGGACCTACTAGTCATAAGCTCAAATTAGAATTATGGATACTTATTTATTGCCTGATTGTTATATGGTTCATTCCTAATTCAAAAGTAAATCCAACATCGTTGTTACTTTTGAATCCTAGTATTCTATGTGTCGATAATGTTCTCTCAATATGAAAAGATTCGTAGAATGGTAGAGCTTGCACCAATTGAGGACAAGTTGAGAGAAAATAAACTAAGGTAATTTAGACACATACAACGTAGACCAGTTGATGCAATAGTAAAAAAAGCTACAAGATCATGAATAATAAAATAATGGGAAGATAGTCACAAAATGGCATATTTATTGTCACAAAATAATAGGGATGATTGTTTTTTCTCAAAGCTGAACTCAACAAGAATAGACTAAAGCCAAAGTATTTCACAAGCGCCTTGAGCCATAGCCCAACACTTGGTCTCAACTAAAGATCTTAAGACAACTGTATGCTTTTTACTTTTTCATGATATAAGATGATGACCATCGAATGTACAAAGGCCAGAGGTAAAACGTCAGTCAGTTTTAGACTCAAATTAATCAGCATCAGTGAAACATGAAAGTCCAAATTGAATAGTAGCAGAGAAGAATAAGCCAAGATCGAGACAGGTTTTAAGGTACTTGGTAAGTTAAGGGTATTATTGTACTTTTAATGTTTTGTTGATCGTATTATAAATAACAAGGAATAAGGTGGAAACCCTAAGTTTTGTGCTCGCATTCATTGTTTTTCTCATTATCTCTCTCTTCCTCTTTTTCTCTCCCACACTTTTCAATAATTCTAACATGGTATCAGAGCCCGGTCCTATGTAAACTTCTTCCTTTTTTCGTTTTTTGTTTCCTCACATTAGTCTGATTTGAAAAAAAAAATTCAAAAAAAAAAACCTTCCATGATGACCGTTTGGGTCCCAAAACTTGATTTGTGATTTTTTCCAATTTTTTCCGTAATTGTTTCATGTTTTTCCCTAATTTTTTCCATTTTCGGCGATGCTAGGGTTCGTTCTTGCAAATCGCAATTGCACCGTCGTTTTCTTTCAATTGATGGTATGTTCCTCCTTTATGGGTGCCGACTAGGAGTTTCTAAGGGTTGAATCAACCTTATTTGATGTTCGGAGTTAATTTTAAGCTCAGATTGGATGGGTTTGTCGACGTCGCGACTGTTTTCGCGTGTTTTTCGCAGCTGTCTTGCCTTCCCTGCTTTGTTTCAATCGATTTCAGGTGATTTCGTTCTGTAAGGGTTCACCAATATTGATTCAAGTTCTTGGATGTTTGATTCAAGTTTCCAGCCGTATCGTAGGCTCTTTTTGGTTGGCTTTGCTGCGATTGGTATGATATTCTGAATCTTATTGATACTCTGCTGGCTTAAGTATACTTGAATTGATTCTGAGGAGGCATCTCGTCTTAAGGCAAACTTAGCAAAAGAATTTGAGATGAAAGATCTGGGGGCACTAAGATACTTTCTTGGAATTGAGGTGGCTAGATCAGATAATGGGATCTTCATTTTTCAAAGAAAGTATATTCTTGACCTTCTAGATGAAGCTGGTATGATGGGTTGTCGACCTGCAGATTTACCTATTGAGGCTAACCATCGTCTCCATAGTGGTGATGGAGAACCTGTCGACAAGGGCCAATTTCAGCGGCTTGTGGGAAGATTAATATACCTGTCTCACACCAGACCCGATATTGTATATGCTGTGGGGTTTGTCAGTCAATTCATGCATGATCCTCGTAGTGTGCATCTTGATGCTACTTATCGTATTCTACGATATCTTAAGTATGTCCCTAGCAAAGGGCTCTTATTCTCTCGTCACGGCCATTTGACATTAGAAGTTTTCACAGATGCAGATTGGGCTGGTTCGGTTAATGACAGACGATCTACATCTGGGAATTGCACATTTGTAGGGGGTAACCTGGTTACTTTGCGCAGCAGAAAGCAAACAGTGGTAGCTCGATCAAGTGCAGAAGTTGAGTATAGGGCTATGGCACATGGCATCTGCGAACTCATTTGTCTCAAAGTCCTATTAAAGGATTTGGGTATTGAGTGCGACAAACCTATGAAGTTGTACTGTAACAATAAGGCTGCCATTAATATTGCTCATAACCCTATCCAGCATGACAGAACGAAGCATATAGAGATTGATCGACACTTTATCAAGGAGAAATTGTGTCAGGGATCAATATGTATGCCCTTTGTGAAATCTGCAGATCAATTAGCAGATATTTTTACTAAAGGGCTTAGTAGTAAAATGTTTCAACCCATTGTATGCAAGTTGGGCATGAGAAATATCTATGCATCAACTTGAGGGGGAGTGCTAAGTTAAGGGTATTATTGTACTTTTAGTGTTTTGTTGATCGTATTATAAATAACAAGGAATAGGGCGGAAACCCTAAGTTTTGTGCTCTCATTCATTGTTCTTCTCATTTTCTCTCTCTTCCTCCTTTTCTCTCCTATATTTTTCAATAATTCTAACAGTACTTAAGCTAAGAAAGACTGCATCCATATGAGCCTTATGAGGAGCATGCCACACTTACTGCAAAAGTCAAGTCTGGTCTAGTATTGGTCAAGTAAATCAGTTTCCCAATCAGGCATTGCTACATAGATGGATTAGGAAGTAATTCTCCAAATTCAGCTGAAAGCTTGAGATTTGGATCCATCGGAATAGAGACTAGCTTACACCCTAACATGTTAGTGTCCTAAAGCAGATCAAGAATATACTTTCTCCGAGAAAGAGAAACCCCGCGATGAGAACAAACAACCTCAATGCCGAGGAAGTACTTGTGGGGCTCAAATCCTTACAAATTAAAAGCTCTGCCAAGATATGTTTTACCTGAGCAATGTCTGATGTATGATCTCCAGCAAGAATAATGCTATCAACATGCATTAGTAAAATAATACAACGACCATCAGGACACTAATGAATAAAACAGGTGTGATCGGAGTGACATTGGGCAAAATCCACAAATAAGATAACATTACTGAAACGACTAAACTACGCTTTTAGTGACTGCTTCAATCCATAAAGAGACTTGTGGAGGCGACGTACTTTCCCAGCATACTTTTCCTCAGCTCCAAAACTTGGCGGATGATCTATATAGATGGTTTGAAGTAATTTTCCATGAAGAAAGACATTCTTGACATCCAGTTTGTGAAAAGGCCAACAATGAAAAGTCGTTAAGGACACAAGAAGACTAACAATAGGCAACTTAGCAATAGGGGCAAAGGTAGCATCAAAATCTTTATCGGAAACCTGGGTAAAGCCTTTGGCCACGAGACGTGCCTTATAACAATCCACAGAACCATAACCTAAATATTTCACACTAAAGACCTACTTACACCCCACAGTCTTCTCACCTAGGGGTAAAGGCATAAACTTTCAGGTACAATTAGTTTCTAAGGCATCCATCTCAGTTTGCATGGCGGTGACCCACTTGAGATTCTGAAGAGCTTCAGACACAGACCGGGGAATATGCACATATGCAATCTTGCTAAGAAAAGTACAATAAGAAGATGAAACTAGAGGTCGGGGGCCCCGGTCTTCGTGTATCCAACCATGGACTTCCTGCAGTCATGAAGGACGACAACAATGTACGGAATGCCCAGGCTACTGCCTATAATACCTTCAAGAATAGGCCTTAAGTCATTGATTCAAGTCCAGGGAATTAGATTGCAAGTCAAATGAGTGAAAAGAAAGGTCCCATCGCGTATAAGGAAGTTTCAGGCTGAAAGGTTACGCAGAAACCAGATAGGTAGTTAATCTACTTGCCAAAAGGAAGAGCATCGATTTCGCCTTTCTTTAAGGTAAGTTCTATATTAGAGTTAGTTATTCGATGCCATGAAACTGAGAGATAGGATGGTTAGTACTACTAAGCCCACCATAACAGGGAAAGGGTTTACGATCACGAGGAGAATAAGGAGAAAGTATATGTGCAAAAACTAGAGGAGGAAAAGAATTACTTGAACCTAGATCTAAAGAAAGCTCTGGCAAAGGATACTGAGAGCGAGGGTGGCAAGAGTATGTATGCAAAGGGGCTGGAGGCCCTTGTACCGGTGAAGAGGAGGGTTCCATCACCAAGGTAGAATAAAAAATGGGAACCGGACAATGGTCCACCATGGAAGGAGAAGTAACAAATCGTTGTAAAGCGGACAGAGCTATAGAATGGAATATCTTCACAAAACGACATCAAGACAGTGAAACATGTGACGAGACACTAGATCATAACAACGATACCCTTTGGACATAGAACAATAACCCCAAAAATACATCGAATAGACTTATTCAGCTTCAACGATTCTGGATGAAGCAAGTATTACTAAACACCTTAAGCAGAAGAGGAAACAATGTACGATGGAGTGAAGCACTTGAAAGGGCTAAGAGTACGATTAACGAGGTAAACTACAGTAACTACAACCATATGCCAATAAGACTTAGGAACATACAAGTCATAAAGGAGGCAACGAACAACATACATAATATGGCAATTCTTACATTCTGTGACACCGTTTTGTTTTGGACAGATAAGTTGTTATGGGATACACTTCTGACTAAGGTAGGAATGAAAGGCATCAGATATGTACTCACAACCATTATCAAATCGTTTTTGGAAAACAACAGTGAAACTAAGTTTTAACCACCTATAGAAATTGAATAAATAGAGGTAACACATCAAATTTTTATATTAGTAAATATACCCATGTGCATCGAGAATGATCATCAATAAAAATTACATAATAACGATATCTAGATAAAGCAACAACCAGAGAGGGTCCCAATACATTCGAATGAATAAGATCAAAAATACTAGACACAGGATGTATTAGAAGAATATAGTGCCAGTATGTTTAGAAAGTTCACATACCACACATTGAAATTGATAGTCTTTACAAGTTTTAATTAGTGATGGAAATAACAAACAAAAATCCTAAAAATTTGCATGTCCCAAACGGGCATGCCAAAAGTTTAAAGTTTGAAGGAAAAAACGTATGATTTAGATTCCAGCAAGACAGAAGCTTGAATACTCGATGTAGACGATTGCGACAGAGATGGCTCTATGAAGTACAAAGTAGTATAACCCATTCATCTCGCTTACCAAAAATTTTCTTCTAACTTAAGTCCTGAAGTAAACAATGAATAGGTAAAAAAATGACAATACAATGAAGATATTTAGCAAGACGACTAACAAATAGGAGATTAAAGGCAAAAATAAGAATATGAAGAACAAAGTCAAAGGTAATAGCAAGAGATAGAGACATAACACCTTTATGACGAATATATGAGGTGGAGCCATCAACAAGGCAAACAGTGTGATTAGCAAAAATTACAAGGGTAAAAATAAAGACAATTCACCAGTCATATGGTCATTAGCTCCATAATCCAGAACCCAGGTAGGTTTCTCAAACCAAATATGTAAAGCAGTAGGAAATCCTGATGTCAGAGTAGCGGTGGGAATCGAAGATATTCCCTGAGCTTGAGCAGTAAGGGAGCCAAGATGCTCCTGAAGCTGACTAATCTGAGATTAGAGATGGCTAAAGTTAGAGGGAGAAGGTGGCTCAGAACTTTCAATATTTTCGGAAATGGTAGCAATGCAAGAGGACTTAGAACCCGAGACATAGTTCCGAGCAAAGCATTGCTTTAATTTTGGGTGGAGTTTGAAGCAACAGGCCCTAGTGTGTCAAGGTACAAGATCTAGAATAAGCAGGAAGGACCATTTGATCAGTTATGGCTGATGGGGGTAGGAGCAGGCTAAAGTAACCGATGTCGATGCTCCTCATTATCAATAGTAGCAAAGGCCTCATGCAAGGAAGGCATGGGTGAGGTGTTCAAAATTTGAATGCAAAAATAATCGAATTCAGGTTTCAAATCCATCAAGAACTGATATGCATGCTAACGAGTGAGCCGTTTGACCATTGTAGAAGTGACTTCAGTAAAAAAATCACTCAATTATATTGGGCCAACTCTTCCCAGCGAGTAAAAAAGTACCAAACAGCCACAGAGAATCCTAAAGCCTCCTGAGAGGCATGAGAAGTATCCTGATATAACTAAAAAATGCGGGCATCATTACATGCATGTGCATACATCTGTGTGAATGCAGTTCATAAACGAGTAATTGTATCAGGATATATGGACATGTTGTGGACATATTCCTCCATAAAATTGCAGAACCAACCCAGGATGGTGCAATTCTCAATGTCTCACTGAGCACGCTTAAGATTGATCTCCGAGGGTGACTTCTGAGTCTCCTAAAGCCAACTAAACTTGCCTTTTCTCTCGGGAAAGAGGCGAAGAGATTGACTCCATGCATCAATTTTTTTCCATTCAACAATACACTAGTAGTACGTTGAGTAGGCATATGGCGAGAGGGAAAAATATGATTGAGATGACTTAACCACACTTTTGTCGCTCGGTTCAGTCATTGTGCAGTAAGGATGCTACCTAAACAAGTAGATGGCCAGAGAAGCGGTAGAATCACGAACACTGCTACTGAAAAAAAAAACGGTAGCCCAAACAGTTATGAAGAGCACAAAGGAACAAAAGGTGGTCAAACAGGATCGAAGGCTAAAGTCAGGAATAGTAGAGATCGTGATCCAAATCGATGTCACGAAGGAGGTTATGCGAACCACGAAGATCGACGGTGATGGGGCACAAAGTGCAACAGACATGGGCACGGAGGGCGACGATGATTGGGCATGGAAGGAAATTGCAATGGGGCAAGGAAGTCGACAACAATGGGGCAGGGAGGACAACATTCACGAGACACGGAGGTTGACGACTAAAGTGATGATCGGGTCCTACAGCTGGCTGTGCACGGATGATCGAGGTGGTGATGGTCAAACCAAATGGTTGACCACGATGATGATGGTCGACGGCGATGGTGCCGACAACAACGGTGATGGTTGACAGCGACGGTGATGGATAGTCGATGGTAACCCTTATGCTTTCCTTTTTTTCTCTTTTCTTAATGGATGATTGGCTCTGATACCAAAAAGAATTATGTAAATTTGGCTTACCTTCAATGAGAAATATCCATCAATTTATATTAATAGACTATGTTTACAAAATGAAGGAAAATTTTGAAATAAAGGCAAGAAATAGGGCAAATATAAAACCATAAAACAAAGTGATTCTAATTCCTTAATATGTATTAATTTCTAATAGCTTCTTTTGAGGCCTGTCACGTGTAGGCTTTTTTTTTCCATGTCTATCATTGTGTTGCCTTTTTCTTGGGTCTCCCGTTGTGGGGTTTTCTTGGGTCTCCCGTCTTGGGGTGTGAAATTTCTTCTTTTTTCTAAATGATGGAATGAGCCCCGCTCTGGTACCGTGTCGAAATTTTATATCCTACTCAAAAGCGTAAACTATTAAGTGGAGAGATTCCGACATTATATTAAGTGAGAATTGATTCCATATCCAGCCAACTGGGACTGTATTATCTAACACAAATGTATATGCTGAGACATGATACATGTATTCTATACACTGAAAATGATATAAATTGTAAACCACATACACATGCTCTGTATTTTTTTTATGGCTGCCTCCCTTTAAGTTCAGAGGGGATCATAGATTACCAATTTGACGAGTTGAAAAATTATTTTCTCTTGGACTATGTGAAGAAACCATGAAGCCAGGGTGCTAAGAAGTGTGATGCAATGAGGTTGCTAAGCTAGAGAGCTAAAGAAGTGAGGCAGTGAGCATCAGGCAAGATAATACTGGTGTACAAAATGATTGTCAATCACAATATGCTTGGTGTGATAACATATTAACATTTTATCCATCAGGTTATTAAATTTTGTTAGTGCTCTGGTCATCAAGTGGAAGGGGCTGTGTGAACTAGCTGCTGAAGTAAATAAATGACACTGCAGCTACATGATTTTAGTAGCTGTAATGGCAGTCTGCTTTCAGGCTAGGTCAAGACATTGTCATCTTGCTTCTTGCTCTTACTGAAAGTCTTTTAGAAAAAAACAGATCACTTTAGGAGGTTGACCATGCTTTACTCCCCATTAGGATTAGGAAGCCATGGAGAAGGGAAGTTGAAAGCAACTCACAAGGTGGTTGCAACTTGCAAGAGTAAATAAACAGTCCTCAAGATGGCTGCAAGGTTGGCAGAGTGAATAACAACAATAGTTTGGTTGGGAGATCATGTGACCAAGTTAGACTATTCACAAGGTGACAACAGGAAGTAGCTTTGATAGGTGTCTCTTATTCATCGACTGAAGTCTCATCTGAATTGTTTTTTTTTTCTTGGGTAGTAGAAGCAGTTGGTGACAATGGCAAGTAGCATTGACAGGTAACTCTCAATCAGCGGCTGAAGTGTCAACTGATGTTTTGGAGTAGAAAATTTATGCATTCTCTGGATGAGGTCAATTGATCAAATTACTGATGTCCTCCTTGTGAGAAAGTGAGCAGGGGTAGCCACAAGGTCTTTAAGTTACCTCTAGAGTTAAGAGCCATAAAGAAAGAAAACTACAATATTTCTTCTATAATCATTCCACTAGGGCTGCTTCAAAAAATTATTCTAGTGTTTTTCTGCCAGACTATATTTAGGTGCATATCCAAATGATAATGAAGTTATTGACATTGGTAAATCGGATGGAACTGTCATAGGATAGTATGCCTGTAGGCTGAAAATTGAATGATCATGGTACAATTGTTTTTGCTAGAATAAAAAAAAAAACCCTCTGACAAAGAGTGGTGTATGCTGATTTTTTAAACCAACAACCAAGTACTAAAGTGTAATTGCTTAACCCCATAAACAGCATAGTGAAGATCATAAATATACTGGGAAAACAGGGAAGAACTTCATGCAACTGCATGTAGACCTCCTCTTGAAATATTCACGTCGAGTTGAAATGGTAATACTTGCCAGTAAAAAAAAAGTCAACATTTGCACCTGCTGATGAATTATGGCCAGGAAATGAAAAAATAAATCAGTAATGTTGTCATTCACAAGAATACCTTAACAATTGTCTGAATTCGCTGCGACTAACAAGTCAAAAATCAAGCCTTTTAACAATTGTCAGAATTCGGTTGTTTTCTGATATGTTTTGGCAATATATGTAACATTCTGGCAAGATCCCAGAGCTAAGCGAGAATTTTCATATTGAGTGCACTAAGCTATTTAAATCATAAGGGTAGAGGATAAGAATGAGGGAGCGAGAGGGGGTGGGGGAGAGAAAAGATAAAAGTGGGAGACTGCAAATTGTGGGTGGTATACATGCTGTGAAACTCATGGTTTTTGTGGATAACCTTCAGTTTTTTATTCATCAGATGGTTATTGCTGTTTAAATTGCATAAGAGTCATTTAAGAAGGGGAGGGGGGGGAGGGGGTGTGAAGGAAAGATAGGGAGACTGCAAATTGTAGTATACATGGATTGAAATTTTATAGGGAGACTGCAAATTGTAGTATACATGCTGTGAAACTCATGATATCTTTCAATTTTTTATTCATCATATAGTTATTGCTGTTTAAATTGCATGAGAGTCATTTAAGGGACTTCTCAAACCCTAAAGTAGCTAACTAAATAACTCTTATTTGGCATCCATCTTCTTGTAGCCACCTCATTAAATAAGTATTCAGAGATATTTATTCAGTAATTATTCTTAGCAGGGCTCCATTTGTGCAATCTTAATTTGACAAGTAATGCTTTTAGGCAACTAATGCTTTTAGGTAACAGTGCCTAATGAATTCAACAGTGCTTTCTTTTTTCTGTAATTGGTAGGATCTTCTCTATTAGTTGTTTTTTTGTGGAATTTGTACTGAAATAATTCAATATGCAGGTGATGTTCAGCACTGACGGCTATGCATTTCCCGAAACTTTCTACTTAGGTTGGTTTAAGCAGAGATGTATCAATTTTATGCTTCATTTTTTTGTGATAAAATCTTGAAAATCATATGTGGCCAATGCATCTATTTTGCTTGAATTTCTGGGAGATTGATTTTGTTTTCTCTCCCAAGTATATACCAGTTATCAACATGCATTTTACTTTTATCAACCCTTACAGCGATGATCTAGCAGCCTAGATTACCAGCTACATTTATTCCTCTTTATTCCATCATGCAGTTAACATAACATTGAAAAGGATCAACCCATCAACACAAGTATAGGTGTACAAATCAATAGATGACACGCGATGATCTATGTTATAAGGACTTGGATATAGGTGTCGAGTGCAATTATACGTCTAAGTGTCATATTTATTTAATTTTTTTTATTAAGAACACTAGAATATGGCAAAATATTCATATTTTTTAATATAGTTTTGTATTTTTTAGGTTGAATGGAATTTGTATGGTTATTGATCATTTCATGCATAATACCACACTTTATGCATAATTTTATAACAAACTTAAATTACTAAATATGCTTTTCAAATGAATGTTTAAGTAACAATGTCGGGCACATGTCCTAAATCCTTAGCTGAGTGTCCAGTATCCAACACTAATACTTTATACATTTTGAAGAGTTCATGCAACATATGTGGTCATTGAGATACTAGCAAAGAACAAAATTCCCATATGTTTTCATCGAAACGGTTGAAACGTTTATGTTTCTTAGGTGGCCGAAACGAAACACTAGTAGAATAACAAAATTCTCGTGATTCTTTTGAAACACACCAAAATATTATGCAACATGCCTAAACAGGTTTTATTGGAAGGAATTTAAATTTTTTCCTAATATTTTTACATTTCTTTTAGAAAATTATTCATGCTTCTATTTTACTTCATTAAACATAAGCAAATACTTTATTTTATTAAATACATGTGGAAATGAATTCATGGAAACATAATTTTTATGGTTTTATACTTGTTCTTTTATGTGAATAACTACATAATCTCTATGTGAGTACATAATCAATTATTAGTCTTTAATACATAGATATCACCATATATTTCCAAACCTTTATATTTTTGTCACATCTGAAATGTTCTTGAAATGTTTCCGAAACGTTTTGAAATGTTTCTGTTTTTATTCTAGATGAAATAGCATATCGAAACAAAATTTTGTTCCTTGGGAGCTAGGGCCAAAACCCCTTGAAGGGCAATTGAAACCCCATGGAATGTACCAATGTTACACTAGTGCTAAGGACCTAGTCCTAGTGACAGGATCATGTCTAGATTCTACCACCACGGGAGTTAGAGTCTTATGGGTTTTTAGAATGTATTTTTGTTATTTTGAATATAGCTAAAGGGTAGTTTAGTCCTTATTGCATTATTAGGGTTTTTTTATGATTTTATATCTTTATGTATATTTCATGTAATCCATCATCAGGTGTTAAGCCTTTAGTTAATAGCAATAATAAAGTTCTTCCTTCTCCTTTGCTAACATGGTATTAGGGCCACCATCAAAACCCTTGTCCCAATCACCCCCGTCGAGCAGCCACCGCTCGAGTCCTTCTCCTTTCTTCAGTGAAGACCAACATTGAAACCCTAGGCCGTCGAGCCCTTCCCCTTCGTTTTTGAAATCCGTAGGATTGCCTCCTTCAAAATCCTAGCCCTACTAACCACTACAAGCCTCACTAACCACCAATGACCCTCCTTCTACAACACCAACCATTGACAAGCCACCGACGAGCCTCCTTTTGCATTGTTGACCCCTCATTATGCAGCACTGACCAGTGATGAGTGTCACTGACCCTCTCTTTTGCATCGGCGACCACCAATGAGCCTCGCTGAACCCTTATCCTGCATCACTGAGCATCGACGAGCCTCACCGACCAACGCGACCTCGTCGGCAACCCTATCAGCCTCCTTAGCTAGCACCGGCGATCTAACCTAAATCTTCAAATTTGTCCTTTATAAGATCTGATCTCTAAACCCTCGCCTGATAGTTAATTTTTTGTTATTAGTTCCTTGTTTTGGATTTTGGTTCCTGATTGGCACGTAGCAGGCTTAGTTCTTTGTTATTGGTTGGTTCTGTTTGCTTAAAATCTGGTATGATCATCTAGTTTGCATTGGCTCTTATCTTCTTCTTTCGGCATGTCTGAAGATAAATTGTAGGCTATTAGCATCCAACTTAATGGGACCACTTATTCCTATTGGTCCAATATTATGAAAAACTTCTTTCTTGGAAAAGGGTGATGGGGTTATGTAACAGGCTCAATCGTTCGACCTACAAATCCTAAGGCTGAGGGGTATGACGCGTCTATTGCAATTTGGGATATGGAGAATGCACATTTACTTGATTTTACAACTCTGTGGAGCCAAGTATCAGCATAAACTTTTCAAAATATATGACCGTCGAGCATGTGTGGGATTATCTACAGAAGATCAACAGTTTAGCCTAGTCGCTTCCTTAGATTCTAGATCCCTCTCTCAGGTTCATCAATCCACTCAAGTTTATTATCCCATTGAAAGATTTTTATCTTATCTTATGAATCGTTTTCCCCAAAATATTGTGCTTACCTCATGTCAGCTAGAGCATGCTAGCATTTTGCGCCCACATGTTTGGCGTTCGGTAAGATTCTCCCGAAGGTAGGCATTTACCCAAGGCACAGATATTTTGAGTAACAAAACAATTCAAGAATTTTATAATAAGTTGACAAATTATTAGGATCAATTGGCACTTATGGAACCTTTCGACTTGCAGGTGCTCAAAAGTTACATTCAGTATTGAGAAAAGAAAAGGTTGGTACAATTTCTAATGGCCCTTCGTGATTAGTTTAAGCCACTTTATGGCGTTATTCTCATCGTTCCCTGTTGCCCTCCGTTGATGGGGCTATTCGCAAGCTTATTGCTGAAGAAACACGGTTCAAAGTTAACTCATATTTCTATTCTCTCCGAGTCAGTGTTTGTCACCCCCTCCTCTTCAGTGGGTGTTATTTCTTGTCCTCCATTGTTGCCTACTCTCTCTACTCATCTTATTCAAGTCATAGGGAAGCCAAAATCACGGTTTACTATGGATGAGTATAGTTTTTGCTATCAAAAGGGCTATTGAAAGACTGTATGCCCTAAGCTAGCATAGACGTGCCACCCTTCATCTCATTCATCCTCGTGCACCCCTACTTAGTCCTATCACCCTCCTACTGCTCTTGTCGCACCTACTTCCAATGGCACCAGCTCTCCTCCATCCCAGTTGTTGATAGATCAGTTTAATCAATTTCAGGCTATGCTTGCATCTTCTGGGACAGATGGATTGTCAAACTGTTGAGAAATTTGGGTTGAGGAGGAACAAAGGGAAAAAAAGCAGTTATATACAGAAGACACAATTTACATGGTTAACCCAAAACTAGGGCTACGCCCACGATGTTGCGGTGACTTTCACTATGATAGGAGGAGGTACAAATTACAATGGTTGCAAACCCTAACTGAAACAACAAATATAAAAATCTACAACCAGATCAGAAAGTAAAAACGGGTCAAATAAATTTCCATTTCCAATTCATGGACTAAGCCTCAGACAAAAAAAATATCTCATTTCAATCCGTGATACCTTTGGAATGGGTTAGGCCATGGGTTGAACCCCCCAAAACAACCAGCTCCACACGCCTAACAAATATTGTTTCTCAAATATGGCAAGCTTTGACTTAGATGTATGCTTGTACTTGTAATGACGCCCACATTTTTGAGTTATGTAAAGGTATTTCTCATGCTTCTCAAGAGGCCTTGGAATTCTCAGTTGCAGAATATTTTGGTTACTTGCAGTCTCACTGGGAGGAGTTGGCCCAATATGAGCCCTTGAGTGACAAAGTGGGTTCTTAGCTTAAGCTGATTATATCGCGATGAAAAGGCTCACTCGTCAACATACATATTAATTCTTGATGAGTTTGAAACCTGAGTTTGAATATCTCCGTATTCAGATCTTGAACGCATCTCCCATGTCGTTCTTATATGAGGCATTTGCTACTATTGATAGTGAGGAGCGTCGCTTCCAATTTGTTTCGCTTACACCTTCCATTTCTATGTCTACTTCCACAACTGGTCAATATGGCACTGACTACTATTTTCAGCTCTCGTGGCTCGACTGGAAAGGTTTTTGTTATCACCATGGTGAAGTTGGGCACACTAAGGCTTGTTCCTTCAAACTCCACCTAGAGTTATAATAACTATTTGCTCAGAATCAAGCTTCTGGTTCTAATTTCGGCTCACTCTTGCACTATTGTTATTGCTAGAACCATTGGATATTTTGGGTCTACTAGTCTCTTTGGCCATCTCCAGTCTCAAATTAGTCAACTTTAGGAACATATTAGCTCTTTTAGTGGTAGGACTTAGGGCATCCCTTCGACTCCTACTGCAACTCTTGCCACAAGTACCCCTACTTTTCATGTTCGATCTGAGCAACCCAATTGGGTTTGGATTTTAAGGCCAATGATCATATGATCGATGATGTTTTCGTTTTTTATTTCCCCCATCGTTCCTTCCCAACAAACTGTTTGTCTTGATGGTTCCACTTCATCTACCCATCATAAAGGTGATGTATTTTTATCCTAGCTATTGCCCTGACTTTCATTCTTCATGTTGCTAACTTTGCTTTTAATATTTAATTTGTTAAACATCTTACTAAAAATCTTAATTGCGAAGTCATCTTCTTACCCATTCATTGTTTACTTTAGTACCTAAGTTCGAAGAAGATTTTTGGCAGGGGCGATGTGCGCAATGGGCTGTACTATTTTGGGCAATCAGCGAGCCACCACCTTCATCTCCTTCGATTTCAAGCTTTCAAGCTTTTGTCTTGCCAGCATCTATTTCTTCTGATTTTTCACTTTAAACCCTAGACTTATGGCATGCCTGCTTAGGACATGCAAATTTTTAATATTTATGTTTGTTATTTCAATGTGTGGTTTGTGAACTATCTAAATATGCTCGTATTAGTTATATTCCTCGCATGCATCGTGCATCACGCCTTTTTAATCTTAATTCATTCTGATGGGTGAAGTCATTTGCTAGTTACTGCTTTCTCTGGCCATGGGTATTATGTAACCTTTATTGAAGATCATTCTAGATATACTTAGGTATACTTATTAAAACGCAAATCGAATGTGTTACCCTTATTTTCTCAATTTCTTTAAATGATCAAAACCTAGTTTAATACTATTCTTCAACAAATCATATTTGATATGGAGAATACATATTTGGTGCTTTTCATGCCCAATTCACTCAAGAGGCTACCTTGCAACCACTCACTTGTCCGTAAAACTCCCAAACAAAATGGTGTCATAGAATGTAAGAAGCATCATATCATATCAGTTGTTTTTTTACCTTTTTTGTTGCATGAATGTCCCCAAGTTTTATTGACATTTGGTTGTCGTTACTGTAGTTTACCAAATTAACTGCACTCCTAGTCGGGTCTTGCATGACTTTGGCTCTCTCTAGACTCTTCAACTCGATCGTACTTTATTTCCTCTTATGTCTAAGGTATTTGGTTATACTTGCTTTGTTCAAAATCCCTATACCAATCGTTACAAACTCAATAATAAATACTAGCGGTTGGCACATGCATGCGTGTGCAAGTGTATATTCAAGAATTAAAATAATTTTAAAAAATTAAATAATAAAATAGTTTAATTTTTAAATTACGAATAGTTATATTTTTAAAATTAAGTGATGGGGAAAATTTTAATGGGTATTTTAGAGAAAACAAAAGTAATTAAGGGTATTTTTGGTAACCAAAAATCCACATGGCTTCACTTTAGGGGTGACACCAAGTGGATGCTCACCCTTTATAGATTAGTATAGATGTTGGGCTTTGAATGTGTTTTTATTTATATTTGGTTCACTTCAAAGGGTGCAAATGTGTTCAGAAAGAGAAGTTTGTCTTGATTGGATCGACCCATCTATGAGTTCACTGGTGTTTGTGGATACCCTGTGGATGTGTTGTAAGAGGTAGTTATTTGGAGGGGTAGTCAGGGATGGCTCGAAGTGTGTAGTGCATTTTTATACCGTCTTTTGTTGGATTGCCTGGTGATGTGCATCTTCGATCCTTTAGAGGTTTTTGCCTGGCTAGGGGGGGGATCAAGAATGAGAAACAAGTGCATTTGGATTTTGCGCCCCCCCCCCGTGGGCTTCTTTTGGTGTTTGTGGTAGGAGAGGAATTAAAGATCTTTCGAGGATAGAAGTTGCTGAGACTTACACTGAAACTGTTGTTTTTGAGGGTTTTGTTTCATCTACTTTCAAGGTGGATTCTTTTGTTACCTTCCTGTTTCGCATACTTGTATATACGCTCAGCATGAATCAGGGTTGCATACAGTCGACTTGTTTTTCAGTACATCCATATCTGTCAAAGAAAGCTTTTTAGAATGAATTGTCAATGAAACTATGTTCTCAATTCCAATATCGTTGTCAGTTAATACCTCAAGTTGAGTTTAATGAACTTCAGCAAGATTATTTCAGAGGTAAAAGTGGACTCACTGGAGTTGGACAGTAGGACAGGCAATTGCTCCTTGTAGAAGTCGCCTTTTAGACCCAATTAGCAGTAATCCTTTCTGTTCCTTTCTGTTCCTACTTGTCTGTGTTGTTGAGGGTTTTCATCTCTGTTTTTGGGGAGTTTATTATTTGCATTTAGGACTCAAATAACATGAATCTTATTATTTTCTGCCTCTATCTTCAATGCCCAAGAATTCTAGCTACGTCAGTGTATTTGGCATAAATTTATCCTAGTGGGTTTGCAAAAGTCAAATGTATGGAAAAACTATTGGGATGGTTCCATTTCTGTGCTGCATATAAAGTCGTTGCAAAACTTTAGGCAATATTGCAAGGCTTCAGACTAGTGTGAAAGAGCAAATTTTGCTGTGTCATTGTAAGAATGAAGTTTACATTAGAATTTGGCAACCTTCAACAGAGCCCCGTCTACCGTCCTCAGGAATTTCAGCTATGTTACTACAACTGAAGCAAGATTAACCTAGATGAGCATGCTAAGAACAATCTGCATGAAAACTGTGTGGATGTTTCCATTAGATATCTTCATTCTGGAAGGCCTATGTCTGGATGATTTCTTATTAAATTATGGCTGCATATGAAAAATGTTTGTGAAACTTTTGGCTATATTGCCATGTCGGGTCTTGTGTTAAGACCCAGTTTCTAGATTACCAAGTTATGGAGAAAGAAATCGAAAATCAAGTTAAAGGACTCAAGTCGAGGTTTACATCAAATTACGAAGCCTAAAAACGAAGTCTAGGACCGAGCCTCCTCAAGAAAGACCATTTGGGCCGTTTAAAGTCTTTTAAATCCAAATGTGAAATGGGCTAAGCCCAACACTACCTTAGTCTAATGTTAAATGAGTAAGCCCAAGTTTTGAGCCCAAAATCTATAAATCCAAGGGTTAAGCCCAAAGAATAAGCCCACACTAAAAACTCTTGCCTTCTTTTCAAATAAAACAAAGTAATTTTTGTTATAGTCAAAAAAATAAAATTAAAAAAAAGAGGGAGGCGACCACCTTGGAATTTGTGGCTTGTTTGCTTGCCAAATTTTTCTAGGGACTTGTGCCTTTATGATTTCTTTTCTACACAACTCGTGCCTTGATTTTTCTACACCTTAACTTGTGCAAACTTTTTGTTTCTTATGTTACATTAGTCCCCTCTTTTAAGTCCTATCTCCTAGCATAAGAGTGAAAATATTTTTAACCACAAAAGTTAAAAAACAAGTCTTGAGACAAACCTATCCTCCCTAACCTAGCTCCTAGTTCAAGACTAACTAAACCCAAGGTTAACCAACTCATGTAAAGTTAACCAAATCCTTAGTATTTCTCTATAAATAGAAGACCCCTCCAACCTCTTTTGCCCTAGTAATTTTCGTGTTTTAGAATATGCGATAAGCTAATGGAAGCATGTGTTCTCTTGGGAGGCGCACACATTATTTTATATTAAACTTGAGAGAATACAATAGATACTGTGAGCATACCCATAGGATAACATAGTTAATACATAATATATTAGCACCCCCCTCAAGTTGAAGCATAAATATCAATCATACTCAACTTGTTACAGATGTATTGAACGCTGGACCCAAATAAAGCTTTAGTGAACAAATCAGCAAGTTTCTCACCAGATCGAACAAAACCAAAATCGTTAGTACCTTTCTTGTACTCGTGCCTGATAAAATGACAGCCAATCTCAATATATTTTGTGCGCTCATGAAACACTGGATTGGTAGTAATATAGACAGGTAACTTATTATCACACCACAACTTGGTAGGACTCTTAGGTGGTTCTTCTAACTCAGTGAGAATCTGTCAAACCCATATAATTTCTGACATTGCGAATGTCATAAATCCATACTCTGCCTCAACACTGGACCTCGACACCATCTTGCTTCTTGCTTTTCTATGATACCAGGTTCCCACCAACAAAAACTGAGAATCCTGATGTGAACCTCCTATCAATTGGACATCCTGCCCAATCCGCATCTGAATAGCCCTTGATTCGGAAGTGACCTTTATCACAGAACTGTAAGCCCTTCCCAGGATTAGAATGGAGATACCGTAGGATATGGACCACTGCATTCCAATGTAGGACTCGAGGATCTGCCATGAACTGACTCACTACACTAACTGGATACGCAATATCTGGTCTAGTCATCATGGTGAGATAATTGAGTTTTACCTACCATCCGTCGATATCTCTCGAGGTGAGAAAACACATCACCGTCGCTTGGAAGGAGTTTCACACTCGGATCTATTGGGGACTCCACACTCTTTGCATTTAGAAGACCCGCGTCCCGCAAAATGTCCACTACATATTTCCTTTGGGAGATAAATGTCCTCCGCTTTCCTCTAGCCACCTCGATCCCTAGAAAGTACCTCAAGCACCCAAGATCTTTAGTTTGGAAATTCGTCTGCAGAAAGGCCTTCAGATCACTAATACCAATTCTGCCATCGCCAGTGATGACAATATCGTCAACATAGACAACCAGAAGAATACACTCCGAAGAGGCCCGATGAAAGAACACCGTGTGATCTTTTCCTGACTGCTGCAATCCAAACTGTTGCACCACCATGCTAAAGCGGCCAAACTAGGCCCGGGGAGACTGTCTAAAGCCATGTAGAGAACGGCGGAGGCGACAAACCATATCAGACCCCCCCCTGAGCAACAAAGCCGAGAGGTTGCTCCATATGAACTTCCTCTTGAAGATTGCCATGGAGGAAAGCATTCTTGACATCCAACTGGTGAAGCGGCCAGTCCCGGACCGCGACAAGAGAAAGGAAAAGACGAATAGAAGTCATCTTGGAGACCGGAGAGAAAGTCTCAAAATAGTCAATTCTATAGGTTTGGGCATATTCTTTTGCAACAAGCCGAGCCTTCAAGTGAGCCAAAGAACCATCAGGATTAACTTTAACAGTGTATTCCCACTTACAACCAACTACTTTCTTCCCTGAAGGAAGAGGAACAAGTTCCCAAGTGGCATTATTATCAAGGGCAGCCATTTCTTCCAACATAGCACCGCGCCAACCCTGATGGGAGAGGGCCTCTAAAACGCCATGAGGCACATCAGTAGTATCAGCAGTGGATATAACAGCACGTAGCGACCCAGACATGCCCTTATAGGAATCAACATAAAAAGGGTGATCCCGACAAGTGCAACGGGGTCGACGAACAGCAAAAGGAAGCTCACTTACCGGTGGGGCAGACGGATCAACTAACGGGAGAACTGACCCCGCAGGAGTCGGATCAGGCGAGGGTGGTGCTGCAAGAGGTGGCACTGGGGGTGGCGAAGCAGTGACACCAGGAGCTTCAGTAGTGACACGATAAACAAGAAGATCATTATACGGTGGAGAGAGGGGAGATGCATGACTTGGAGAAGAGAGAGGAGGGAATGCAGAGTAGAAGGGAGTGGACTCAAGGAAGGTAACATCCCGAGACACAACAAATCGACACAACTCAGGACAGTAGCATCAATACCCCTTCTGGGAGTGGGGATAACCAAGTACGATACATTTCAAGGCACGGGCATCGAGTATGGTCACCTGCGGGCGGGTGTCACGCACATAGCACACACAACCAAAGATTTTAAGAGGTAGGGGACACAAACGAAGTAGGAGCCAAAACTGACATCGGAGAAACACCCCCCCAACACATAGGAAGGCATGCGATTAACAAGATAGCGTGCCGTGAGAACTGCCTCCGTCCAAAAATGATGAGGGACATGCATATGGAAAAAAAGGGCACGGGCAGTCTCCAAAAGATGTCTATTCTTGCGTTCTGCCACACCATTCTGTTCGGGGTTATCGGGATAAGACGTCTGATGAGAAATACCATGACCCACCATAAACTCCCTCATAGCAGTAGACATATATTCCCCCCCCCCCCCATTGTCACTACGCAACACCCGAATACATCTTCTAAATTCATTTTTCACACTCGTATAGAAAGAAGTAAACACAGAGAACACTTCGGACTTATTTTTCATTAAATAAAGAAAAGTTGTACGAGAGTAATCATCAACAAAACTCACATAATAACGAAAGCCAAGCATAAAGGTGACTGGACTAGGTCCCTATACATCATAATAAACTAAATGAAACGGAGCAGTAGCTCTTTTATTGACTCAAGATGAAAAAAGCATACGCAAGGGCTTGGTAAAGCGACACGACTTACACTCAACAGAAGACATAGAACTCAAACTCGAACAAAGAATTTTAAGACTCAACAAACCAGGATACCCAAGACGACAATGGACATCAAGATCTGAAGAAGACACGGCTGAATATGCCTAAGCAGGAACAGCATCCAGCAGGTACAACCCTCTCGAGACCTAATTTCTACTAATAGTTCTCCTCGTCGTAAGATCCTGAAAGACACAATAATCAGGGAAAAATGTCACTGAACAGCCCAAAGCAGTAGTAATCTCACTAATAAATAACAGATTAAATGGGTTATTAGGGGTATGCAGGACATTATGTAAAGGAATATTAGGATTAGGCATCGCGACACCACAACCCTCCACTGCTAAAGATGATCCATTGGCAGCCAAAACCCCAGCATGGCTAGGAGTCAACTGATAATCGGAGAGAATACCTGAGAATCCAGCCATATGAGCAGAGGCTCCAGAATCAATGACCCAGGTGTGTGGGGTGGCCACACATGCGGTAGGATTACCTGCGAAAGTCGCTGCTGGTAACTCAGAAGCACCCACACTCTGCTCAAGTTGACTTTGCATATAGAGGTCAGACTCAGCCACAATCATCTCAACAATCCGTTTGGAAGAGGTAGATGCCCCCTAAGGGCTCATCTGTCTATGGTCCTGCTGACTGTGATCAGTTGTGGCATTCACCATCAATGGGGGCTTCCCATGAAGCTTGTAACATTCACTCTGAATGTGCCCCTGAATCCCACAATAATGGCATGTACGAGTTTCACGACCGCCATCACGGCCTCCCCGCGACTAGGCCTGCCTCCACCACGACCGCGGCCGCAATCACCGCGACCACCACAAAATCCCACCATAGCAGTATGATCAGTACTCTCCATAGCAGATATACCACGAGACTCATCCTGAATCACACGATGGAATGTCTCAAACAGGGTGGGAATCTCCGCCCCAGCAAGAATCTGAGAGCAGGAGTCAAATTCAGAGTCCAGGCTAGCCAAGAAACGCACCAACAAGAGCTGCTGCCGCTGCTCCTGAAACTGTGACAACTGATTGGTAAACGGTAAGAGACGATCAAACTTGTCATCCAAAATCTTGAACTACATAAAGTGATTCTGAAGAGGCTCCCCGGACTGTTGAGACTTAAAGAAGCATTTCATAACATCACAGAGGTGTGAAATGTCATTGTGGATGAATAGATAGATTCTAACGAGGACCAGATCTCCCGTACAGTATCAGTATTCGTTGCTAAAGCCTGAACAGACGGATCCATCGAATTCAGCAACTGACTGAATATCCAAGCATCATCCCGGGTCCAGGTTCGGAAGGTCTTTGACGTTCGTGGTGAGGGATCATCAAACAAATGTGAATCAAGCTCTCCATTCCTTGAAGGGATTTAAGGACACTCTTCCTCCATAGGACATAGCCAGTGGCACCATCAAGGTGCCGATCAATCAACCGTGTTGATGATGAGAACACTTCCGTGGTATGCTGCCATCCAGCATCAACTGGGGAGTTCCGGGTCACCAACTCTGACATCCTTGTTCGCAAACAAGAGCCGAAAAATACCACGGATCACAGATCACAACCCCACGGAAGAGCTCCAGAGATCACCAGCAGACCCTCACTGCATCAGAAAGACGCGAACATCACAGAACCTTCGTTGGGATTGAACAGACCCCATATCACAGATTGACACAGTGAGGGAGAGAGAGAAAAAGGGTCGGCAAAGGGAAAGAGGGATTGTCAGTGGTCGGCGAGTGGGTTTTGGAAGCTGGCGGTGGTCGACAAAGGGCTTTGGAGGTCCTGCGATGGTTGACGAAGGGTGCCGGTGGTCGACGAAGGGCTTTGAAGGTCTTGCGGTGGTCGTAAAAAGGGTGCTGCTGGTCGGCGAAGGGCTTTAGAGGTCCTGCAGTGGTCAACGAAGGGTGCTGGAGGTCTTGCGGTGATTGGAAAAGCGTGTGCGATGGTGGTTGCCGAAGGATGCTGGTTCGGTGGTGGTCGGCTAAGGGCTAGAGAGGGTTTGTGGTGGCTGGTGGTGGCGTTAGGGCTAGGGTTGCAATGATGAAGGCTGGTGGCTAAGGTTAGGGCAAGTGGCTAGGATTGATGGAGGAGACTGGTAGCTAGGGTTCCATGGTGGCTTTGATACCATGTTAGAATATGAGATAGGCTAATGGAAGTGTGTGTTTCCTTGGGAGGCGCACACATTATTTTATATTAAACTTGAGAGGCTACAATAGATCTTGTGGGCATACCCACAGGATAACATAGTTAATACATAAAATGTTAACATCATGGTCCGTAGAGAGGGAGAGAGAGAAAAGAAGAAGAATAGGAAGGAAGAAGAAGAAGGAATGAAAGTTTGTAAAGCTTAGTCAATCTTCTAGTTTCAAGATCCAAAGAGACAAGTAAGGAACCCCTCTAACCTCTCCTTTCTTCATTAAAAATCCACTTCTCATCCTCAATCTTTAAAGAGTTCAAATAAAAACACAAAAGAAACAAGGTTGGAATGAACCAAAGATAAGCCTAGGATCCCTAGTTGAGCCAAAGCACTTGTGTTTGTGTTGTGATGGTATGTTGAAAGGGTTATGTTTCATCCCTTATTTGTAGGTTCTGGAGTTTGTTTTTGGTGTACCATGAATGATCTAGGCTTAAAAGTTTTGATCCTTAACAAGAAAAGTGATAAAAGGACTAAAATAAGCCTTTATAGGCTCTGCTCCAAGTTTTTCCAACAGTGAGGCTCTGCTTTAAACAATTTTAGTTAATTTTAGAAAAATTGTCTTGACTTCATTTTTGTGTCCAGAGCTAGATATGGATGTTTTCTTTCATATAAAATTTATTTGAGATGATTTGGTCGGATGGATTTCGAGAACATGATTGTTTTCCAAACTCATGCACTTTCTATCACAATTTGTTCAAGAGGGTAAAACCCCATTTTTTAGACTTCTTTTGGAAATGATTTCTTCATGAAAAATGTTCCCAACGTGTTATTTTTGTTCCCTGTAAAGTTTTATAAAATTTTAGTACCATTTGGTAAGTCAAAAGTTATTTTTAAAAAAAGTGGACAGAATCTGTCTCTGTGGACAGATTCAACACATTTTCTTACAGAAGTCAAAACACCTTTTTTATGATGGGATTATGGAAATGTGTTCTTCATGAAAAAGTTAGAGGACATTTCAAACTATCTACTGTCCAAAAATCAAAACATTCTGAGTTGTTTTAACTATTTTAAACGTAATTTCTTGACTGTCCTAAAATCAACAATGTGTAAATTGGTGAGAAAAGTGAGTTTTTAAACTTGGTCTTGGTTCCCTTGGTTCTATGATCTTTTGACCAAGGGTTGGTGATATGTTATAAAGGGATAGGGTCCCTTTCGCTTTGAGAGGAGCAGAGCAATAAACATCAACCATAGAACCCATCTGAATATCCGAATCATTTCTCTTTTAGTAGGAATTAGTGCCCTACGTTGATGACGTGTTTTGGTTGCTTATTAAGCACCAAGGTTTTGACGTCAGAGGCTAAAGCTTTGCCTCGCTTTTGAGAAAGTGGTTTACGAAGTTAATGTGACCTTTGAGTCCACTCCCTTCTTCACTTCCTTGGGTAACCAACTTTCTTCTGATCTCATTTGTTGTCGTGAGGGGGAGTCTTTTTCTTCTCCTACTCTTCCTCTACCTCTCCTTATGTCACCCTCTTACCCCCATTTACAGGTTTATCAGTGATCTCAAGATAGGCCTCTCATCTCGTATGGCCCAGATTCTTCATCTTCTCTGGTAGAGGTTCCTATCTCCTCCGCTCCTATTTTTGATGACTTACCAATTGCTTTGCGTCGAGGTAAACGTACATGCACCCAACATTCTATTGCTCACTTTGTGTCTTATGCTTGTTTGTTCTCGTGTCTTCATTCCTTTACTTCTATTTTGTCGTCCATTTAGATTCCAACTTCTGACAAGCAAGTTGTGTCCCTGCTTGGATGGAAACTTGCTATGGATGAGGAAATGCGTGCTCTTTATAAGAATCAAACTTAGGAGCTTACCACTCTTCTACTCGAGAAGCAACCGGTGGGATGTCGTTGAGTTTATACAGTAAAGAACCTTCCAAATGGTTCTGTTGAGCATTTTAAGACGCATTTGGTTGCTAAGGGCTATACTCAGACTTATGCCAACGACGTTGGTTACTTTTGAGACTTTTTCTCCAATGGCTCCCCTTAACTATGTCTGAATTTTTCTACCTATTGCTGTTAATCGTGTTCTTGGCTGTTATATCAGGCTGACATTAAAAATGCCTTTCTTCATAGTGATCTTCAAGAGGAGGTCTATATGGATCAGCCACTTGGCTATGTTGTGCTTGACATTGAGCACCTTGTTTGTCGCTTGTGTAAGGCTCTATATGGTCTGAAGCAATCTCCTCGTGCTTGATTTGATCGCTTCAGCTTGGTTGTCACTGCTCACAGTTTTTGGCGTTCCACATCTAATCATTCGATTTTTGTTCATCATTCTTCTTATAGTACTATTGTGCTAATTGTTTATGTTGACGATATCATTATTTTTTTGTGATGATTCTACTGGTATAGCTGCTTTAAAACGACATTTAGCTCAATATTCTCATACCATGGACTTCGGCGTTCTTCGTTACTTTCTTGGAATTGAGGTTGCCCGTTCCTCCTAGGGGATCTTTTTATCCCAACGTAAGTATACCCTTGATCTTCTAATGGAGACTGGGTTGCTTGGTGCTCGTCCAATTGATACTTAATACACCTATGGATTCTACTATTAAGCTCGATGTTGAACAGAGAGAACTATTTCTGGATGTTAGTCGTTATCAGCCACTTGTTGGGAAGTTAATTTATCTTACGGTTACTCGTCCTGATATCACATATACTGTTGATGTTGTTAATCCAGTTTATGTATGCTCCTCGTCAGCCACACTTTGATGCTGCTTATCGTATTATTCGCTACTTGAAACGGGCCACAGGTCGTGGATTGTTATATCGTCCATGTGATCATTTGTTTGTGATTGGCTTTAATGATACTGATTGGGATGACAAGCTATTATATTTTTGTTAGCGGTAATCTTGTCACTTTGCGTAGTAAGAAACAGAATGTTGTTGTTTATTCCAGTGCTGAAGTAGAGTATCGTGCTATGGCTCATACTGTTTCTGAAATGTTGTGGGTTCATTCTCTTCCTTAAAACTTCGGCATCATATTTTCTCGTCCCATGGAGATGTTTTGTGATAATCAAGCAGTCATATTTATTGCTAATAATCCTGTGTTCCGTGAGCGTACTAAACATATTGAGGTTGATTGCCACTTTATTCGAGATTTAATGATAATGAAGCAAATTGCCACTTGCTATGTTTGCTTAGAGAATCAATTGGGTGATATTCTTACTAAACCGTTAGCTGCTTCTAGTTTCCAGAGACTTCTTTCCATGTCGGGCATGTTCAACCTCTATGCTCCAGCTTAAGAGGGAATGTTATATAATTACTTATGTTTGTTAGCGTTGTTTTGTAATTATCTTGGTATCTCTTATATAAATACTGGTGTAGTGTAGAGGTTAAAATTAAGCCTCGTTATTTTCTTTTAATAATACTTCTCTGTCTTTCTCTCTTCTTCTTTCTCTTCTCCTTTAATCCTAAATCGCTACTTTACGATTCAACTCACACAAATCGTGGACTATACTAGCGTAAATTACTGAGCTGAAGCAGTGCATTTAAGCACCGATTTTCAAATACATATATATATATTTTGAAGTTTAATTTTTAGCGTAAATTGGGGATAAGCCCTATTTTAAGGTGGTTGGGGATAAGTCCTTTTAAAAAGTTGTGTATTCCATAAAGTCTTTTTTTTAATTTTTCTAAGAAAAATGGACTTTTATACCCTTTAGTAAATTTAATTGGCATTATTCTTGAAACGGAAAGATTCTTCCAAGTCTATTTTTCAAAATACCGGTTCCACATTTCAAGGCCATCACATCCTTTGTGATTCACATACATTTCAGATTTGGTTTATCTGGTTGTTGAGCCATTTGTGTATCACCTCCATTTTTCAAAAGTGACAATTTGTTTTGATGTGTCAACACTCATTTATGGTTTTCAATATGTATCATTTTCTCAAATTTACGCAACAATCAATGTGTATCATCTTCAACAAATATTACGGGATGAAAAAGTAGATGACGAAAATGACATAAAATTGACTTCCCTTTTCATGAAATCTCATTATGTATCATTTTCAAAAATGTTGTTATTTCATTTATATCATTTTGCTCCTATTCAACAACAAGAAAATGATGCAGTCTATCATTAACACTCAATGTGTATCATTTTCTGCAACTTTAAGTCATGTGCATCATTTTCTGCAACTTCAGCAAATATGATGCGACCGAAAAGTAAATGAAGAAAAAGACATAAAATGGACTACCTGGATCATTGTTGGATTAAGAAAATGCAACATAAATCTACTATAATAATTTTTTGCTACAAAATCAAGATTTCATTTAAGCAGAAAATAATTTCCGAAATCTGCCATAATAATTTTTTGCTACAAAACCAAGGTTTCATTTGCATTGCTTGTATTTCGCATGCTCATTCCGATTCAAATCTGTATCATTAGTTCCCATTTCATGGAGATTCTGTTGATTTTTCGCACGATGTGGGTGTGGAAAATCTACACGATCTTGTTTCGAAGCCATTTGGGACCTCATCATCGATAATGGAAGCTCTCAATTGAAAATGGAACCAGATTTTCCAGAGCGGAAACAAGCTGGTTTATCCAGTATGGAAGCTTCAAATCAAAAATGGAACCTGAATATTCGGAGCCGTTGCTGGGATTTGTTGAGAAGCGCGAAAATGCTACTAAAAGTAAGGGTGTTTTTGGAAAATCAGTTTGAATTAGGACCTATTACAAAGTTAATCTAATTCTAGGACCTAATAGTAAAAGAAAGCTTTAAATGGGACTTAACCCCGAATTACCCTAATTTTTAACTATGAATATTGTGCCCTAAGTAATCAATAAGCTCATGGCTTCGGTTACTAACATTTTAAGAAATAACGAACCTTGAATTTTCTATACTCGGAATCCACACACCATGCACTCAGCTACTGGTTTGTGATTATTAGTAATAAATACGATCGTGATACCTAAGGAACAACCATGGAGACTTAAACCCTTAAAGAGTTTTGAGATTGTATTTTCTTTGCTGAGAGATATCTCTACATTTACTATAATTGACTTTACTGGAAGCTTGCATTAGTTGTTGTATAGTCTCGTTATTCATTGTTTTTGGTCAAGTGTTGAGAACTACATTTAAACTTCTTTTAGAATTTCGTGAAAATTTGGACCATTTGAAAAACATTTCAAACATGGGAAAGGATTGTAGGCCATGTTTTCTATTTTGAGCTTATTCGTTTCTTCTTCCTATACATTTAACCCTAGTTCCTCCGTTTGAGCCTTTATGTGTAAGTCATTCCTTGTTCGCATGCTATATCTAAAATGTCGTGAGAACATGCTGGTATTACAATGTAGAAGCACGGTCAAGAGTAAAAGGAAGAAAGTGCGAAGAGAGAGAGAGAGAGAGAGAGGAAAAGAAGAAAGCAAAATAGGAAAAACTTAAGGTATATCACTAGCAGTTCAAGTTAGCGATGAGGTGGTGAATGTGAAAAAGGGGTAAGAGCAAAGATGAGTAGTGCTTGACCATTTACCTATTCTGAGACATCAAATACACTCAATCCTGACCCGAGTACACATCACCCTCACCTCACGTTACAACCAAAATACAAGTTCTATTTGATTCTAGGGGTGACATGGTTTAACTTATAGATATAATTGTCAGGAATAATGAATGAAGTACTTTCTAGCTATTCTCAACCAGTTGGTATTCCAATCACGAGACTAAAAGTCATTTTCGATTAAAGCATCATTCGTGTCTAAAGTGTGCGGAATATCTTGTTTTGTTTAAATAACTTCTGCTACATACATTGAGAGTATATATATGCCTGTTTCTGAGCGTTTAGTTGTGAGTGCATACCGACTGAGAACTGAAGTCGATGCTTGGTTTTGATGGAAATTTGAACTATCTTATATTCGGAATCATGAAATCGAACCTTGTCGCTAAGGAAATTTACACACCCTGAGTATGAATTTAGGGGTAGTTGCTATTGAATAACATGGGTAAGAAGTTTATAGTTTTAACTTAAGCTTTTCAAAATATGTGGGGTTTAGCTTTTCTTTTCTTTTCTTTTGCTCGAGGACTAGCAAAGTGTAAGTTGGGGTTGTGATCGGTGCTTAAATGCACCGTTTCAACTCAAAATTTACACTAGTATAGTCCCCAATTTATGTGTAAATAATATATTTTAATAAGTGTTTCATTAATAGCATCGGAAAAGGAAAGAATGTGAAAAAGCAGGCGAAAGCGGGAGAAAAGAGCAAAATATCATTTTGGAGAATTTCATCCGAATGTGTGTCCAAACATTCTTAGGCAGAATCAATTTCATCTGGATGGGCGTCCGAACTTTCAACACCAGTGACATTGGCGTCCGGATGCGAGAATCGGGATGCAAAAATTTTTAGAAGACATAGGGCATAGGGAGCCCTATATATAGCAGAGGTGGCATGAAGAGAAGCAACTAATCTCCAGAGAACAAGAGGCAAAGGATGGAAGGCGGCTAGGGCAACGAAGGCAGCGGCAATACGGACGCTAGGATTGGAATCTCGTTCTTGTCATTCATGGAGTATAGTTGCGACATGAGCGGCTAGGTTTTTTGGCTCTAGAGTTAGATGAAATCCTAGTCGGGTATTTAAAACTATGTTTAGTTTATTTTTCTTTCAGCTATGGATTCGACAGTTGCATGCTTTTCAGAGGTTGAGTTTTGATCAACAATTTTTCGTGATTAATCTAGTTATCGTTTTTACTTTTTGTGATTGTAAAAGCAATGTATACAACTATCATGCATATTGTTATATCTAATATGAAATCGAGACAAACTATGCTATGATAGAATGTATCATGTCTGATCTATAATAGATGATTTGTGCTTATCAAAGATAGGTTGTGCTGGATTCACGATTAGTTATCATTTTGGAAACTCGGTTCAGAATTTTAGTCATGACGGATTCGGGTTGAATCTGGTGGAAGAAAGTTAGGCTTGACATAGTTTGAAATATTTGGCTAGGGTGGATTAAAAACCCTAAGATGTTCTCTCTCCATTAATTAAATCATTTAATTCTAGTTTTCATTATTTAAATTTTATTGGCAATCAATTGATTCAAAATACAATTTCTTCAATTAATAACCGAATTAGATTTTTATTACAGAAGCCTTGTGACTGAGTCTTATTGTTCCCATTGGAACGATACCTGGTCTTAACCGCTATTCTACTTAATAGTAGTTTTACCTAGATTTAAATAATTATTTTTGGTGTAATATCAACGTGCATCAATTTTTGGTATGTCAAGCTCCTGATTCATGGAAAGGTTAATTTGCTGTTTTGGAAAAGAGGTTATATCTGCTTCTTGGATTTATTGAATGTGGCACCTGGAGGACTACTTTTTGGCCAAATTGATGACATTTCTTAAGAAAGTTTCTGTTGATGGATGATGCCTATTGGATTTTGTGATACAGGGTATTGCATAAAGCTTTTTGCAATTTAAAAGCTATATTCCATTAGTATGTTATACCAGACATAACTTAGAAAACAGATGCAACTAGTTCTTGTAGGGAGAAATTAAGGAAGCATTTCCCAGGAAATCGTTCATTCAATATGATAGATTTAAATATTGGTTGAGAAAAACTTCTTAATAGTGCCTTTTCCTCTTTTTTCCTGGTTTTATTTTCTACTTCATTGTTTTTGCAGGTGCAAAAAGAGCACGCGAAGTTGTCTTTTCTGTTTTGCGAGATGCATGTATTGATGGCGATCTTTCCATTCCCGAAGCCGTTGAAGCAGTCAAAGACATCTTTTTAGAGAATGCAAAAAAGTTTTACAAGATCAAGCTAGATGTCAAACCTTTTGATTCTAAAACCGGTGTATCCCACAACGTTGTGAAGACAGAGACTGATGCCCTACAACCTGACATTGCCCTTGTTCGCATTATCTGGGTTGATGCTTCTGGGCAGCACCGATGCCGTGTGAGTTACTTTCTATTTCTTTTGTTTTTTTATTTTTTTTACAATTTTTGTGCCCAAAATATTAATACTAAGGGAAGTATGACAAACAATGAGAAAAGTATGTCAAATTGTCTGAACTGATGATTCTGGACCAGCGAAGGTGCTTCTTAGGTTTCTTTTTCTTTTCTTCTGTTTTTAATCACCTTTGGGCTAAACTTATTAATGATAACATGATGTCATGGATATTATTCTTCCGAAAAGAACATCTCTAGAATTAAATGCCTATTAACTGGGAAAAAAATACTTTAAGCTCAGTGTAAATGAAAATGATGGAAATCATCTTGAAGTATCACACCCATCAAGTGGATTGATGATTTGTTGATTACTCATCTAATGCTAAAATTCTAATTTTTTGTTCTGGCTCGGTAACTATCAAAGGAATAAAATAAATATAATACAAATTTTTGTGTTGTTGATGTACTTGGCATAGCCATTTACCGTTTTAAAATTAGTCTGTAATGTAGCTTCAGTAAGTTTGGAGGAGCCCAAAGAATAACATTGTATTATTGCTAATGAAAGTTAATTAATACAAAGCTAACAAAGGGGTTATATTGGCTAACCCTATTAACCAAAAAGACTAAACTACCCATAAAATATAACTATACACGTTCAACACCCCCCCCTCCTCCTCAAACTCAGGATGCGAGTGTAGAAAGCATCGAGAGTTTGTTAAGAAGAAAACGAAATCGAGTAGTTGTATGGGTCTTAGTGAAGAAATCAGCCAATTGCAGCGAGGATGGAACAAACGGAAGAGAAATAGTGCCGGATTGAAGATGTTGCCAAACAAAATAACAGTCAATTTCAATATGCTTTGTACGCTCATGGAATACCGAATTGTGGGCAATCTAAACAGCACTCTTGTTGTCACAATACAAAGGTGTGGAAGAAGAGAGAGAAACACCCATATTTGAAAGAAGCCAACGAAGCCAAACGATCTCAGCAGTAGCATGGGCCATATCATGATACTCAGTTTCAGCAGTAGAGCGAGCAATAACAGATTGTTTCTTGCTCTTCCATGAAATAAGTGAGTCACCTAGAAATATGCAAAATCCTAATGTGGACCTCCAATCAGAGGTATCACCGGCCCAATCAGCATCAGCATAAGCATGAAGAGTCAAATTCAAACCGGAAGATAAGAATAAGCACTGAAGAATGGCACCACAAGCATATCTTAAAATGCGTAATAGAGCCCAAATGCATAGACCGAGGAGCATAGACAAATTGACCAACAATGTGAACAACATATGCAATATCGGGACGAATCACATTCAGATAGACTAACAACCAACTAATTCCCAATACTCTGTAGGATCAGCAAGAGGAACACCATCTGAAGTAGAAAACTTGGCATGTAACTCAATAGGAGTATCAACTATGTTAGCCCAAGGCTTTTTTTTTAATTAGATTTTGATGTTTTTAATAATTTATTTTCTAAGTAAAATCGATTTATAAATATATTGTTTAATATTTTTAAAAATGTAGTGTTAACACAAAATAATAGATGAGTTGACACCTTTAGCCATTTGAGCTGACTCAGTTTTCAAATAGGTTCATACTTAAGTATTCTTGAGAAATAGTATTTTGTGTCGACCCAAATTGATATTTGGGTCGACGCCTTAAGGCAAATAATTCTTGATATTTTCAAGTGTGTTGACACTTTTAAGCAATTGAGTCGACACTATAACTTGTTTTATCTAAGATGTTTCGGAACTCTTAAATGAGTCGACACCAGGAGACTATTGAATCGACCCAAAAGAACTGAGACTAACTGCAACTGGATGAGTTGACACAAACAGATTTTGAGTCGACACCAACCCTTTAGAACTCAAGTCATTCGGGTATTTTGAGTTGACACCAAAACGAAGATGAGTCGACACAAAACAACCGAGACTTCCTATAGTTTTGTGAGTCGACACAAAATGAAAAATGAGTCGACCCTATAATTCCAGTAGCCTCCCAGACAAAAGGAGTTGATACCAAAGATAACATGAGTCGACACCAAAAGGTTCTCTTGGAAAGCTAAAGTATTAAAGGAGTCAACGCCAATGATTTTGAGTCGACACCGTTGTGGGTAAAAAAAATGCAAAAATTTGTGTCGACACCAACGAAGATATGAGTCGACCCATTCATTTAAAGAACCAAGCCCTAGACGATTTGTGTTGACCCAAAACAGAATTGAGTCGACACCTACGACGAAAATTTAAATCTAGCGTCGGGTTCAAAGGATGGATTTTGGCTCATTAACGCTCCCACCTACCACCAACGGTTATTAATCCTCAAGAGATTATATAAGGAGTTACTTATCAGAGTTTTAAACAACTGGAGCTTCAAATCTATTGTTCTATGGCTTGAATCAAGACATCAAATCTTCAAGTTTTTCATTTATTGCTCATTAACTCTTCTAGCTGAATCTCACCTCTTTGTATTCATTTATTTTCAATTATTTGTAAAGAGAGTGAGTGAGAATCTTATTGAATACTACATTTATTGTACTTAAGGGTGAGTCACCCTTGATCCATTGAGTGAGTGACTAGGTGATACTCGTCAAAGAAGAGCTCAAGAGTGATTAGAAGAAAACAGGGGTTGTTTTCGTATAATCATCTTGAGGCTATAAAAAGTTTTGAATGTGCCCGTGAAGCATTCTATCTTAGTGGAAATTTTCAAGGGGAGTCTTGAGGAGTGGACGCAGATTTGGAAGAAGCCGAGCCACTATAAATCTTGGTGTCCGGTTCATTTTCTCTCTCCTTTACCTCTTTAAATTTCTTATTGCTTTAGTTCTTGATATACTTGCTATATTTGCTTCTAAAATTAAAAGGTTTTGAAAAAGGTTTTTAAAATTGTTATTATTGTTTTTAAAATCCAATTTACCTCTCTCTTGGGTTGTCTAGGACTAACAAACTATTTTGTCATCGGTGAGATTCGCAGGTTGAAGAATTTCACTAGTATATTTGGATTGAGATAAGAGATAACCTTTAGAAGGCGAGGCAACTTCAATGCCATGGAAATAACAAAGAGTGCCTAAATCTTTCATTTCTAACTCTTGAAACAAGTGGAGCTTCACCTCATGAATGGAAGCAGAGTCGGAACCTGTAATGATCAAATCATCCACATATAACAAGAGACGAACCAAACCAGTAGAGGTATGCCGAGTAAATAGAGCAGAGCCATAGGGACTGATTTGAAAACCAATGTGGAGAGCAACCAATTGAAAGTGCTCATACCAGGCACGAGGAGATTACTTAAGACCATATAGAGCACGACGAAGATAACAAACAAGTCCAGGTGGGTGAGTGAAGCTCGGAGGGAGCCGCATATAGATTTCTTTAGAAAGATAGCCGTTGAGAAATACATTATTGACATCTAACTGAAAAAAAGGCCACTGGTGAACAGCTGCTACAGAAATCAAGGTGCGAACAGTGGTCATCTTGGCAACTGGTGCAAAAGTTTCCTCATATCAATGCCATACTCCTGAGAGAAGCTCTTAGCAACTAAGCGAGCTTTCTAACACCTTTAAAGATCCATCAGAATGAGTCTTCACTTTATAAACCCACTTGCATCCAATAAGATTTTTACCATCGGGAAGAGGAACCAACTCCCAAGTTTGAGTTTTGCAAGAGCAGTGAGTTCATCATTCATGGCATTGACCCAATTGGGATCATTACAAGTTTCTTTGTATGACCTGGGCTCAAAATAAGTATGGATACGAGATGGAAAGGAACAATATGAAGAAAAACAAGTATTAGTAAAATCAAGTAATCTTACTGATGGGCAACGGTCACGAATAGGGTACCGACGTTCAGACAGATTAGAGTCCATAGAAGCAGGGTGAGATGCAGTAGAGCTAGAGAGCTGGGGTGGAGGAGCTTCACGGCGACAAGAATAAACCTTAGAAAATGGAGTGAGAGGAGTAGAACGAGGAGCAGAAGAGAGATCAGAAGGCGCATCAACAGAAACAGTAGTGGGCACACTAGAAGGAAGGGTAGATAATTCAAGGCTAGAAACATACTCTTCAAGAGGAACACCAGAAGGAAAAGGGTCAATATGAATCAAATCCTCATGGACCACTAGTGCAGTTTTAGGAAGAAATGTGAAATAAGGCAAACGCTCAAGAAATGTGACATGACGGGACACATATAACTTCCTGGTAACAGGATCATAACAGCGATAGCCCTTTTGATGAACACCATAGCCCAAGAAAACACATAAGGCACACCGAGCACTAAGTATTCGTTTGGCAACCTAGTTTTAAGCCACTTTAAGCCAAAAAGTCAAAATTTTGTTAGGTTGGCAAAACAGGCACAAAAAAAGCTAAATAAGTCACCTAGGGAATTGACCGAATTGGGGTACGGTTGTTGGGTTGGAATTTGTTTAATTTTATGTGTAAAAGGGTAAAATTGGAAATTGTTATCAAAAAAGTCAAAAAGCCAATAGGTTAAAAGTTAGGGATTGAAAAACGAGGCTTTTGGCTTTAAGCCAAAAAGCCCAAAAAATGGTTTTAAGCCGGTTTGCCAAACGAGAGCTAAGTTTAGTACGATCCCACTTAGGAAGAAGAACAAAGCAAGTAGAACTAAACACACGAAGAGAAGAACAATTTGAAAATTGACCATAAAGCCTCTCATAAAGAGAAGTCCCAAAAAGAAGTGGAGTAGGCATTCTATTCAAAAGATAAGTTGTAGTAAGTAGAGCTTCACCCCGGAACACAGACAAAACAGAGGAAGAGAGCAGAAGAGACCTAGCAGTTTCAAGTAAATGACGATGTTTTTGTTCATCACGTCCATTTTGTGCGGGAGTATTAGAACATGAGAATTGATGAATAGTCCCATTAAAAGCCAAATACTCTATAAACTCTGAAAGAAGATACTCACCACCTAAGTCAGAACGAAGAATTTTGATAGAAGTTGAGAACTGATTCTGAACCATAAAGTGAAAAGAACGATAGATTTTGTAAAAATCCGATTTGTGCGCCATCAAATACACCTATGTAATGCGACTGTAATCATCAACAAAGGACACATAATACATAGAACCTCCCTTTGTCACCACCGAGGAAGGGCCCCACGGATCTATATGAACAACATGAAAAGGAGAAGAGGAAACAGAATGACTTTTATTAAAAGGTAATGCAGACATCTTTGCAAACTTACAACCACTGCATTTTGAAATTTCACAAACTGAAATGTTTTCCAAAAGACCAGATTTAACCAAAAGTTTTAAACGCTCACTAGATAAATGACCTAATCTTGAATACCAAATATAAAAAGAGAAGAATGTTGATTTAAGCAAAAGGAAGACAAAGCAGAGGAAGTGGACTCCATTGGGATGTGTAGGCTCTCCAGAACATAAAGATCACCAACTCTACGCCCGATTCCAATATGCCTCTTGGACTCCCGATCCTGTACAACATTACCAAAAGAGGAGAAAAGAACGTTAAAACCATAATCGGACAGTTGACTAATAGACAAAAGGCTTAGAGATAATTGGGGAACATAGAACACATTAGGGATGGACAAAAACGAGGATGAGGTGGGAAGAATTGAACCAATAGAGACAACATGCATAGGGTAGCCATTGGTAGTAGAAAATGTAATAGGGGATGAAAGAATACTACAATTACTAAGAAGGGAGGAGTCAGGAGTCATATGATAGGAACAATCAGAATCAAAAATCCAGGTGGTATGTAAGGTACCTGTGGTAGAAGGACCATGCAAACCTGATAGTGGGGCGATTAAAGCAGAAGCTTGTGATTGAATCCCCTGGGTGGCTGCCATATAACACTGAAACTGCTCAAACATCGACTGCATATCAGGAGAAAGAATAGTGCTAGAGGCAGGTGCTGCAATGGCTGTAAGAGGACGAAAGGATTGCTGAGGTGGTCGAAATGGAGTAGATGAGTTTGAAGAATTGCGTCCCTTTGATGGCAAAAGTTTAGGGCATGCATTTTTCCAATGCTCCTTCTGATGACAAAAGTTGCGCTCATCCATAGCAACACTAGGCTTGGGCTTTCCAATAACTTGAATCAAGTGAGGTGCTAGAGTAGGCAGAAGGGGTATTGAATAGGCACCGGACGAAGCAAGTGGAGCAGCAAAAATAGACTGGACATGAGGTGCAACATGAGCTACTTTGAATCAAGTCTCTTTAGCAATAAGTTCATAGGCATCACCATCAACTGAGGGTAAGGGAGACCGATGCAGAATAGCAGATGGACATCTCAAGTTCATATTGCTTAGCAAAGTTGGATTCAAGATACATATTTTTCAAATAGTCCCACACTTTCTTTGCAATATCATACTTCGAAAAATTCATACATATACTTGGTTGTATTGAGTTGTGAATCCAAGTAAGGATTTGAGCATTTTCCTTACCCCACATTGCGACTGTTGTATCATATTCTATAGCTTTAGGATCAATAGTTTGCTCATTCATGGAGTTGTATTTAGTACCTTTAAGAAATATGATTATCCACCGTTAGTCAGTAATGTGGGTTGGCTTGGATTACTTAGTGTTGAGTGCCTAGGAGGGCAGCGCGCTTTAGGATGCAGAGGAGCTATTATCGCCCAGCTCCTTAACCTAATGCGGCACCGGGTTTGAACCACAGGGAACCGTAGCATGAGGGGACGTCTAATCCTTTTTACACCGCAAGGTTGTCTAATCGTACGCAGCAGGCTCAAAGACCCCTAGTTCTGGAAGGAACGTGAGTCCGAACGCTATGTTGAATGTGCGACCGACACTACGTAGGTACGTGTGCAGGTGAGGCGTCAGTCAGTCCTAGAAATGGCAGCAGCGGCGCAAGGAGTTAAAAACTGGACGTGCTGCAACCTAGGGATCGCCAAGCAGCTCTTTCACTCTATAGGGATTGGGGGGCATAGCACAATTCTTCTCGAACCCATGACATAGCCCCACATTCCTTTGCCCACAATGAAGTTTTTCATAACACTAGCAATAGGAATAATTATCACCGTTCAACCGAATACTAATAACCTGCATCTTATCTTCAGACATGTTGATTACCATTAGAGATTCAATAAACACCCAAATAATAAGAGTAGAGAATAGTCTAAAATAACTAAACCACACACCACTCGGCAATAGAAGACAGCTCAATATATGTCGTCGGTGAAGGACAAAATTCGTTGAGGATAGTTGAGATGGGTTCCGGTGAGAAAAACCAATATATCTGTAGCTGTTTTTGCTGAGAAGGGTTCCTGCGAGTTTCGACGGCAAAGAAAACAGTCCGGCGAGGGTTGCCGGTGAAGGGGATGAGTCCACCGAGGGTTGCAAGATCAACCAGAGATGAGAAGCAGTGCGGAGGATTCGACGACTGAGATTTCTGAGGTTGAGATTGCGCAATGTGCAGAGGGTCGTCGCGACTGAGAATTCTGAGGTTGAGATTGCGTGATGTGCAGCGGGTCCGACGACTGAAATTACTCCGACGGCTAGGGTTCCGATGAGGAGAAACATTCCGACGGTGAGGAGAAGCAGTCCAACGGCTAGGGTTCCTCCGATGAAGAGACAGTCCGACAGCTAGGGTTCCGACGGCGACGACGGTTAGGTATTCACACCCGCTCCGATACCATGTAAGTTTGGAGGAGCCAAAAGAATAACATTGTATTATTGCTAATGAAAGTTAATTAATACAAAGCTAGCAAACGGGTTATATAGGCAAACCTTATTAACCAAAAAGATTAAACTACCCATAAAATATAACTATACACGTTCACAGCTTGTTGTACAATGTTGATATTATTGGTTCTCACACCATGTTTGTGGGAGTTTCTGCTAGATTCCATCGGTATATTTGCTAGTGGGGCATAGGAAGAAAACAGATGGGCCATGTGACCCTCATTCCTGCAAGCTTAGTGAGAAACTAAGAGAGATTGCCCCTTTGGTTGGTACATGCAAAATTATAGTTATCATTTGGATAATATTCCTAGAGTGGACTTCTTTTATGTATAATTTGTTATCAAATGTTGAAGAAACTAAAAAAAGGATGCACAGTTTTCATTGTAAAAGGGTTTGAATTATTAGTTAGCTCTTCAGTCTTCACAATGTATGACTGGAAGTGATTCAGTGGTATTTACTCTATTTTACGTCTGTTTTTTATCTTGTTATTAATTTCTTATGTTATGTTTATTTAGTTTAGTTAATAGAGAATACAAATATTGCTGTCTTGGCAGATTACTGTGATATATAACTTGATTGTTGTTTGTTCCTTTATTATTGTTTCAGGTTGTACCAAAAAAGCGTTTCCACGATACTGTTGTAAAGAATGGTGTAGGTCTAACTTTCGGTTGTATGGCTATGAGTTCAGCTGCTGATAGTCCTGCAGATGAAACTAATCTGGGTGCCGTAGGTGAGATCAGGCTGATGCCTGATTTATCAACCAAGTGGGCCATTCCTTGGTACTACATTTCCTTCATAATGGCTACCCTTGCCTCTGTATTGCACCATATATTTGTTTACTATTACTGTTTTTTTTTTTTGTGGGGGGGGTGTTCATTTAACCCCCTTGTCATATAGTCTATATATAAATGACTCCCCTCTCGTTTGGAAATGACCACGTAACTTCTTGTGGTTTGTGGACTAAAACAAATTGTCACAAAATCCATCCTAATTAACGGGAGGTGCAAATCACGCACATGTTGAGAAAGTAAACAATTATTTAAAACAAAAATACCCTTAATAAACTTTTAAAATTTAGGAAATGCCATTTTTTTCCTTTTTCCCTCTCTCTACTCCCTCCTTCCCTCCCTCCCTCTACTTCCACCTCCTCCAACTCTCCAACCTCTCCCACCAATCTAACTCCCCCATTCCCTCCCTCCCTAACCCCTTGGCGCACCACCCCTACTGCCCCAAACCTCAAATTGAAAGATACAGACATAATCTAATAGTCCAATTTGTATAACATCTGCTTGTCTATCAGACTTCCTGGCATCAGTGAAGTTGTAAGTCATAACCCCTGCTACTTCTTACGTAGACCTTGCCCTTCTTTCCACGCATATTCAATAAAATTCTTTGTGCCACACCCATCTGCCCACTATGACCAATGCCTACTCCTCTTCATTATTAGAAAGTGAGGAAAAATCCATCAGGATCCCAAATGGATCGATCGGTCCTGATACCAATCGTTTGTTCTGTCAAAATACTGCAAGCTACTTGAGATTGAATGATGGACAGATTGATCAGAATTGATAACGGATCGATGGGTTTGGGAGACAGATCGATCGATCTGTTATGTGACAGCCTCATAAAACTCATTAGGGTTGCAGCCATCGATGTATCTTTTGCAGTTTTCTTCTACAAATTTGGGGTTGTTTATTATTTTGGCATTCTCCCAAATAACTAGTGAAAAAGTGTGAGCCCGTAAACGTAGGCAATATTTTCCAAACCACAAAATCTATCATGTTTTCATGCTCGTTTCTTGTTCGCTTCCTTTTTGTGTGTGATCATGTGTGGCTTGTGGGTGTGATTTTACACAACTGGTATCAAAGCTCTGGGTTTTTGAGGTGAAGAACGTACAATGGTAGAAGAAGGAAAAATCAAGATCGAGAAGTTTAATTGCTCGAACTTTACCTTCTGGTGAATGCAGATCGAAGACTATTAGAGTTTATTTCTTCTATATTTAAATGGGTAGTTTTGTAATTCTTTATTTATGGTTCTCATATATATGTTATGGCGTGTAGAGCCTATTTTAAGACTCTAGATTCTCACCATAATTCTCAATTAGAATATCTTTGTTGCTCTACCTTCTCTCTCCTCAACCCTAAGTCATTTTTTAAATTCAACTTGGTTTAAAAGCATCCGATCTAACCCTAGAAGAGTTGTAATGCTTCAACTCTTGTCGCGCAGAGAAAACGGCATGCTGACGTCATTTTTTTACGATGACATCAGCACTTGTACGGACAACGACGAACATCACTTCTGGTTCAATCGCCTCGATCTGCTGGTCTTTATGGTGATTTTTCCATGATTTTTTGAAGAATTTGGTGTGTCCCACGATTTTTTGGATTTTCGGAACCCTAGGGTTTCGATCTATAGTTTGCGACTTCAATCGTGGTTTTTGGTGGTCGAGATCCATCCTATAGGTGTCGAATCTCCCTCCTCATCTCAGATCTATGCTTGTTCGGTGATTATGAAAGGTTTCTAGTCGATTTTTGGGTCCTTTATACGGTAAGTGCTTTTTCAGTTTCGGTTGTTTGTGATCTGGTGGTACTTTTTCGATTTTGACTATTTTCGACTTCGGTCCTTCAGTTCTTGCAGTATGTGCGATTTGGTGGTGCTTCGAGTTCGTGTTGATTTGCTGGTTTGAAGTTGATTTGAGCATCTAAGTGGATTTCGGTGTAAGTACACCAAAACCCTAGTTATCGATCTTTACATAAAGGCACCCCAAGTTGTTTTTTATCGTGGATATCCATTCTAAAGGTGTCGATTCTTCTTATAAAGGTCTGATTTGTGGATGATTTGGTGATTTTTGGTGTTTGGGTTCATCTTTGAACCACTGCATAGTTCGGCGCCCCTTTGTTCTTCGGTTGGTTTTTGTGGTATAAATCGAATTGCCTTTGGTTCTTTTTAGCTCTTGTGTTATTCGATTTGATTTTCTACTGGTTTTCGGCAACCTTTTCCTGTACTTCTGTCTTCCTTGGTTTGTTTTTGCACTATTGAGGTATCTTGATCACATCTAGTTTCGTCCTTCAGACTTATTTGATGTGTTTGGATTTAGCCTCCTCTCCTCTGCCTTGATTTAATATGGCTGAAGTAAAGACTTCTTTTGTTTCTCATGATGCTCTCCATATTCAGCTTAGCAAGATTGTTCAGACCTTGTGTCATGTTCTGCCTCCTTCTTTTACTACTATTTTAGCTAATTCAGGTAATATGGATGTGCGGCTCTTACCTCTTCATCTTGGATCATCGATTCAAGTGCTAGTTATCATATGTCTGTAATTCGTCTCTTTTCTCTCATTTTACTCCTATTAAACATCATATAATCTTAGCTGATGACTCATCTCGACCTATTCACGAGCAAAGTGTCCTTCATCCCTCTCTTTATTTGGCGTTACCTTCTAGTCTTTATATTCTTTATTTTTCCTTTTAACTCGTTGTCGGTTAGTCAATTCACTAAATCTCTACATAGTTCTGTAACTTTTTCTCTTACTTTTTGTCTTTCAAGACCTCAAGACCAAGAAGATGATTGTTTAGGGGCATGAGAAGAACGGGCTTTGCTATTTTGACATTGATTCTGGTTATCCTTCTTGTTAAGTCACCAAGTATCCCAATAGTTTAAGCTCTTAGGAAACGGGCCCAACAATGTACATCAAGATATCCAGCACTCCCCCTCACGTGCGACCCTGTCTCGCACGCGGAGAGGCAAACAACTAAATAGGTGGTGCACCAACACATAATGCACAATAACAAATATAACAGGAAAATACATCACAATACTTGAACTCAAGATCTCATAGAACCAGAGTTCTGATACCATGTTAAATTACCAAGTGTCCAAAAAGCTTAAGCTGTTAAGAAATGGGCCCAACAATGTATATCAAGATATCCAACACTTCTCATACTTCATCAACCTTAAATGCTATCATTTCACCTCTTCAGTGGCATTTTCACTTAGGTCATCTTTCGGTGGCTAAGCTTAAGTTGGCTATCCCCAACTTACCTCTCGTGTCCTGTTTTGAGTGTGAATCGTGCCAATTAGGCAAGTATCACTGTAGTTCATTTCCCAGTCGTAGCCATCATCGTCAATCTAAGTCTTTTGATTTTATCTATACGAGCATTCGAGGTCCTTCTTGAACTCCAATTACTAGTGAATATTCTTATTTTGTTACCTTTGGTGATAACTACTCTTGTATTTTTTTTGTTGAAACACCGGTGTGAATTGTCTTATGCTCTCTCTACATCCTATAATGAAATTTTTACTCAATTTCGAAAGCTCATCAAAATTATTCGATCTGATAATGTATTAGAATATATGTAATCTACTATTACTTCCTTTTGTGTCAATCGTGGTATTATTCATCAAATGACTTGTGCTTCCCCGTTACAACAAATGGTGTTGCTGAATGCCATTACTGTCATATATTAGATGTTCGTACCTTATTGTTTCATGCTCAAGTACCGAGATACTTTTGGAGTGATGCTGTCCTTACTGCTTGTTATCTAATTAATTGCATGCCTTCCGTTGTTCTCGATCGTCAGTCCCCTTTTTCCTTGTTATATCCGACCTCTTCACCTTGAGCATGAAACAATAAGGTACAAGCAACATCTAACAGATGACGGTACTTGCGTTCAACAACGCCATTTTGTTGTGACGTGCGAGCACAAGTCGTCTGATGAATAATACCACGATCGACACAAAAGGAAACAACAATAGACTGCATATATTCTAACGCACATCAGATCATATAACTTTCATGCGCTTTCCAAATGGAGTAAAAATTTATATTATAGGATGTAGAGAGAGCATGATGCAATTCAGACCGGTGTTTCAACAAAAAAAAGCCAAGTCATACAAGCGTAGTCATCAACAAAGATAATAAAATAAGAATATCCACTAGTACTTGGAGTTCAAGAAGGACCCCAGATGGACATATGAACAACATCAAAGGACTCAGACTGACGATGATGGCTACAACTGGGAAAGGAACTACGGTAATGCTTACCTAATTGACACGATTCACACTCAAAACTGGACACATGAGGTAAGTTAGAGATGACCGGCTTAAGCTTAGCCACCGAAAGATGGCCTAAGCAAAAATGCCACTGAAGAGGTGAAATGATAGCATTTAAGGCTGATGAAGTATGAGAAGGATAACCAGAACTAACGTCAAGATAGTAGAGCCCGTTCTTCTCATGCCCCTAAGCAATAATCTTCTTGGTTTTGAAGTCTTGAAAGACACAAGAAGTAGGAGAAAAAGTTACAGAGCAATGTAGAGATTTAGTGAATTGATTAACCAACAACAAGTTAAAGGGAAAATCAAGAAAATAATGACTAGAAGGTAAAGTCAAATGAGAGAGATGAAGGACACCTTGTCTACGAACAGGTCGAGATGAGCCATCAGCTAAAACTATATGATGCTTAATAAGAGTTAAATGAAAAAAAAGAGATAAATTACCAAACATATAAGAACTAGCGCCTGAATCGATGATTCAAGATGAAGAGATAAGAGTCACATATGCAATATTACCTGAATTAGTTGAAGTAGTAGTAAAAGAGGGAGGTAGAACATTACACATGGTTCAAACTATCTCGCTAAGCTGAATATGGAGAGCATTATGAGAAACAAAAAAAGTCTTTACTTCAGCCATATTAAATCAAGGCAAAGGAGAGGAGGCCAAATCCAAACATACCAAACAAGTCTGAAGGACGAAACTAGATGTGATCAGGATAACTCAACAGTGCAAAGAGAGAAGTACAGGAAAGGACTGTAAAAAACCAGTAAAAAATCCAATCGAATCACACAAGAGCCGAAAAGAACCAAAACAACCAACCAAAGTACAAATAAAGGGGTGCCGAACTGTGCAGTGATTCAAAGATGAACCCATACTGATGCAGGGGAAGCATATTGGCTAGAAAGACATTAGCACCGAAATTCACGAACTTGCTTGAATTAGAGATACTTTCTCCAATAACAAACACAAATAAAAGAAAACTCTCTGAAATTCTTATTAATCAATAAACTACTTTGCTCTAAGGCTTACATCCTAATTTATAATAACTATAGCACTAATAAAAAGAAAAATATAATAATAGAAAATATACCTAATTATAGTAAAGCATAATAAGGAGATTGAATAATATAAAATTAGGAAACATAATCTTCTAGAATAATATCAAAAAGAAGACTAAATAATCTAATATTAGGAAACCTAATCTTCTAGGAAAATAATATTAAATGTATTAGTTTCTTAATAAAATTATTAATTTTAAAATAAAAAGAAAAATTAATCTTTCATAGATCCAAAATTGCGCCTACATCACATACACCAAAAACCACCAAATCATTCACAAATCAAACCTTTATAGGAGGAATTGACACCTCTAGAATGGATATCCACAATCAAAAACAACTTGAGATGCCTTGATTTAAAGATCGGGAACTAGGATTTCAGTGTTCTAACATCAAAATCCACTTAGATACTCAATCGGCATTGATCCAGCAAATCAAGACCAAATCGAAGCACCAGCAAGTGTGTCGGCACCTATAGGATGATAAGCAACCATTGAAAACCAGGATTGAAGTCGCAATTGCCGTATGCAAAAGCTAGGGTTCCGAAAATTGCAAATAATCGACCAACCAATGAGTTCGGCCTTCAACGAGTGACAAACACCAAGAAAAGAAGAACCGAAGCAAGAACAGTAGTGCCGGCGCCTATAGGATGGATCTCGACTATCAAAAACCACGATCGAGGTCGCGAAGATCAGATTGAAGGGCTAGGGTTTAGAATATCCCAAGAGTCTTCAAAAAATCATGAAAAAATCACCATGAGGATCAGTAGATCGAGATAATCTGAACCAGAGGAGCGACGTTCATCACCGGCCATACAGATGCTGACATCACGCTAATGTCATTGTTCAGAAGATGACATCAACACGTCGTTTTTCACTACACGGCGAATTCTGGAGTTTTACGACTCTTCTAGGGTTAGATCGGATGCTCTAATACTAAGTTAAATTGTAAAAAGGTAATTTAGGTTTGAGGAGAGAGAAGAAGGTAGAATGATAGAGAGATTATAATTGAGAATTAGAGTGAAAATCAAGGGACACAAAATAGCCTCTACACCCCATGACATATATATATGTCTACACCCCATGACATATATATATGAGTCATACATAAAGAATTACAAAACTATCCAATTAAATATAGAAGAAATAAACTTAATAAACTTTAACAGAAATAAACTAAATAAACTCTAACAAGATTAAATGCTATTGCAAAATCTAGGATCTCCTCTCTTGTCTTATTTCGATCACCAAAACCAAAGCCTCAATGAACCTTCTCATATCTTTGTCTTTTGTTTCCTACATGCTCATTAAAATCTCCACCTACAATTATCTTTTCTCCTACTGGTATTTTTAAAACTATTTTATCCATTTGATCTCAAAATTATCCTTTACTATGGTCATCCAACCCTCCATAAGGTGCATTGGCACTAATCCCATTAACTATGGTCTCTCCAATCACAAGTTTAATGAGAATTATCCTATCTTCGTCGCGTGACTGTTACTATATTATCTTGAAGGTGTTTAGCTACTATTATTCATACACCATTTCCATGTCTCTTTTTTCCAGTATAATAGATTTTATAACTTGTATTATCTATTTCTTTTGATTTCTCTCCTACCTATTTAATCTATTGTAAGCATGCTATACTAATTTTTATTCTAATTATAGTATCAACTAATTCTATTATTTTACATGTTAAAATTCCGATGTTCCAAGTTGCTAATCTAAGCCTATGGTCTCGGGCTAATTTCTTTATCTGCGCTCATTTAGGAAAGCACAGGAACCTTTGCTCATTTTTCACCACACCCGGGCGCCGGTGTGGCGCCCCTTGCCCTTTTTTCGAAATGCCCAAAGGCAGGCACAACGCGTCGCTTAAGGGGGATACCTTAGCATTGACATATAAATTATTTAGATTTATGTTCATAGAGATCTGACTGGTTTTTGACGTGTTGGCTGTTAGCTGGCTAACGCACAACTTTCCTCTCTTCGGGCTTGGGACCGGCTATATAACAATTAATACTTTAAGCACTACACAGGTGGAGTTACTTATAGAATTCTTTTATTCTTTTTTATTATTAGTGAACATAGAACAGCCAAAAATTCAAAACAGCATTTTTATCATGTTAGTCTGCACCCCTTGTGGATTATATCATTCAACAGGCTTATGCATATCTCAAGCTTCTTGTCTAGAATCATTTGGTTGCGCACCTGACATATCTGGAATTCTGTTTTGTTACATCTTTTGTCCTTAACAGGTTAAAACAAGAGGAAATGGTTCTGGCTGACATGCATCTTAAACCTGGTGAAGCTTGGGAATACTGCCCGAGAGAGGCATTACGTAGAATCTCAAAAGTTTTGAAAGATGAATATAACTTGGTGAGTGTGATCACTGTGATGGTTTAAGTGAAATACCGTGTTATGCAATATCTAAACGTATATATGCAGGTGATGAATGCAGGTTTTGAAAGTGAGTTTTATCTCTTAAGGAGTGTACTAAGGTATGTCGTGCAACTGTTCCGATGCCTTCTTTTACTTCAGAGTTTCCAGTTCACATTGCAAATATTACCTGTAAAAATCCGCAGGGAGGGGAAAGAAGAATGGATACCATTTGATGCAACACCTTACTGTTCTACATCGGCATTTGATGCTGCTTCTCCAATCTTTCATGAAGTTGTAGCTGCTTTCCAGTCCTTGAATATTCCTGTTGAACAGGTAGAAAAGAAGTTGGTATTGTTGTAGCTATTTGTACTGGTTATGGGAGGTTTTTTTATTGAGATTTAATTTATGTGGTCACAATCACATAGTCGATCCTAAGCACGAAGAAAGATTGAGGGTTGTGCGTTAGGTAGCTGACAGCTAACACTATAGAAAAACCCGTCAGATCTCTATAAATATGAAACCAAATAATTTGTGTCAATGCTAGGGTGTCGCCTTTGAGCAATGCGTTGTGCTTGCCTTCGGGCATTTCGAGAAATGAGCAAGGGGCTTCACATCAGCACCCGGGGCAGTGCCAAATGAGTAAGGGTTCCTGCACTTCAGTCGACAAGCACGAGTAAAAAGTTGGTCCAGGATCATGGACTTAGATTAGAAACTTTGAATACAGGAACTTTAACATGTAAAATATTGGAATTAATTGATACTATAATTAGAAGAAAAATTAGTATAGCGTACTTACAAAAGAATAAATTGGTAGGAGAGAAATATAAAAAAATAGATAATGCAAACTATAAAATCTATTATTCTTGAAAGAGAGACATATAAATGGTGTAGGAATAGTAGTAGTTAAACACCTTCAAGATAATGTAGGAGCAGTCACGCGAAATGAAAATAGGATAATTTTAATTAAACTTATGATTGGAGAAATCATACTCAACGTAATTAGTACTACCCACCTCAAGTAGGATTGGATGACCATATTAAAGGCTTTTGGGATCAAATTGATGAAATAATCCAAGAAATACTAGTAGGAGAGAAGGTAATTAGATGAATTGCGTGCATGAGTAAGAGAGAGAGAGAGAGAGCAAGTTCATTGTTCTTTCAATCTTAATTCATCTAATGAGCTTAACCTTGTTTTAACTTCACGTGCCCGTATACAGTGTGCGATAATATAAATTATTGATTCATACTCTTGTTTAATCGATTGTATTCTAAATGTTGTAGATTCATGCGGAAGGCGGGAAAGGTCAATTTGAAATAGCGATGGGATACACTATGTGTACTAATGCTGCAGACAACTTAGTTTTCACTCGTGAAGTTGTCAGGGCTGTTGCAAGGAAACATGGGTTGCTGGCAACTTTCATGCCCAAGTAGGTTTACAATTTTTCCATGACATGGTAGATGTGTTTGCTTTGCTACAATGAGTGAGAAAATAGTCAATTGCTTAAATTGTCTGCTGGTTTTGGGAGGGAAGGGGGACACTAAATGCTTGTGGAAATATGTTCATCATTGACTTAAAATGATGAATTGATGTCCCATATTGTCGACATATTATTTGTTAAATGTTCAATTCATGCATTTGTTTTTTTCTATTTCTGCAGCAGATTATTTCGTACTCTATAATGACATGTCAATGGTTTGTGTTGATTTGGGTTGTATGTTACCTTGTTCCATACTTGCTTCAAAGATTACAAAAGATCCAACATAGTGGTATGACACTGTAAAGTCACAGGAAACATGGTAATAACACCGTTTGTATCACTATGCAGATGCTAGCTGTCCATGAAATTTTTCTGAAGAAGTTTTTATAGCTAGTGTATTAACTAATCAAATCCTTTGTAATCAGGGTTTTAGCTTATGGCCTGTGAGCTACATCCTGTTTACTCCCCTCTTTATGCATTCTAAAATCAAGGTACCAAGGTTGGCTATCAATCTCAAATGTAACAGATTGGTGGAAGAAGAGTAAGGGAGGAAAGTTATGCTATATTGTTTGGCATAGTAATAGGTCTATCACTTAATGTACATGAGAGGCCACTCTTCTTAATAACTTAGTGTTTGGGTTATACCAAGTTTCTCCATGCTATCAGTCAAGGCCCATTACCACACAAAAAAAAAAAACCACACAAAAAAAAAAAAACCCACAGCCGATAAATAAAATAGGATAAATTACATTTATCTCCATAGAAGTTTCTGAAATAACTTTAAACTCTTTTTTGTTTCACTTTTATATTTCATATTTTTTTTTCTGTTAAATAATTATTAAAAAATTTGACAAAACTTACTTATATCAATAATATTTACAAATTTACTTTCAATTTTACCTTTACTTGCCATATTACATTCTTTTCTTACCCTTATTAAATAATAAAATTTAAAAATAATAAAAATCCCACCATCGCCCTCCACCACCGACCGCCCCCACCACCTTCGACGACTCCGACCTCGTTGCCGAGCTCCTCACCCTCCACCAAACCGCCC
>JAOTRH010000022.1:17396160-17410338 GCA_034768845.1 Heliamphora exappendiculata
CCTTTTTCTTAAGATTTGAAAGTTTTGAATTAAAAAAAAAGCCCTTGCAAGCTTATGTAGATCCAAAATGAAAACAGAGTGAAGTAACTGCCCTCCTAGCACCAACTAATTAACCAATTATTGTATGCTGCCATGCCACAACACCTAAAAGGCGTAGCTCCTTTCAGATTGTGATAGTTTATAGCGTAAATTATATATAAGTCCCATTTTAGAATGTTGTTTTTAGATAAGTCCTGTTCAAAAGTTCCATGTTCCACTAGGTCTTATTTTAAATTTTCCTGAAAATATAAGACCTACATAACCCTGGTTGTTAGTTATTGCAGCGTGATATATATGGAAGGATTATACCCATATCTTTATATTTGAAAATTTATATTTCTTTATTTTTAGATATTAGATACGATTTGACCAAATTTTTAAATATCACACAAACTAATCTGTATCAATTCGGACACTCAAAATATTTGCTGAATATACATACAATCGTATTAATAAGAGCCACACAGAGAAGAAAACTGTTTCAAGCAATTTTTGGTTTTTTTTTTGAATGGTGAAGAAGACTTTGATGCATTTTTCGTGCTGCGGGCTGGTGATTTCTGGTATACAAACGGTTTCTGATTATTTTTGCAAGTTGAACATTAATTCTTTCATTTTTCGTGAGGCGCGCTATTATTTTTGGTATATAACTTTGGTTCTTCATATTTCAATAAATAAACCTCTTTGAGTTTTTCGTTGCAGAAAATAATACATGACAAATGTCGTGTGTATCATTGTTACAGAAAATAATACACTAAATATAATACGCACATCTGATACAGAAAATGATACAAAGAAAATGATACATTATTCAAAACATTGAAGTTGTACTTGTTTGAGGAAATGATACACTATGTTCGAATACCATAGAAAATGACTCGTTTTTTTGTGAACACTATCTGCTGCATTAGAAAATGGTTTAGTTTTAGCGTAACACAGAATGATGCACTAACAACATCAGAAAATAATACATACCAAATAGTGTATCAAAAATTATACACTTTGTTAAAACCATATAAAATAATAACATATTAGAATGCGTTCAGCAAACAGCGTATTATATTTAGTGTATTATTTTCTACAACAATAATACACACGACATTTGTTATGTATCATTTTCTGCAACAAAAAACTCAAAGGAGTTTTACTTACCAAAATCTGAAAATTTTCGCCTATGAGATTTTTGGCGAGTGTGAAGATTCTTGTTCTTTGAATCTACATTCCGAACCCAATCGATAGCCACAGATTCATTTTCCTGAATATTACGCTGGTTTTCGCAGTCTGTGGATAGTCAAGATCTCCACGATCTCGTTTTCGTGCCATTCGAAACATCAAAATCAGAGATGATCGGGTTTGCTTCGATTTCTTGCTGATTTCTTGGAGCCGTTGCGCTTGAACGAAAATGAGACAGGCACGAATGGGATATTGAAAGGAAGGGTACAATTGGAAATCTAATTCAAAACGGGACTTGTAAGAAAGTTGAACTTATTTTAGAACTAAGTAGTAAAATGAAGCATAAAATGGGACTGGAGTAAAAATTACCCTAGTTTATATACACCACTTTGGGCATCCATACTTCTCAGTAAGAAGGATTACCATTTATTACCATCTGTTGGAGAACACTACCAACGAAGTTTTAATTCAATCTGTAACATTTACAACAATGGCATCTATTGAAATAAATGTAATTAGAATTTGTTAAATTGTTTGCCAAATGCCTTAGCACTAGCATTGACAACACTGGGATTTAATCAAGGAGGGTATACAAAACATCTAAAATGATTTCTCTTGGATTGTTCTTTAGACGAAGGATTTTTTTTATTACAACGGTTTGTCGGCTCCTGCTGAGCTGTTAATAATAGCAGATACAGCTATATGAATCCCTAACAGATAGGAAAAGCAGTCTGGACTTGCCAGGCACACAAGAAGGATGAAACCATCAACCAACCTATGCATAAAATTAAGATAAAAATTTTAGCATGCCTAACAAGACCTGATGAAAGCTATGCATCTGCTACCTTGCTATGCTATGCCAATCCCAGATTAAGTAGAATCCAGAACCTCCCCACTTATATTTTATGAGCGATTTTATGACTGGACACATCAAATTAGTTGATACGAAACCAAAATGGAGTATCCATTATGTACCTCATGCTCAGCAATACGCTTGAGTTCAGCCTCTGCCATGTCTAATGCTTCAATAATAGAGTCAGTTGCAGTTATGGTTTCTTGAGTTTTCTTCCCTGCTAAGGCCACAGCTCCTTCTTCTGGAAGTTCTTCTTTAGATGCGTACCTATTTTCAAATGTGTTGTCAAAGTCAGACTCAAACATCTCTTCCAACCTTTTTTCTTTCTCTTCCTGCAAATTCAATTGCAAAATATTTGTAAAAATAATCATAACGCTCAAATTTTGACTTAATCGTGAAAACATGTGAGAAGCAACTCTACGACAACATATGAAAAGTTAACCATAGCCATAGATTTATAACATTTTGGTTCAAGTAATCTACCTCAATGAAAAATGGTTCTTCAGTGCGATCCCAGCGGCGTATTGATCGGTCATGAGATCCTGTGACAATAAAATCACCACGATTGCTGACAGAAAGACACCAGATTTCAGCATGATGACCCTCTATAGTTAACAGGAGCTCAAACTTGTCAGCGTCCCAATATTTCACGAGGCAATCTTTCCCAACACTAAACATGTAATGCGTGTTACGCACAAATTGCACTGCCATAACACTGTCCAAAAGAAACCAATGAGAATTACTTAATAAAAGATTACCAATGCTATCCATTAGAGAAATATGTAGTACAATTTTTCCAGTGAAGCACCTATCAGCATGAGCGAAAATGGACTTGTGGCAGTCTCCAAAATCCAAACCCCAAATCTTCAGATTTTTGTCTGCTGAGCCACTGACTATCAAATCTGCATCTGATGAAATGTCCATACACAACACAGGTAGCTTGTGACCGTACAATGAAAGGAAAAATTTGAGCGAATCCAGAAAGAAGACCTGAAAAAGTTTAATATAAATGCATATATTAGAGACAATTCGAAGCAATTTCATCATAAAACACTTTGTGGCCTCCGCACTATTCAGACATGTAAGTAAACCACCATGCAGCTGACACCAATTCGATTCAGGAATTCAAGAAAGATACCAAATTTATTACTCCATGGCCAAAACTTAATCCACTGCACCACAGAATAATGAATTTTTTTCTTTCCTACCAAAAAAACCATCTTATATTGATCAAGGAGAACCAAAATCATTCTGTCAATAAGCTAATTTAAGTGACTCATCCCAACAACATGGATACAGAAACAAACAGTACCTACTATCAAATCTATATGTCCGATTGAAGCATGAAAGGATACTGCCCTTTTGTATAAATACTAGCCTTCATTTTTTCTCTAGACATGATTAGCAGGTTGTGCCACAATCAATTCAAGTGCAGATATTTAGTGCTAACTAGTTTCTTTTAAGGAATTAATCCTTCACTAACTATATCAGTGCCTCAACTTAATCAATTAGATTTGATATTCATCTTCTCCCTACTTTGACTTGGTTATCTATGCATAGCAGTTAAAGTGGCTTCGGATGAACTACAAATCTTAACTATATGTACATGAATTGCTGAAACATAATACCTGTCACAGGAACAGCTATTTCTGCCATCTCACACACTCCTAAAACGAGTAAACGACCATTTCACTAATTTTTCCAAGCATATGCACCCATAAACCTTAATCTACAGTCATGGTTCATAGAACCTACTTTGGATCATGATGTTGTACTATATTACACTCCAGATGAAATAAAAAAACGAAGATCTTTGAAAAGGAAAATGCCATCTCTACCAATGGAATTTTTGGAGAATCACTAAGATCTGGAATTCAAAATTAGTTGTGCTTCCATAAAATCCTAAGTTTCAGCATTTAACAAGTACCTTTAGCATTCCTTTTCAAGAAGTTGGGCCTTGTGACCTAGACAATGTTACAAAAAACACAGCTCAGAACCAAAAAATGCCTGAATTGTAGTGTTTCCCAAATAATATTCTGGGAAGATTATATTTTACTGTGCAACTCAAAACGCTCAACAACTTTACTCATGAAATGTCGATCCACCGCTTGATAGAGGACAAGAAGGGTATGGTAACAATACCAACATACAACACAAATGATATTAGACAGAATATTCTATTTGGAAAACACATGGAGAAGTTAATCTCACCTTCACAGTACAATCTAACAGTGCAACAGCAATATATTTAGCATCAGGGCTAACAGCAACCACTAGAACGTCATCATTCATTTTCAAATTCCGTACATGAGAGACTGTTAGATGCTTTGAATCCTGTAAACACAAACAAACCAACCTATCACCAAGATAACATATGTGGAGGTCCCTATATTTAGCAGTCAAAAAACTCTAAACATGTGAATCATATTTGAACTGGAATGATAGTCCAGCACAAATTAAGAAAAGAAAATATATTGAGCAAGAGACAGAAAATGGTACAAAGATATGGAAAGATAGTGTATAAAAACTTTACAATCACATTGTGTCAAATAAATCATACAACTATGAGTGAATCTCTTTGCCATAGAGAATGTATGAACTTAACAAAACTGCAACTAGCAAATGCCTAAAATTCGAACATGACAATTACACAAATCTATCTATTCTGAAGCTGAAATTGAGAAAACTTTTAATACGTAAAATGAACAGTCCTTGGAATAGGAATACATGAGTTAAATGCATAGTATCAATAAGTTTCAGCAAACTCAGCTCAAATAGCAATTTGCAGACGCAAGGGCAACTATTTTATCTCATTTTCATTCCGACATACAATGTACAAGAACAATTAGTTCATGGTATAATTTGCTCACAAAAGTTGCTTATACAATAAAGTTTGTCAACATGCGACAAAATAACAAACAAATAGAAAGAAACACGCTCAGCAGAGAAATATATAAAGTTCATGTATAACACTAATCTACAAATTTCCGTCTCCCCAAAAGAGAAATTGGAAAGTGTTTGGGCCTCTTAAAATAAAGATCTTTATGTGGCCTTCGAATCATAAAGTGAGCCAAAAGTCTCATGGTGACCAATGTCAATCTTCAAAGGAAGAGGCCAAATAGTTATCTTTGCCCTCAATGGTGCATTATATGTAGGAGGAACAGAGAATCATTGCATCACTTATTTTTGCAATGTTCGTTGGCTCAATCTTTATGGCATCAGCAATTTTGTTTGACGAATATTAGTTGAGTGGCCCCGGCATCAGGCCTGTAAATGGTCGGAATTGATTTCAGTGGGATTGGATTCAACAAGAGAAGGAAAGTTTTGTGAAATTGTGCTATCCTCACAATCTTTTGGGCCATTTGGTTGGAACAAAATGCAAAAAAAAATTTAGGCTAAGTTCGAGAATATTAACATTTTATGGAATAGAGTATGCTATCTATTTTTCTTTTGGGTTTCGATTTTTCCTCCTTTCAAAAGCATTCCGTTATTTTTTATATCTAGGGATTGCATGGCAATGTGGGACTTATAAAGATTAATATTGCCGCTCCTATTTTTTCTCATTTTCTGTTGGGGACACCTTGACCCGCGCCTATTGTAACTTTTCTTCTTTCTACTTAATAAACTTCTTTTGTTGTTAATCCCCAAAAAGAAAACTAAAAATTTTCCGGAAACGGAGCTAGAAAATTACAATTTCTTCAAGAAAGAGCATATTCTTTTAAGTAATTTAAATGCCAAATATCCTCATAATGGATATAGACCAAATAACATAATTAATCCCAGGAGGGCTGAATTCTTTAGTGTGTGCGCGCGCACACACAGGGAAAGGGAGAGAGGGAGGAAGGATAAGAAAATCAAGTGTAAAAAGAACATACTTCACCAGGTTTTTGCAACGTTTGGTATTCCCAGAACTTGACATCATGATCAGTACTCCCAGTGACAAAACCCTTTCCATCTGGAATGGCAGCAATTGATTGGACAGAGCTACCATGAGCTTCCACTACTTCCACACAAGTACCACTACTAACATCAATAATTTCTATTGTCCCAGCTTTTGTACCAACAATGGCATACTTATTACTGGGAACAAATAAACCACAGAGCCCATACCCCGAATCAACAGTTCGAAGGCATGAACCAGTACTTGGATTCCATATCTTCACTGCACCATGACTAGTAGACATCAAAAGAGTATTATCTGAACTAAGTGCAACACTTCTGACATCAGCACGATGTCCCTGGATTTCAATAGCAACAGTTTTTGTGGTTGAACTGCTTTCAATAGAATAAATTTCCAACAAATTATTGTTCAAAGACAATGCTAAGGCAGCAAGTGAGTTCTTTGGAGTGGTTGGACAGAAAGAAATAGAGCATATCTTCTTGCCAGCTCGTATAATCTGAAGAAGCTTGAAAACGTCAGGGACCATAACAACAAGCTTGTTACCTTCTTCTCCAGTTCCATGACTTGCATCTCCATTTTCTGTACCATCAATCACTCCTTTCATAGATTTCTTCTCCTTCTTCCTGTTAATCCTTCTTTTTGCTTTACGCTTGGATTCAGCCTCATCCAATACGCGTAATATCTCTACTGTCTTTCCAGCAACTTGGCAAGCCAGCAGATTTCCGGAATTATTGAATCTCACAGTGGCAACTCTATCCTTGCTCTGCCGGTTAATTTCACCAAAATGGCTCAAGACTTCCCATTTGTTTTGAGCGGACAAGTCACCATTGTTCACAACTATTCCACTTATGTTGGAGGCAGATTGTCCATCTACCGCATCATGTTTCACTGTATAAAACCTAAGCTCTGGGTCTGCTGACCCAGTGACCAGATATCTCTCCTCAGGATCAATGTCTATGGACCAAATTTCACTATGGTGGCCACTAATGATTTGCATACAATGCTGGGTTTCAAGATCCCATACCCTCAAAAACTTATCCTTAGAGGAACTGACAAGTTTTTTACCAGAATCCAAGAAAACAAGGTCAGTTACCTGCAATAAGCAAAGCAAAGAAACATAAGTCACAATCTCGCTGATTACAGGAGGTGCTAGAAAATAACAAGGGCAATCTTGCTCCGACTAGAATTGTAGGCTGTAAAGGAATTCAATTATAAACCTGGTCACGATGCCCACGAAGGCGAAAGAGCCCAGTCTCACCAACCACATCCCACAGAATAATATCATTATCTTTGCTTCCAGACGCAAGCAAAGAACTAAGTTTGTTGTAACGAAGGGTGGTCACTGCCCCTTTGTGTCCATTCAATGTGGTTTCACAGGTTCCTCTCTCATAATCCCAAATTCTTATACTGCCATCAGCATACCCACTCGATATCTGCAATCAAAGATCGTTACTCACTTTCTCATCAATTAACTAAAAAAATCACAAAAACAATCTCAAAGGATGATGCGACAAACTCTCAATCAACCTAAACAGAAAACACTGGTTATACACATAACTAAGTATATACAGGAGAGAATCTAATACGTGCTCAGGGGGGCATGTACCCCCCTCACTTTTCCAAATTTCCACTATCACCTACAGGATAATAAAATAAAAAAAAACCTTTCATATGCATCCTTAAAAAATTATGTTTGGTGCCTCTCCTAAATTATGAAACAACCTCACTATTTTTTATTTTTAAAGAAAAAGACACAGGCCTTAAAATACCAATTTTTTAAAGATAACCCAATTATGTTTAAAACTATTATTTGGTTCAGACTCCTATTCAGTTCACATCATAGGTCTCATTCATTCACAAATCGCGAGAGAACTTTTGGATTTACGCAAAAAAAAAAACATTTGTTGTTGGAACATCATGTAAATGTCGCAATATTTTAGAGAGAAACATGTTGTAAAAGTTGATGTACCGTTTAATGATCCACAGTATTTAAATGGATAAGGCTTAAGCCTCAAACATTCTAGTGAAACATGGTTGGTCTAGCACTTTAGTACTCCAGTTAGCTTGATCAATGTATTTTCCAAAGTAATTGATGTGCTTAAAGTTATCTAGGAAGATGATGCAACTTGAGATTTGGGATTTATTGATCTAAATTTTTATAAAAAAGTACACTACAAACTTGTGTACTCGGTAATGATTTGGTAGGGATCGTTTAGGTGTAAGTTTGGCAATATCTTGTTGTTACTCGTTGAAACAATGTTAAAATTAATAGTTCCCCTAAATTTCATTACCGGCTCCGCCATGGGGCGGCACCCATTTCATGTGATGGGGTCAATTGGCCCTACTAAGAAAAAAATTATTGTATTATAGCATTTTATTTTTTATTGGTTTATACCCCCCTAAAAAAGAATAATTGACCCCAACTAAAAAACAAGAACACGGAATAATTTATCTCCAAACAATCTGATCAATCAATAATTAGTTCAAAAGTTATCTATTATATTATAGCAAAACATCCTTATCTCTTTGAGCTCAAAACTCACATCCTAATTTTCTCAAATTTTCAAAAATTTTAATTTTAATAATAGCACATATCATTTTATGATTGGCCTACATTAATTACACTCAAATTTATATTAAAATGTTTTGACTATCTAATTTTCACACATATCAATACTCTTATTATAAACATATGTTTCATTACTAATTTACTTCTTATCCAATACTAATTGCTTATATCACGCATATACAATTTGCATGGGTTTCCAAAAATATATGTTTCCTACCAATTTGCACGGGTTTTCTATCAATTTGCTAAATATATATTTTTTTACCAATTTATTCCGTCTTTATTTAGCAAATATATGCCAATCACATCTGTTATATTATTACTATACATTGTTAGGTATCTAATTTTATGATGTTTTGTAATGGCATATAATAAATACAAAATCTTGATTTATATTTTGGTCTTAATATTAATGTATTACAAATAATAAATTATAAATAATAGTTGAATGATTTTTTTAATAATTAATTACTAAATTATGTTTAAGGATGTCAGCAAGGAAGGAGGACAATCTATCTGTCATAAAATGATGGTACTACTTAGAATGAGAAATGATATGCCAATGTAAGGAATAATAATTGATAAATAGGTCAGGACAAAAAAGCGAAGCCAAAAATATATAATAAAAAAATACATATAAATTTTTTAAGAATATTTTTATATTTTGAATGGTAATAATTTAACAAAATAAAATTTATTACATTAGTTTATATTACTATATACCACACATATTTAACGGGTTTTTGCTACTTATCCTATAAACCAAATGAAAAATGCCTAGTTTTGGTTCAGTGACTTATTGATTTATAAGTCATTACATCAGCCATCAAGATTTGGGGTAAAAATCAGCTCAGGCCAAGTACCATAAGTTGCTTATACTGTCCATGGACACAAACCTTAAAAGCATTATGGGCAATGGCAGATCCAATGAAGGACCAAGGAGGCACATGCCCCCTCTCAAGTTTTGATATAGCCACTTTTACCTATAAATAATAAAATATTTTAAAATATACCCTTACTAAATTTAGCTAGTGCCCCTATCAAATTTTGTATGTTTCATTTTACCTATAAAAATAAGAATGTCTTCAAATACACCCTTAATAAAATAGCTAGTGCCCCATTAATCTACTATATTCTTTAAAAGACTAAACCTATTTTTTAAAAGAAGCTTCTAAATGCACATATTTTTTTTTCTTAGTATACCAGTATATGCATTGAAAACTTGTACAAGATGTATAAATACATGTACCTATGGGCGTATTAAGCTAAAGGGTTTGTGCATTTGTAAAGTCTCTTAAACATATTCAGTTTATTCTTTCACAAATAGCAAATCACAAAACACATAAAGAATAAAGAGAGTCTGAAGTTGGGACTTTATGAAGTATACCGAAGAGGCGAGGCGATGGATACTTGGTGATGGTTAGACGAAAACGAAAAGCAATAGGTGAACCAGTTGTCGGGATGAGGGATAGATTTTCCTAATCTTTTTTTAAATAGATATAAAGAAGTATTTTTAAAAAATTACATTTAGAAATATCTTATTCTAAAAAATGATTATTTTTCACACACGAAAAAAATCTTTAAATCGTTTTTTTCCTGACTTTCAACAAAACATGTAAAAAGTTTGTTTGAATAAAATGTGACTTTAAGTTGTTTGTATAGATACAAAAGTCCTTTTTCGATAGTTAATTTGTGTAAAAATAAAAGATTAGAGACTAATTTTAGATCACGAATGAAATGAGACCAAAATTTTAAAAAAAAAATGGGGCCTCCTCTAACTGAAATTCTTGGATTTGCCACTAATAATGGGTGAACAAAATAACAAAATAATTCTCAATTCAAAATATGTTTCTCCAAACGCAAAAAATGTTATCGCATAAAGAAATAAAAGTAAATATGTTAATTGATTTCAAACAATCAATATTCAAAATAATAACCTAACAAATAAACATATATCTCAAATAAAAATAGCTTATTTATACTTGATTTTTTATGAATACAACAATAAATCAATAAACGACTACCTTGGATGTGGCTCAAATTTTGTAAATAATCTCACCTACTAAAATTCCTAAAGTCGTCACTGGGCACTGGCTCCGCCAATATATGCGGGGGGATGTACTATATGGAAATATGCCTCTATATTGAAAACATATGCATGTTTTGTTTGCTTATATTTGATATATATGTTAGTGATATTATGAGATGTGTATATATTATCTGTACATATGCCCGTTAACTATAAGGGCCTATTAGGATTTTGCTGTATCCATGTAATTAGTATATATAGTGGAGCTCTCTAATTGAGAGGTCAAGTTTTTCAAATAATAAATTATTCTCTTTTACATGGTATCAGAGCCAAATTAAGCAAAACCCTAATGGTTTTGTAGTTCCGACGTCGGCAAGCTCTGTTCTTGCTGTTTCAGTGGTCAGCAAGGCTTGTTCTTGCTGTTCCGGCGTCGGCAAGCCCTGTCCTTGGGGTTTCGGTGGTCTGCAAGAGTTCAGCTGGTGCTTTTGGTGGTCGGCAAGGGTTCGGCTGGTGCTTTTGATGGTCGGCAAGGGTTCGGTTGGAGTTTTCTGTTGTCGACGAGGGTTCGGCTACAGTTTTTGCGGTCGGCAAAGGGGTCGACAAGAGCTTTCGTCGACAACAAGGGTCGACGCTCAACGGAAAGGGTCGACACACCCTCTGGTCTGCTTGAATAGGACTTTCGACGGCTAGGGTTTGGTCCAGAGGGGTCGACGCACCTCTGGTCTACTTGAAAAGGGCTTTTGGCGGCTAGGGTTTGGTCCAGAGGGGACAACGCACCCCCTGGTTGGCTCGGAAGAGGTCGGCGACACCTAGGGTTTGACCTACAGGGTACGGTGACGCCTAAGGTTTGCTCGGAACAGGTCAACGACGGGAAGGGTTTGGCCTACAGGGGTCGGCGCACCCCCTAGTTGGCTCGGAAGAGGTCGGTGACGCTTGGGGTTTGGTCTGGAAGGGTCGGCGGCGGGGTTGTTGTCTTCTCTTGGCTATTGTTCCCTGTTTGGCTACTGTTCGGTACTGTTCGGCACTGTTTGGCTACTGTTCGGTACTGTTCGGCACTGTTTGGCTACTGTTCGTTCACTGTTCGGCACTGTTGGCTACTGTTCGGCACTGTTCATTCACTGTTCGGCTACTGTTTTACTGTTCGGCTACTGTTTGGTTACTGTTCAGCACTGTTCGATTACTGTTCGGCTACTGTTTTCACCTGAGAGGTTAATTTGTTTGCTACTTGTTTCTTTCTTGCTTCTTGTGACATATAGCAATGACCGAGAGAAGCCCGTCCAGTGCATCTAGCCTCTCCAAAGGCTCACAGAGCAGTGTTACGGAAATTATTTCTTCATCCTCACGACTTGTGGATGAAAAGTCGAAAATTATTTCTTTACGGGTTACTCGCGGGCGAGGGGGAGGCAGACGTGGTGGTCGTAGTTTTGGCCGTGATGGTGGGCGTGATACACGAGTGTGTCACCACTGTGAAGCCACCGGTCATATTCAAAAGAACTGCTGGAAGTTAAAAGGTGGACCAGGATCTGGATCGTCTCATACTGCTAATGCTGGCACTGACTCGGTAACAGTCCACAAACCAAAAAAGAAAGTTGTAGAGATAACAGATGAGGAATATACACGCTTTACTCAGTTTCAGATGACTGATCCACGACCACATCCCACAGCCACATTTGGTCAGACAGGTAACCCTGCAGCTTTTGCTGCCACTTCTACTCCTACCTGGATCATCGACTCTGGTGCGTCCAACCACATGACGGGTACTGCAGGTATTTTATCTTCTTATCAGCCCTTTGGTAATTCCACTTCAGTCACTGTGGCTAATAGATCCTTTGTTATGATTAATGGTCGTGGTTCAGCGAACCCTACACCTCTACTTCCTCACTTCTGTTCTGCACAGCTCGAGTTCACCTTTCAATTTAATGTCTGTTAGTCATATTACTAAGAATTTGCAATGCTCGGTCTCATTTTATCCTGATCATTGTGTGTTTCAGAATCTTACGACGAGGAAGACTATTGGTAGGGGTCGCGTGGAAGGAGGAGTCTACATCTTGGATGAGATTCCTGGTTCTGTAGCTTGCTCTAGTATATCTACATCTTATTTTGATGTTCATTGTCGTCTTGGTCATCCCTCAGTATCTAGTCTTCGTGTTTTGTGTCCAAATTTGAAGTCTACTTCCCCATTTCATTGTGAGTCGTGTCAGTTTGCAAAGCACCTGTGTGTGCCGCATTACCCGAGAATCAATAAAAGAGCTAGTTCCTCTTTTGAGATTGTTCATTCAGATGTATGGGGTCCTTGTCCTGTGATTTCCACTTTGGGCTTTCGTTATTTTGTATCTTTTGTGGATGATTATTCTAGAGTTGCTTTTTTATATTTAATGAGGCACAGGTCTGAATTATATTCCATCTTCACATCATTCTGTGCAGAAGTGAAGACTCAATTTAATACTACCATCCGATGCCCACGCAGTGACAATGGTGGAGAATACTTTTCCACTCAGCTTTCCACATATCTTACACAATACGGTATCCTTCATCAGTCATCCTGTCCCGATACACCACAACAGAATGGTGTTGCAGAACGGAAGAACCGTCACCTTCTCGAGGTGAATCGTGCCATTATGTTTCATATGCAGGTCCCGAAGCAATTCTGGAGTGAAACTGTTCTTACGGCCTGTTACCTCATCAATCGGATGTCGTCCACAGTTCTCCAAGGCCAGACTCCACACTCAGTACTTTTTCCAAATCGGTGTCTCTTTTCCCTTCCCCTTCGGATCTTTGGTTGTCTGTTATGTTCATGACACTCGACCCTCCGTTTCCAAATTAGATGCTCGTGCTTTGAAGTGTCTCTTCCTTAGGTATTCCCAAACTCAGAAGGGCTATCGGTGTTATTCTCCTGATTTTGGTCGATTTGTGGTGTCCTGTGACGTTACTTTCGTTGAGTCCCAATCTTACTATCCGTCTTCTGTCCAGTCGAATCATGCTCCTTCCCCTGTGGATGTTGATTTCTTATTATATCGTATTACTTCAGTGCAGGCTCTAGCTCCTAGTCCAGGACCTCTCCCAGATGATGAGCCTACTCCCGCGGCCTCTACCGAGCCAGTCATCCCGTCACCGGATCCCAGCTCATCCTCTCCTGAGACTGTAAGTACTGCTCCTATTGCTCATCGTAAAAGTTATCACCAATGTCGCGACAATCCTCTTTATGTGTAATCCTATAAGGGACTTTCTACTTCTACTCAGTGCTTGATTTCCACCCTAGATTCTATCTCTTCCCAGGACATTACAAGAGGCAGTCAATGATTCTGGATGGCGTCGGGCTATGGCAGAAGAAATTGCAGCTTTGGAATATAATCAGACTTGGGAGCTCGTTCCCCTTCCTCCCAATAAGCACGATCTTAGCTGCAAGTGGGTATACACTATTAAGGTCAACCCTGATGGTTCTTTGGCCAGGTTGAAGGCTCACGTGGTGGCCAAGAGTATTGCTCAGACTTATGGCGTGGATTATTTTGATACATTCTCGCCCGTGGCTAAGATGACATCTGTCCGCTTGCTCATTTCTTTAGCTACTACCCGCGGGTGGCCCTTGCATCAGCTCGACGTCAAGAATGCTTTCTTAC
>JAOTRH010000022.1:17410438-17446670 GCA_034768845.1 Heliamphora exappendiculata
TCGTCTGCTCTACTTCTCCTCCTTCGTCAATCGAAAAATTTGTCCCGGGCGGAGTATAGATTTTGACTTCTTTGATTTTATTGAAATGAGATTCAAGGATCTCTTTTCAAGCCTTGGATGGGAGAGGCTTTTACAAATTCGTGAACCTTACTATCCCAATCTAGTCAAATCCTTCTATAGTTTTGACGGCCTAGGGCTTGGTTTTGTGTTTAATCCTTTGTGGATTCTTGCTATTGGGGCCGTGGCCTTCGCATCCATCTGGTCAGATTCTCGTTCTGACGCCGTTCAGTTTTGAGACATTGAGTTTTTACTCTCCGAGTTAGGATTCTAGATCCTACTGCTGTATAAGGTTGATATATGTAATTATGTGTTTTTACCGGATAAAAAATACATCAAACATGATTTTCATGTGTAAACCTTAGTTTTTGGTAAAAGTGAATTTTTATACCTTTTCTTAGTTGTATACATGTTTCGGGTATGTGGTATCCGTAAAAGAGATTTGAAAACATGGTATTTATTGTGAAAAACGTCTTTTTGAACGTTTGGAGCTAACCCGCGGGGATGAGTCTCACCCTTTAAATGTTTTGTTAGAAATGGTTTTAGATCTCCATGTCGATGGATTGGATCTCTTTTTTTACATGTGTTGTATAAATTGTTTTATGGGTTTTTATAGTTGAGCTACGATGAATTTTTAAATGTTTTCCATAGATGTACCGTGACAGTGGGTATGTGTTGAGTTGGGCATCTATTGCTCCTCAGTAGAAGTCCAAAAATGTGCGTAGCGTAGGTGATCTATACCTTTGGGTTAGTCTCCGTAAATTGAGTGTGTGTGGGTGCTTTGTACCCTCAGGCTCAGATCCCGTAAATTAACCAGTAGGTGCTCTGTAGCTTCGGTTATCTCTCGTAAATGGAGCAGTTCGGGTGCCTCTGTTAATGGCGTTGTTGTTGTGACTCTATATAGAACTTGTCATTACTAAGCCTGTGGGTCTAGGGTAATGGATGAGAGTTTATAGTTGTTACCTTTGTCGGTGTGGCAGAGTCGGTACATAGGATTACATTTGATCTTTTCTCCTCGGCTGTGTGGCCTGAGTTGAGCTTATTGTTTATTTACAGCATTCCCTTAACTGTGGCATGATATCTGTTAGGATGATATGCATAGTTTAAAGGATGAAAAATGTGAGATTTTATGAGATAAAACCTTTTTAAGACACGTGTTAGTCTGATGGAAAATATGTGATTTTGGAAGGAAAATCTTTTTGGCTCCTGTGGTTGAGCCCGTGTGTGTGTAATTGCATAGCCAGCTTTACAGTTTTATTGTCTATGTTCTATTGGGCTTCGGCTCACGGTGTGAGATTTTACTATAAAAACTTTTCAGGGGAGCACGACAAGTTGACCTAGATTCCTGTGGTGGCGAAAGACTAGTTGTAGTTTCCCTGTTTTGGGCATGTACTTATACATGTGATACCTGTTTCAGAAGGATGATTTTGTATGCCTTGAGGTGATATACTTATTCATGTATGAGATTGCATGTTTACTATTTATGATAGATAACTTGGGGATCTTTATCCAAATGTTGGAACATTTTTTAGTTGATGGTTTTTCAACTGCAAATCTTATTTTCTCAAATGGTATTTAGGTGGGATTTTGTGTGACCCTGGTGTTTGGGGCGTGACACGAGGCGTCGAGTTTTTTGACTCAACGTGGTCGGATCCTAGACTCTCATGTCTTATAAGGGTGCTACGTGTAATCGTATGTGTTTTTACCATTTAAAAATGCTTCAAAAATCAGTTTATAAGTTGGATTTTGGTTTAAAATCGTTTTGGGTGTTTTTGGTTGGATGGAATCGGGTTTCGAGTGTTTCTCTCGAGATTTTGTGGTAGTTTTGGGCTTGTGTATGTCCATGGGTTGCTAAATGGGTGTTTGGATGGTTTAATTTGAGGTTAAGAAGCTTTTTTCATAGCTAGGGTTTGCTTTCCATCGTTGCCCAGTTCTCCGGTTGAAAAATCTGATTCTATTGCGTTTGTGTCAACACTTCTGTTCTTGGTGTTGACACATTTTCTTTCTATTTGTGTTGTCCTTGTCACGGTTGTTTTGTGTCGACACATTTTTTACTGGTGTCGACACATTTTTTGCTGCTATTTGTGTTGTTACTCTCAGTTCTTTTGTGTTGACACCTCCGTTGTTTGTGTCGACAACTTTGCTATTTCTGTCGACACTTTCGCTAGTTGTGTTGAACCATTTTCTTTGGTCGTGTTGGGGCTTTAGAGGTTTCTTTTGCCCTTGTTGGGCCTGTGTGGGTTTGTGTTGGCCATGTTATCTGTGCGTGGTTCCATGTTTGGCATGTGTTGGTCTGGGTTACGATGTGTTGATGGTTGGTTCGTTGGTTTCCAATTGATTTCCCATGGTATTCAATTGATTGATTATAAGATTAGTTGACTAAAATACTATTGGATTCTTTTGGGATTTGGTTAGTTGTGTTGTGATTTCGGGGGTCGTGTCGTGGCCTCGGATGTTTGTTTAGGTGCAGTCCTTGGGGTTGACGTGCATGGCTAGATGTGGATTGTTGGGGAACGGTTGTGTACGTCGTGGTTGGGTGTGGAGCGTGTTCGAGCTCGTGGCACCTTTGGAGGAAATGTGGTGTTTTGTGACCTCGTGGTTTGATGGGTTTAGCATTGGCCTTCGGGTTTGGCTTGGTTTTGTGGGTTGTTGGTTGTCCATGTGAGTGGATGTCGGGTTATTTGGCGGGTGGCGTCATGATGTGAAGTTATCTATCGCTCTGTGCGTTTATAATTGGCTATGTGCATTTATAACTCAGTTTATTTATGTACAGAATATGTAAGTGGATTACATAGCTTTGATATCGTTATGTGTAACGTGGTTGCATGCTTTAAAACTCAGAGTTTTATTAGGCATGGATGTAATGGATCTGTGGGGCACATGCATGTGGCGTATTTGGTATGTTTTATGCATCTAAATCCTGATTAGGTTATGCATAGATGTGTTCGGTGTTATCCCGTAATGTTCAGTGTTATTCTGTAGTGTTCAGTTTTATCTTGTAATATGCGATTTTATCCCGTGGTGTGCGATCTTATCCCGCGGTATGCGGTCTTATCTTATGGTTTACAATTTTATCCCGTGGTCGTCGGTTTCATCCCGTGGCTTACAGTAAAATTTACGATTTTACCTGGTGGCTTGATTTGCGGTTTTACCCCGTGGTCTATGGTTTTACCTCGTAATATACAGTTTTATCCCAAAAATGTGTGTTTGTGTACGGATCTTTATCTCAGTGTTAGGACTGTAGTTGCGGCTTGTGAGCGCCGGTTATACGCATCTGTACTGCATTTTGTTGAAGTTGAGGTCTCTCGGTTTGAGAGGTTATATGGATTGCATGAACTGCATTGTGGGACAGATAAACCAGATTTCAAATTACTTTTAAGAGTCGTGTGAATCGTGGTCTAAAACCCCTTTTCAACTATTTTCAGGGCTCTTGTGAGTGAGTCAAAAGATGGTTTGTATCCTTCTTTTTCCGTTTGCATGTGAAAATTATTTTTAAGGCTTGAAAGAGAGTCTAAAACTTCACCTCGTTTTTCTAGCATGTTTAGGTTATATTGCATGTATTGTTTAGTTTCTGCTGAACTTTGGCTCACGGTGTGGGATTTGATTTTCTTTTTAGGTACTGATCACGTAGGTTGACTCGGGGTTGCTGAAGAAGTGGAAGAGTAGTAGTCTTCCTTTTTGTTCCTTTGTTATATATATGTTAACCATGTTTTTCCGGTGTTGGAACCGTGCAGTGTAAGTTTTTGGCGTTAGAGCTTTATGTTTTGTACGTCGTTTGGCAATTATATACAATGCATGTATGTTCTATTTTGAGAGTGTATTCTCGTGCTGGGTGTTGTGGTTATTTGTTTGTGGGTGTTTCACGTGACCCGAAGTTAGGAGAATGACAGATTGGTATCAGTGCTCTAGGTTCAAATACTTAACAGTCGTGGGAAGGGGGTGGTGTATCTTGTGTGAGGTTGGTTGCGTGTGCTTGACTACATGTGTTTAGATGTTTTGATAACATGAATATGATAGCATGCAGGTCATACGTGAATGATGTGTATACGTGAGCATGGGAGTTTAATCTTAGGAGTGATAGTCTTCTCTTTGGGCGTTTGGGTTAACAAACTTAGGAGGCAAGTTAAAAATGCATTTAGCTGACGTGATTTCTAGCAGGGAGTCTGAGTAGGTTATCCAGATTGACGCATCATTCTTGTTGGTTCTCCTCGGTATGTGGGGTTTTGTTTAGCATGAACCTATGTGACTATGTGTTAGCATGCTTATGTGGTTTATGCTTATGTGCTGCATCTTATGTTCTATCTTTTTCATATAGATGAGATGTCTGCGAGATGAGGGTGAGGCCTTGGTCGAGGCCGTGACTGTGGTGTTAGCCAAGGGGATGTTCCTATCCCTGATGCTGGGGATGCAAATGCACTCCTGGGACCGATAGACGCGACAGAGTTGTTGCGTGTGCTGGCGGGTTCTATCCAACAGTTGGTTAGATGTGAGATTATTAGGGAGAGAGAGGGAGTACTTGAGGCGAGGGCTATAGTACCGATGTAGGAGTTCAAGCGCATGGATCCACCTACCTTTGTGGGAGATCCTGATCCTATTGTGGCGACGGAGTGGCTGGAGTTGGTGACTCAGATCCTGGACATGTTGCAAATTGAGGAGGACGAGTTGCGGGATTCCTTTGCTACTTTCCAGCTGAGGGGTGCTGCTCATGCGTGGTGGAAGTATGCCAAGATTATTGTGGGAGTCACATAGGCAGCCTTTACAAGAATGTTTCTGGAGAAATACTTCCCATCTTCGAAGAGGGATTTGTACATAGAGGAGTTCTACACTCTTACCAAGGGGGCCATGGATGTTATGCAGTACGAGGCCAGGTTTACGAGCTTGTCCCAGTTTGCACCGGAGTTGGTGAGCACAGACGAACTGCTATCTATGAGGTTTGAGTGGGGCTTGAGGCCAACGATCAAGGAGCGTGTGGTTGCGATGGGACTTCGTGTATTCACAGAGCTGGTGGAGGCAGCAGCGAGGGTGGAGAATGCTATGACTGAGATCCTAGCTTCTAGGGAGGCCAGGATACCTTAGGGTCGGACAAAGGTGCAAACAGGTGGGCGTTCTAGCAAGAGGCAGAGGTCCTCTGGTCCTAGATTTCATCCATCTAGACCACAGTAGTTCTCTACACTAGCACCATCAGTGGCTTCGTCAGGGAGGCCAGATCAGAGAGAGGTTTAGATGTTATTGATGTGGACAACTGGAGCATCGTGTGCCAGATTGCCCGCACCTGAGGTAATACCGACACGCACAGTTGAGGCAGGCTCAGAGTTGCATACTGGACCAGTCGTAGGGGACGGAGCTGCCGATTTGTTATAGATGTGGTCAAATGGGACATATTCGTAGGGTCTTATCCCCAGAGACAGGTTGTGCTGAGTACAGTGGGCACACTAGAGGGTTCGTTTGTGCAGAGCCGATAGCAGCATCCTATAGTTCAGACTTCTCGGATGGCAGGTCGAAGTGCTTCCATTCAGTCAGTACAACAATCGATAGCGTCGAGTTATGGTGGGCAGGGCAGAGTGACATTGCCCTGAGCGTATGCTCTTGTAGCTCCAGGTTCTTCTAGGGCACCGATTGTGCCGGATGATGCACACATGCCTTCAGCGAGCAGAGGTACTTTCTGAGTATGCAGGTTTTGGGCCTGTTCCCTTTTTGTATCTGTTTGGGAGTTAGTAATAGTTTTCGTGGGTGGTGTGCTGTGTTGTTGAGGCAGCGGTTCGTGAGGATGTGATGTTAGGGTGAGTGGTAGATCCCGCGTCTTTGAGATAGTTTGCCATTGTTTAGCATGCCTAACCTTATTTGACTATATCCTATTAATAGTTTGGCTGACCATCTTGTATGCCTATGTCGATTGTGAACGACGGTTTGTTGTTTTGACCTTGAGTTGAATTTTGGGGACGAAATTCCTTTAAGAGGGGTAGAGTTGTGAGACCCTAACTTGTTTTTTTTTTGGCATTTTTTGACGCGGATTTAGCGTTTTTGCTTTAGCATGTTTACATGCTTTTTAGATGCATGATCGAGGTTAGATATGTATACGGGATTGGTTCCCGAGGCCGTGGGGCATTGTAGTGCAAATCTTAAAAAAAAGATATTTTCGTGGCCTATAAATATCTAGCTTTAGATATTTTGGAAAATATATTTTCATAGCTTCCTGGCTAAGTTTCCTTTTTTCTTTTTGACGGAAGCTCTACCTTCTCTCTAGATTTTCTTGGGGCCCGGGCTTTGTTTTTGGCGATTGAGTAGCAGATCCTTAGTCTCCTCATGGTGGGCTATACGTTCATCCGGACAAAATTTTATTCTGGCGAAATTTATTTTTGCACGTCGTTCGAGGTATCGAGTTTTTTGACTCAACAAGGTAGGATCCTAAACTCTCATGTCTTATAAGGGTGCTACGTGTAATTGTGTGTGTTTTTGGGATTTAAAAATGCATCAAAAATTGGTTTATAAGTTACATTTTGGTTTAAAATAGTTTGGGTGTTTTTGGTTGGATGGAATTGGGCTTCGAGTGTTTCTCTCGAGGTTTTGTGGTAGTTTTGGGCATGTGTATGTCCATAGGTTGCTGAAGGGGTGTTTAGATGGTTTAATTTGGGGTTGAGAAGCTTTTTCCATAGCTAGGGTTTGTTTTTCGCCGTTGCCTAGTTCTCTGGTTGAAAAATCAGATTCTGTTGCGTTTGGGTCGACACTTCTGTTGTTGGTGTCGACACATTTTCTTTCTGTTTGTGTTGTCCTTGTCGCAGTTGTTTTGTGTCGACATATTTTCTTTCTATTTGTGTTGTCCTTGTCGCGGTTGTTTTGTGTCGACACATTTTCTGCTGGTGTCGACACATTTCGTCACTGGTGTCAACACATTTTCTGTTTGTGTCGACACATTTTCTGCTGCTGTTTGTGTTGTTGCTCTCAGTTCTTTTGTGTCCCCACTTTCGCTGTTTGTGTCGACACCTTTTCTATTCATGTCGACACTTTCGCTGGTTGTGTTGAACCCTTTTCTTTGGTCGTGTTGGGGCCTTAGAGGTTTCTTTTGGCCTTGTTGGGCCTGTGTGGGTTCATGTTGGCCATGTTGGCCGCGCGTGGTTCTGTGTTGGTCGTGTTGGGCATGTGTTAGTCTGGGTTATGATGTGTTGATGGTTGGTTCCTTGGTTTCCAATTAGTTTCCCACGGTATTCAGTTGATTGATTATGAGATTAGTTGACTGAAATATTGTTGGATTCTTTTGGGGTTTGGTTAGTTGTGTTGTGGTTTCGGGGGTCGGTCGTAGTCTCGGGTGTTTGTTTAGGTGTTGTTCTCAGGGTTGACGTGCATGGCTAGATGTGGATTGTTGGGGCACGGTTGTGACGTGCTTTCAACTTGCTTTTAACCGTACAAATAACTTTATCTATTGACTTTTTATATGCTGTAACCATACAGATAAATTTATCTGCTACCACCTTGTGCTCTTGTATAATCTAACAGATAAATATATCTGTTAATTATATGTGATTTTGTACAACCTAACAGATATATTTATCTGTTTACGAGTTTTTTTGTTTTCGTAACTTGTGCTTATTTTAACAGATAAATTTATATGTCTTAACATATAAGCATAATGGATAAGTTAACAATTAACAAATAAATTTATTTGTTAGAAGGTCTAGAAACTTACATTATTTGAACAATCTTCTTCTGTCATCATTTTCACACATTCATCAAGTGTTATTCCTCCATAATCTTCTTCAGAATCTCACATTTAGGCCTTGCAATTTCACATAATAGTATAATTTAGTATCAAATTTACGTTTTACATATAGCTTATTATAATTACTTTTTACGTACTCAAATCTTCCTTCCTTTGCAAAAATAGGGCTCATCTTTTATTTATCTTCTTCAGTTATTAGCAACGTGACAGGAAAACTCTTTGGAAAGTTTAGCTTTTTTTGGTTTTCTTGCTGCTTTAACAATCTTGTCTGCAGGAATATGTTCTTCCACCTGGATTGCTTGGACTGGGACTGGATTGGGTTCTTGGGCTTGTACCTATTCTAGAATGGGTTGTTTGGTTTCGACTGGATTGGTTTCTTGGACTAGTTGTTGAGCATGTACTTGTTGTTGGTCTTCATTTTCTTTGTATTTCTCTTCCTTCCCCTTCTCGATTGATACTGCAATTCGGAAAGCTTTTTCTTTGTCCTTTCCTTTATCTTGATTCTTGCAACCATAGAAGATAGAGTTGCTTGAGCTTTTTCTTTTGGTTGTTCTTTCTCTTGCTCAAGAACTTTCACTGTTTCTTTTAACTTCTCAATTTTCGGTTGCTTTGAAACATTCTATGTAATTTCATGCACTGAAATCTCCACCATTTGTTTAACCAACCTTTATTTCTCTTGTTCCACCTCTGCTATCTTTTCTTGTTTTTCTTTCTCACTTGCCATAATAGTTTCTTGTTGTGTAAATTCTTGTGTGGCTCAGTGAACAGAAAGTTCAACAATTTAATCAAGTAATTTTTAATTTTCTGTTTGGAGCTCTTTTAATTTCGTTTTTGCTTCAGCAAACTCCTTTTCGTCAATAAATTTTTGTATTACTTGATGAGCAGATAGTTCCTCAATTTGTCAAGCAATTTCTTGTTTTCTTCACTAGTTGTTCGATTATTTTTTTCATCTTTTTATTGTCAGATGTCTTTTTCTTCAAATCTTCTTTCATCTTCTTCATATTTTGAATTGAAACTTTATTTGTTTCCAGAATGTCCTTCAACATCTCAATTATATACGTGTTTCCCAATATGGTGATTGGGGCTGCATTGTCATCCAACTGTTCCCTCAATTTCTTATTTTCTATTGTGAGCATTTGCATTTTCTGATCTTAAAGAGTCCAATGTTTTTTCTTCAACCTCTCATGTTTTATGTCCTTCAACCGCTCCTTCCTTAGCTATAAAATCACCATGTCCTTCAACCTCATCGTCAAATTGTTTTTACTCCTCATATATAATAAACTCAAAGAGTTCATTTTCTTCCGTCATTGGTTGAATAATTGAAGCAAGTACTTAGATCATAAATCCGAAGTTAGTTGTGAAAACAAGCAGATAAATTATCTGTTAATAATAGACTGATACAGATAAATATATCTGTATCAGTACTTGTTAATAATAGAAAGATACAGATAAATTTATATGCAAATCAGTTATATCACAGATAAATCTATCTGTTAGTAGCTGTTTATGAATTACTTACAGGAACAAATAAATTTATTTGTACATTATTTGTGCACAATTAAAGAAAAAGATAAATTTATCTGTGTTATTTATACGTCATGTAAAAGTAACTGATACATTTATTTATTCTATGAAGATGTTTTAGATGTATTTTTATAAAAGACTGATAATTTATCTGTTAAACGCTTTTGCCTATTTAATAAAATAAATAAATTTATCTGTTAGTAGTTTTCTCTACTTAAAGGAACAGATAAATTTATCTCTATATTATTTATGCTTATTGAAATAAATAAATAAATTTATCTGTTTTATTTATACGTGATATAAAAGTTACAAATATATTTATCTGTTCAATGAAAATGCTTTAGATGTGTTTCTATAAAAGACAGATAATTGTTATGTTAATTATTATTGCCTATTTAAAGGAACAGATAAATCTATATATTGGAAGTTTTATCTATTTAAAGGAACAGAGAAATTTATCTGTTCATTATTTGTGTATAACGAAAGAAACAGATAACTGTATTTGTTTTGTTCAATAACAATACTTTAGATATGCTTTTCTAAAAGACAAATAATTTATCTGTTAATCACTTTTTCTTATTTAAAAAAATAGATAAATCTATTTGTTGGTAGTTTTGCCTAATTAAAAGAACAGATAAATTTATTTATGCATTATTTGTGCATATAATTGAACAGATAAATCTATCTTTTGGTAGTTTTGCTTACTTAAAGAAATAGATAAATTTATATGTATAATCAACTGTGGTTATTTAAAGTTATTTTTACCTAATTTGCAGTAAGATCTTTTAGTTCTACATTATTTAAAGCAGGATTTAGCTATCCCAACTTCCATTTTAACATTTTTGGCAATTGATGTATTGTTTCAGGCTTCACGAGTGTTGTATGCTCACATATCCAATACTAAGTAAAGATAAAGATATATTAGTTTCGTGTAAACGAAGGACATTTAATAATATAATAGCAAAATGTTTGAAAGATATACAAGTAGAGCAATAACACATCGAATAACTGTTTCCGATGTATCACATTTTTTATTAAATGACGAAATTAACCAGTTCTTTATTGCTGTAGACCAAGCATATTTCATCATGTCTTTGACACTTTTGACATATTCAATGAGCACCCAGCTTAATGTTGGACCAGTTGTTGGGAAAAAATGTGTCACACAAAGGTACAGTGTGAGCAGTCTTGCAACATCTAAATAGTTGTTTTTCTTTTTTCCCTTTAGTGCTTCAGTTAACTGGTTATTCAACTCACTTGTTGTCTCCTCGGTTGGTTAGAAAACCTTCTTTGGATGAACTTACTCTTGGGCTTTGTCGTATGTTTTGACAGATTCATTATTGTTTGTCCATATTTGATTCCAAATTATTAAACAGATATCTTTATCTGTAAAGTTCAGTCTTTTGTCCTAATTTAAACTGACATTTTCTCCGGATATATCTTCTTATTACTGAAACAACATTGTCATCAAACTTCTTGACATCTTGCTCTTGAACCTTGTTGGTAACAATACCTTCAATCAAAATCCAAAAAAGAGTTTTTTTTCAGTTATGTTATTTGCTTATTAGTGAAATTGATATTCTTAAGCAGTTTCACAGCTGCGAGAATGTTAGAGCGGTATTGTGGAACGTAGTTCTCTTTCAGTCGGGAATTAGATTCTTCTTTTTTTTGTGATACTTTTTCAATCTTTACTTTTTTATGACTCACTTTTTTTGAGATATCTTCAAGAACTCTCTTTCCTCGTCCCTTGACCATTGCTACAGTATATAAATTTATATGTTTCAATTGAAGAAAAACAAACACTATATATTTGTCTAAATAAAGCATGAAACATATATATTTATCTGCTTTAAATAAACATGTTTTAAATAAGACTGATAAATTTATCTGTTCAACAATAACACATTAAACGTGAGCTCAAAGGGACAGATAAATTTATTTATTACGTTTAAATTATATAAATAAATTTATCTGTACAAATTTAAATGTACTTTCAAATGCACAACTAAATTTATCTCTGTCATTTTAACGTTATTCAAATCGTACAGGTTAATTTATCTGTAGACATCTTTGTATTCTTTAACGATACAAATAATTTTATCTGTACACTTTAAATGTAATTTTAAACGCACATATAAATTTATGTGTTCATTTACATAACTTTTCATGTATTTTCAAACAAGATAAATGTATTTATCTTTTCATTTACATAATTTCTCACGTTATTCAAACAAGACATTTAAATTTATCTATGCCATTTTAATGTTTTTCCAACCGTACAGGTAAATTTATCTGTGGACATTTTACATTCTATTAACGATACAGATAATTTTATCTGTGTACTTTTAATGTGCTTTCAAATGCATAGATAAATTTATTTGTTCATTTACATAACTTCTGACGTTTTTCAAACAAAACATATACATTTATCTTTTCATTTACTTAACTTCTCACGTTATTCAAACATGACAGCTAAATTTATCTGTGCCATTTTAACGTTCTTTAAATTGTACAGGTAAATTTATCTGTGAATATCTTTACATTCTTTAACGATACAGATAACTTTATTTATGCACTTTAAATGTATTTTCAAATACACAGATAAATTTATTTGTTCATTTATATAATTTTTTACGTTTTTCAAACAAGACGGGTACATTTATTTTTTCATTTACATAACTACTTCTCACGTTGTTTAAACAAAACATGTAAATTTATTAGTGCCATTTTAACGTTCTTCAAATCGCACAAGTAAATTTATTTGTGGATATTTTTATATTCTTTAACGATACAGATAATTTTATCTATTCACTTTAAACGTGCTTTCAAATGTACAGATAAATTTATCTGTTTATTTACATAACTTCTCACGTTTTTCAAATAAAATAGATATATTTATTTTTTTATTTAATTAACTTCTCACGTTGTTCAAACAAGTCAAGTAAATTTATCTGTGCCATTTTAACGTTCTTCTAATCGTACATGTAAATTTATATTTTGACTTTTTACATTCTGTTAATGATACAGATAACTTTATGTGCACTTTAAATATGCTTTCAAATGAACAGATAAATTTATCTGTTTATTTACATAACTTCTCATATTTTTCAAACAAGTAGATTTATTTATCTGTTTATTTACAAAAATTTTCACATTGTTCAAATAAAACAGCTAAATTTATGTGCTTACCTGTTCAGTCACAATACAAAATATGTATTTATCTTTCTATTTCGAACAATAAATTGTTTTAGTAGGTTAAGTAAAGTGAAAAATACATGATTATCATCACGTTTTTAATTAAATTCGTGTTTATTACTTGAACTGATAAAAAATAACTATGAAATAAATGAGAAATCACAGATAAATTATTTTCATTGTAAAAGTGTACAGAGTTACTATATCGATACTGATGAACGAGTAGAAAAAATTTACTATTATCGCATTTTTAGTGAAATACGAGTTGAGTAATTCAATAAATAAAAATTTATGATAAAATGAAGAACAAATCACAAATAAATTCGTTCTCGTTAAAAAAGTGAATAAATAACTGATAAAATCGTTCTCGTTGAGTAAGTAAACAAAATAAAATACGTGAACTGAAAAATGAGTACAAAATTTAATTTTAATGGTGCAATTTGATTAAGTCAATTTTAGATTTGAGTAGAAATCTAAACTTACAACGAATGAGAATATATTTTTTCAAATTGCAAATAAGTTTAGTGCAATTTTTGTTTCAAATGTGTAATAAGAGATAGTGAATAGTACCATTATGAATTGTATCATGCAAACTAATATGCAAAAGGTAGTTAAGAGTATTTTTAGAACACAAATTTTTTAAATTTGTTAAATCTTGCGCATTAAAATATTAATTTATAAACCTAATGTTGATTAATGATGTATATATGGACTTGCTGAAAAATCTTTTTTTAATTATTTAGAGCAATGACATTTAAAAATAATTTTTCTTAGTCTCACTCTTAATTCCAACTATAATCAGCACAAAAATATATATATATATGTCAAAACTAAAATAGTTAAATAATTATTAGTCCCTATTTATAAGATGTGTAAAAAATTTAATCCTACTATTAAATTTTTTTAAACTCTAGTCCTACTTTTAAACATCATTCTAAAATAGAACAAATATTCACATCTCTTCCAAAATCACATCTTCAAAAATCACATCTGCAAAATAACCCCCGCACAATATATATTACACACTTTATACTTTCTCATCTTGTTATTGAACCTCAATATTTTCAGAGGAACTCATAAATCATTAACATAAACGGGAGCACCATGAATCCAAGAAATCCTACACATTAATAACCCGGATTTAAAAAATAATGAAAACAACATACTTTTGGAAGCGACATTATTATATAGAAGCAGTTTAATGCATCTTACTTCCATGGAAGAGAATATGGATATGTTATATGACTGGTAATTTTGACTCCGGCAATTTATACAAAGAAATTAAGGTTGCCTACAAAATATTACGATGTAATGTTTATTAGAGCATATTAAAGCGGTGTAATGAAAGATTTCTCAATTTCGTCAAGAATTAACTCATCGGAACGTTAAATGGGCAAAACAACTGCCTCTCCTTGGCTACCTGACACTGAAAGATAGGATCATACAACATAGTCATTGCATTTCAATCTGCCAACATTATGGAATGAAGGCTAAAAGAGTGGCTAGAGATAAATGGCTTATTCATTACAATGGAAGATCATATCCGCGGAGGTATGTAGAATCTACACCAGACTCCCGCACCAATGCCACTCGCCCAGTTCTCACCACCTTCATGGAAAAATCACAACCAATTATGCAGAAATGCAAAAGAAAATTTTAGAAGTTAAAAAGATAGTCTATTGCAAGACATTCTAATAAACGAAATTTTAAAGTTGACGGCTACTGACAAATAATTTGAAGAATTTTCTGGAAAAATGAAGGGTTGCACCTAAATAAAATCAAACACTTGAAGAGACATTCAAATGAGCCTCATACCACAAGCATGTATTTGACAAGACATTATTCATTCATTTAACTATAGAACATTATTAAGATCTGTAATGCCCAAGCCACTACAAGATGGATCCCAGTCAGTTTAAAACCATTTACGAAATCCATCATTATCAAACACTCTTCAGTCATTTAACTATAGTACCGAGGTTAGATAGGATGAACTACCAGTGATATTGCTAGATAGGATGAGCTCGCAAATCTTTCCCAGTGCCCTAGGTCACCCAGGACATGGGTCATTCTTATATGCATAGATAGGATGAGCTAGCAGTGATATTGCATATATCTTGAGTTTTATTTGCATAATCATGGTATCTTGTTAAATATATATCCTTTTAAGTTGAAAGAAACATTTGTGCAGTATCGATGTGTGCAAAAATGTATAATCATGATATGAAATGGCTTCAAACTAAGTGATTGAAAATAACTTTAAGCATATGAAAGATGAGTAGTGATGTTCCCGTGTTTCACTAAGTGGCTTATAGTAGTGTGGTTTGAATGCATCTAAATGACTAGTCTTTTAATCAAGGGGCTTAATTGACTTAATGCTAATTTTTGTTCGGTTTGAAACCTTATTTGAATTGGTAAACTAGATTAACTAAAATTAAGCATACTTACATAGATTAATTAAGATCACCATGATTAACTAAGATAATCGATATTAATTAGCCTAACTATGATTAACTGATACTAATTAAGCTAGAATTTTGATGAAACATGCACCTCATTAAGTGTCATGCTTTGGGAAAAAGAGAGACAATTGACTCTCAAATGTTTTTCAAGGAATAAAGAGAACATAAAAGAGTGGAAGGTGCTAGATTCATCAAAGTTTTCTACAAAGAGGGCTATTTGCCTAGAGGGAAAAAAAAAAGGAAAATGAAGAAAAGATTGGAAAATTAAAGGGCTTTTATTCCTAACTTCGAATTGAGGTAAAATTTCTTATTTCTAGTCTTGCTTATACCTTAATCTGAGAATTACCAGATTAAAATGGATTAGAATTAGTAATTGAAGAGGATTTAGTATAAACCATAATTTAGAGAGCACTTCAATGGATGTCATTAATCACATACTCCACCTCATGGTGTGTACTTTGGTAGTCAGGGACCAGGGGCAATCTTAGAGATAAAAGGATGGCAATGGAGAGAAGGAAAGCTCAGCTAGACATGCAAGAGACAAACCCATAGTTCAAAGATACTTTAAGTATGCAAGAGCCAACCCTTACATTGGATGGTGGAGAGGGATCTAGCTCACCTAAGAACAGGTGGCCTGTTCTCATTTGCTTTACAGATTAGAGGCGACACAACTTCCTCTATAAATCCAGACATTACGCATCAGGGTTTCGTATCCTAGGACTTGTCGAAGTTGCGATGATACATAGAAAGTCGTATCATGAAGACTGTGAAATGGTAAATATGAAACGTGCTCCAAGATGTAATCCATCGTTATAGCGTCGAATTCACTTGCCTCCTTTGATCCTGAGCAAGAATCCACATGATCTACTCTCAGCCTAGGATATTGCAGGAGGCATGAAGTATGACTAACCACGTTAAAGGTATTTGGCTAAATGAGCTTAAGATGTCCCTGCGTGTGGATGGGCTAGTGGCCATGATTTGGAGGCAGACATCACGAACAATGCCTTAGGAAGATGTAAGTTAGACTGTCGACTGGACTATGAGACATTGAGCCAAAATATATCCAAGCAACCGAGCAGTTGACAGCACTATTAGAGACATTGGGTCTCTAGGATATTGGAGAGCCATGGGTGAGCTAGTCTGGCATATGCCCATTGGCCAAAGTAGGGTGTATCAAAATTGTGCTACCATCGAGTAAAAGCTTAGTTCACTACAAGTAAAGCATGGGGCAGTGGCCATACTTTGGAAGCAGTCACCACGAACAATGCCATCAGAAGATGTGAGTTAGTCTGTCGACTGGACTAAGAGGCATCAGAAGATGTGAGTTAGTCAAGAGCACTATTAGAGACATTGGGTCTCTAGGATCTCGAAGAGTCGTGGGAGAAACGGTATGGCACAGACTCGCTGGCCAAATTAAGGTGTATCAAAACTGTGCTGCCATTGAGTAAAGCTCAGTTCTCTACGAGTAAATCATGGGTTAGTGGCCATGCTTTGGAGGCAGTCACTACAAGCAATGCCATAGGGAGATGTGAGTTAGTTTGTGGAATGGACTTAAGAGCCAGCGAGTCAAAGTGCATCCAAGCAACCGAACGTCAAGAGCATTGTTAGAGACATTGGGTCTCTAGGATATTGAAAAGTTATGGTTGAGGTGGTCTCGCATAGGTCCAATGGCCAAATTAGGATGTATCAAAATTGTGCTTCCATCGAGTAAAGCTCAGTTTTCCATCGTTTGGCTTGCCTTAAGGTACTATTTCCAAGGATATTGGGGACAATCCATGTTCGGGATAGTCTACAATCCAACGATTAGGCTAGGCAAAGAAAGTGACTTTCTCACTAGGCAGCGATGGACCCATGGTGTGAAACGAAGTTCCACATTACCTGAACACAAAAGTAATATGCAGTATATAAGCGTGAGAACACCATCAACTCAATAACTAACTTTTAAAGTTGAGTTCTATCGAAAACCGTGTATCATGGTATCAGAGCCAGAGTACTAAGGATGGATAAGGTACGTGTCTTTAACCTGCACGCACATATCCTGTCAAATGAGGATACTGTGCGTCAAGAAGGGTCTGAAGCGAAGTCCACCATTCCCTAAGTATAAAAGTAAGGTACAGTATGTAAGCATGAGGCACACTCACCTCAATAGCTTGATTTTTTAGGTTGAGTTCTGCTGAAGATCGTGTAACAGATGGCGCATTCACAGAAAGCGATGGAATTGCGACGGCCCACTCGTAATAATATAGGACAGAGTTCTTCGAAGGTGGCACGTGGCAATGGCTTTCTCTATACCCAACGTATAAAAAAGATTTTATTTGCTCACATATACTTTAAAGCATAAATTACATTTACATCCCTTGACATTGATTGAAAATCCAATCAACCCGCTTCATGTTTTTGAAATTACACTGATCACCTTTCTACTTCACCTTTTATTACGCATTCCCCTTGTAAAAGTTTACCGCCAGTTGACTAGAAGTGAGAAAACAAAAAAGTTCTAATGTAAACAAATCTTTCATATTTATTTCCTATTTTATACTTAACTACAATATCAATACCCTATCTTTCCCTTACCCTAAGAAAATGAAGAAAATCTAATGGAACAAAAAATAATAATAATAACAGTCCATCACTTCATCCCCCTCATCTCTTTCTCTCCCCCTCCAGCTTCAATTGCTTCTCCTTCCCCACTCTACACTGACCCAATCAACCAGCACCACTACCTACTTACCTCTTCTGATTGCTCTATTTCCCATTCCAGTTGTTGACCAACAGGTTTTTATAACTGTTGAGATTGTCAATTTTATTCAATACCCATTGTGAGGGTTCTCTTCCCATTATATAGGAATATTGGAGCTAATTACATGGCTGATTTTCCGCAATTACAGTAAGCATATGGAAGCTAATATATACAGGTAATCACAATATACAACAAAAGAATCATTGCCATAAATAGATACTAGATACGTTAGATAATCTGCTGATTGACTCCTCCCTCAAATTAATGCGAGACGATCAAGAAGCATCAATTTGCCCACGAGAAACAGATGGCGCTGACGAGTCGTGGCTTTCGTAAAGATGTCAGCAATCTGGAGATCAGTAGATATGTGAGGAAGAGAAATGACACGAGAGTCCAGTGCCTCCCGAATAAAGTGACAATTAACCTCAATATGTTTCGTGCGCTCGTGAAAAATAGGACTAGAAGCAATCTGAATAGCGCCAGTGTTGTCAGCATGGAGAGGAGTGGGATCAGGCTGAGAGAAACTGAGCTCAGCAAGAAGCCCACGAAGCCAACTAATTTCAGAACAAGCGGCAGACATCGCACGGTATTCAGATTCAGTAGAAGATTTCGAAACCCGAGCCTGCTTTTTACTCTTCCAAGAAATCAAGGAGTCACCAAGAAAGAAGCACCAGCCGGTGACAGACCGGCGAGTATCAGGACAACCGGCCCAATCAGCATCACTATAAGCAACGAGACAAAAAGGAGAGCTAGCAGGAAAGAACAATCCATGGCTAGGAGACCCCCAAAGATAGCGAATGATACGACGAACGGCAGCTAAATGTAAATGGCGAGAAGTCTGCACAAACTGGCTAACTTGTTGGACAGCAAAGGAAATATTAGGCCGAGTAATAGTCAAATAGTTCAAGCTACCCACCAGTTGGCGATACATAGTAGGATCAGGAAGGAGGTTACCCTCCTCACGACGATATTTTGTGTTAACTTCCAGAGGAGTATCTACAGAAGAAGTATCCTGAAGACCAGCCAAAGTAATTAAATCCTGTGTATACTTATGTTGATTTAGAAAGATGCCCGAAGGACCAGTGTGGACTTCCAATCCTAAGAAGTACGTTAAAGGACCAAGATCCTTCATGTGAAACGAGGCGTGAAGATGCTGCTGGAGACGATCAATCAAAGTAGAATCGGTCCCGGTGATAACAATATCATCAACATAAACCAGAAGCAGAACAATACCAGCAGAGGTCTTGCAAAGGAACAAAGAAGAATCATATTGGCTTTGCTGAAAGGAAAACTGAAGCAAGGTAGTGCGAAACTTGTCAAACCATGCTCGGGGAGCCTGTTTCAGCCCATAGAGAGATCTTCGCAACTTACAGACATCTGAAGAAGAGGAGGAAAAACTAGGTGGGAGAGCCATATAAATGTCTTCTTTGAGATCACCATGAAGAAATGCGTTTCTGACGTCCATTTGATGAAGTGGCAAGCCTTGGGAAGCAGCAATAGAAATAACAGTACGCACGGTAGTTATCTTGGCCACCGGAGGAAAAGTCTCCTCATAGTCCACCCCATACTCTTGCTTGTTCCCAAAGGCAACCAATCGAGCCTTATATCGGTCCAGAGTTCCATCAGAACAGAGCTTGATAGAGTAAATCCATTTACAACCAATGGCCTTAATATGAGACGGGCAAGAAACCAGATCCCATGTAAGATTGTCCTGGAAAGCCCTAAGTTCCTCATCCATCGCTTTCCACTAACATTCATGTTTAACAGCCTCAGAAAAACATGTAGGAATGGGAATAGAAGTCAAAGTAACATTAAAACCATACCAATCAGGAGGGCGTGATACCCGTGTAGAGCGTCGAGGACCAGGAGCAGAAGCCATGTCAAGCTCAAGAGGCGCAGATGCCGGTGGATCAAGTGCGGGGGAAGGATCAAGCTTGAGAGAGGGCAAAGTCGGTGGACGTTGAGTATACACAATTCCAGGTTTGAACAGCTCATGAAGATAAGGCAATTCATCATAACAAGGAAGAACACTAAGGTTAGGCAAGGGCTCAACATGAGTAGAAAAATAATATTGATTTTCAAAGAAAACAACATTACGGGAAGTACGAAATTTATTTGAACCAGGATCATAGCAAACATAGCATTTGTGAGAAATACTATAACCCATGAAAACACATTTAACAGATTGAGCAGAAAGTTTGTGACGTTCATGAGAAGGTAAATGAACAAAACAAACACATCCAAAAGTATGCAAATTAAGATAGCTAGGATGCTGATGATGCAAATGAAAATAAGGAGAATCAAACTTCAAGACCTGAGAGGGCAATCTATTAATTAAGTAAACTGCAGTAGATAATGTCGCAACCCAGAATTTAGAAGGAACAGAGGACTCAAGCAATAAGGTGCGAACAACATCCAATCAATGGCGATTCTTACGTTCGGCCACACCTTTTTGCTGTGGGGTATAAGGACAGGAGCGTTGAGAGACGATACCTTTGTGGTATAAGAAATCATGAAATGCATGGGATATATATTCTCCACCAGAATCAGACCGCAAAATCTTAATACCTGTAGAAAATTGGGTCTCAACATATGCGACAAATGTTTGAAAAACAGACAGGACCTCAGATTTGAACAGAAGAAAATAGACCCAAGTATAGCGACTAAAATCATCAATGAATGTCACAAAATATTTGTATCGAGCATGGAAATTACAGGAGAAATACCCCAAACATCACTATGCACAATATCAAAGCATTTTGTAGCACGACTACCATGAGAAGGAAAAGAAAGAGTTTTACTTTTACCGAGTTTACATGCCGAACAATCAAATGACAAAGATTTAGAAATGTGTTCTTTATTGCCTAACAAACCAGAGCTTAACATATGAGACAGAACAACAGAGTTCGGATGACCCAACTGTTTGTGCCATATTACACTTTGAGAATGAACTGTCATACAAGCCAAAGATAAACTAGGAATGGAAAAATATAAAGGAAAAAGTCTGCCGACTTTAGGCTCCTTTGCGAGTATCTTCCCCGACGCCTGATCCTGCACAAGACAACCATCACGGGAGAAATGAACATCACAGTTATTATCAACTAACTAACCAACTGGGATAAGACTAGTAGAAAGGCCAGGAGATACAAAAATATCTTTGAAAGAAGAATTAATATCCCCGACTTCATCAATAGCTAAATGACTCCCATTAACTATCTGAATCTGGGATGAACCATGATAAGGCTAAACATTGCAAAGAGAGTTGGACAATCTAGTCATATGATTGGATGCAGCAGAATCAACAAGCCCAGATTGAGAGGTAGTAGGTACCATTACCTTGGAGCCCTAAAGCAAAAAATGCAGACATAATCATCTGTTGAACCATCTCTAGAGTAAGGACAGTTAGAGCACCAGCTGTAGAAGAACCAGCAAAAGGACTAGCCGCAGCCTGATAGGCATGGCCTGGACGGTTCTGGGAACGAATCGGACATTCTTTGATAATATGGCCTGGCTTCTTGCAATAAGTGCAAAACTTCTTTGAACAGTGAGCAGCAATGTGCCCATACTCCTTGCAACTGAAGCATTGAACCTTCCGCATATCCCTACCCTTGCTTTTCCCATAAGCGGCATATGCAACGGCATTAGATGTCATTTTATCTTGCTGAAAATTGACTTGTGTGGCAAGACGCTGCTCTTCTCGAATTATTCTCCAAAACAGATATCTAATGAAGGAGAGGGATCACGGTTCATTAAATTAGACCGAGTGGCTTCAAATTCAGGCTGTAATTTCATCACAAACTGGTCTCTCTTGCTTTGTTCATGAACATCTTGAACAGTAGAGAGAGATGCCTCTGGCACCTTAGCATAAACCATGTCAGCAAATTCACTCCATCAGTTCTAAAATCCAGAAAAATAATCTTGAATGGAGAGATCACCCTGAGTATAATTGGTAATCTCATATTTCAACTGAAAACGGCGGGCTGTGTTGTCCTGATTATAAGCCTTCTTCAAAAATTCCCACATACTTTTAGCAGACTTGTAAGGCCTTAAATATAAGACAATCTGAGGATCGATAGATCCTAAGAACCATGACATTACTCGAGCATATTTGACCTTCCACTGAGCCAATTTAGACATCTCAATTGGAGCCGGGTCACTTCCATCAATATGACCCTATAACTCTTTGCCCATAACAAACAGTTGAAACTGAAATTCCCAAGCAGAATAATTTTTGCCAATAAACCGGACCCCAAAAAATTCGTTTGTAGACATGATAAATGACAAACACCAAAAAAAATAACACAAGCTTAACCAAAACAAAACAGTAACACAAACTCACAAGCAAAGGCGTGAGAACCAAGGAAGCAGAAGACCAGAAATCGCGAGCCTCGCGAGAACTAGAGAGAGCCAAAAAGTTGCGACCTGAGTTGTCGCGAACCAGAGATGATGACCAAAAAACAAGGATCAGCGCAACCAGGAAGGCTGCCGACTTGAACAAGGGAACCAGAAACTAGAGCCGCCGGAGGTCGGCGAGGTCGTCAGAGGGCTGAGATGAGATCGCAGAAAGCCAGAGATGCTGTGAGAGCTAGGGTTCGTGTACTAGAAAACCAGAGAACAAGAAGAAGGCGTCGGCGCTAGTACCAGAAAGTTGCAACCCAAGAGAACTAGAAACCAAAGTCGCCGACGAGAACCAACACCGGCAAGAACCAGGATCGACACGACCACTGAGGTCGCCTTTGAGAATGAGAGAACCAAACAAAAGAACCCACCAGAGTTGCCGACGTGAGTACGCGACACCAAGAGAGGGACGACTAGGGTTTTGTTTACAGGTTTGGCTCTGATACCATGTCAATTTTATTCAATACCCATTGTGAGGGTTCTCTTCCCATTATATAGCAATATTTAAGCTAATTACATGGTTGATTTTTTGCAATTACAGCAAGCATATGGAAGCTAATATATACAGGTAATCACAATATATAACAAAAGAATCATTGCCATAAATAGATACTAGATACGCTAGATAATCTGCTGACTGACATGAACTATTCAGTTTTGACTGTTGATTAATAAAATTTATTAGAGTTTTCTCTTATTCGTGTTTGATATTAGACTGAGTATCTCTAATTCGAGCATGTTTGTAGATTTTGATGTTAGCATTCTTCTAGCTGAATGTTTCTCCGTATCAGTTGGTATCAGAGCTTGCACTCGATTTTGGATCATGACACGATAGAGAATTCGTGATGATGGAAATGGTGTTGTCAACGAGGTGTATGAGAGACACAACCTTGCACAAGGTGCCGGGCAGAGAAATTGACACAGCTCCAGGATGCAATTACCGCATTGATGAATGGGTTGCAGCCATGGAGGTTGTGAACCAGTCTTGTCGCCATCCGACAAACCCACATCCTCAGGAGGAGGAAGATTTGTCAGATGACGGTTCTAACCCTTTTGCTAACTATCAGTTGAGTGGGAGGGAAAGAGGAGTCATGGTTAATGACCTTGATTCTAGACACTGGGAATTTGGGTTGAAGATTGACTTGTCGAAGTTCCAATGAGGTCTGACGTCAGAAGAGTTCTTGGATTGGATCACTGATATCGAAGAAATTTTAGGCTTCAAAGAGGTTCTCGAGGCCAAATGGGTTTCTTTAGTGGCTAAGAGCTTTAGTGGCCTAGCTATAGTATGGTGGCAGCACACAAAAGTTACAACGTCTTGTCAAGGAAAATCCAAAATTGTGACATAGAAATAATTGAAGAAATATATGTTTTAGGCCTTTTTACCTCCTAATTACATTCCGATCATGAATCAAAAAAGATTCAATGTTCACATTATGGTGAGTTTGGTTTTCAATCTTTTTTACAATCTAATTATTATTATATATTTGAAAAGTCTTATAAAGAAACTTCAAGTACCTATTGAAAATTACCTCCAATATACGATGAGTATCAAAATGAGGAGATTGAGATTCATTACATTGAGGAAAAGAAAGAGCTTGAAAATCTAAATGAGGTGGTGGAAGACAAAAAAAAAAGTTTCGTTGAAGAAGTTGTCCAAGAGACCAAATAATTTGCCAAGGCCAAGAAGGTTGAAGAATTTCAACAGAATTATTCCTTCAATGAAGATATATTCGATTCTACGAATTTCATAAATACATATTCGCGGTTCATCAAAAAGCTAATTATTAGTCATTTTATTTCAACTCAATAGACCGATTGGATGGATGTTGCTGTCAAGTGTGGAAATTTTTTAGCTAAGCCGACTTAGTCGTCCAACAGATGTTAGAGATATGGCACGGCACACTCTTAGAATTCGAATACGAATTTCTTTTAAGCTAGAGAGAATGATGCAGGCGCAATTTCCATGGAACGTTAATTTTTCTTTTTATTTTAGAATTATTAGTTTTATTAGAAAACTATCAGTTTTAGTATTATTTTCCTAGAATTTTAGATTTCCTTATATTAGATTATTCAGTCTTCTTTTAGTATTACTTTCCTAGGAGATTGGGTTTCCTAATATTAAATTATTTAAGTCTTCTTATTATGTTTAGTTTTTTATCTTACAAGAATTAGGTTTATTTTTTATCATTTTATTTTTCTTTTTAGTAGTTTTATGGTTATTATAAATTAGGATGTAAACCTTTGAGCTATTCAGTTTGATTGTTGATTAATAAAATTTATAAGAGTTTTTTTCTCTTATTCGTGTTTGATACTAGAGAGAGATATTAGAGAGAGTATTTGAGCAATTTGTGGATTTCGATGCTAGTGTTTTTTTAGCCGATATGCTTCCTTACATCAGCCTTGAAGACAGATAACCAACAGTCATGCTCCTCCTTGGCATAGGACATGCTGATGTTGCGCTTGAAGATATTAGAATTTCTTAAAAAATTGACCAGTCTCTTTGTGAAATTTCTAACTTCCAGCACTCTATAATTTTGTAATTTCAAAATCGAGAAATTTTTTAGTTCTAAAATGCACAAGTTACAAAAATATAAGAAAATTCATGAGTTAAATACCTAAAAATGTGAAAATCCAGAATATCTTAGATCCGAGAAGTTTCTCAGTTTTGAAACCGAGAAACGTTTATAAAAGCTGAGAAATTTAAAGCTTCTTGTTTTTTTTCCCCTAAAAAGTGATTATATTCAATATAGATCGTATTTGATAGATTTCAACGAATATGTTTCAAAAATCGTAATTTATAAGAACAAATGATATATTGAAAGTTGTGGATTTTTAGTTTGGATAGAAAAAGTAATAAACTCACCACAATATCTCCAAAGCACGCACACTAAAACTCAACCGCGTCTCATTTGCTTAAATAGGGGCAAAAGTTTCTAGAGATCACTTAAATTAATAAAACGGGCTTATTGTTTTAAAAAACTTATAATGGGATCTATTCTCAAGCAACTCTTGAAAGTACAACTAATCCCTAATTAACTAACATTTATGTTCTTTTTACTTGTATTTGATCCTTATGGTCTGTAGATGTCTGTAAGCTTTGACTCTATTCCCGCCTCAATTGTCCCAGCCTCAATTATCCCAAAATCAGGTTTTAGAACCTTGTGTCGAGGTATACATGCCCACCCAGTGATTCGGCTAAACCATGACAGCTTCTAGAAACCTGAATGTAGCAGGAGGTTGAGTACATAATGAACTACCAAGTACATGGTGCGATTGCAAAGATTATTGCGAGTTGCGACAGGCAAGCAGTTCTAGATGCTGCATTAACTGAATACCCTTCTCCTCCACGTAAGCCAACCATGAAAAAAAATGAGGAAATTCTGAAATGAAAATCAAATAGAAAGCAACCTCAGTATGTTAGTGTACCAAGAAAATATTCCTTTTATTTTTTTTTATGTTCTAGATAGTGGAGCACAGAATTATTTTTCCTTTTTCTTGTTTTCTTTCTGATTATAATAAGTTTTTACCAAAAAAGCGTGACTGCATGGTATCTTCCCTACATTTTCCGCATGTGAAACAAATAGGCTAGAGGAGTATGTTAGTATAATCACTAACTTTTATTCAGCATTCATATAAGCAAGATGAATGACTTGGCCTATAAATTTTTTTTAGAACTTTGCTGCGCCCTCCTATATTTGGGTATACTTGGTAAATCATTTGAATTCTATTATGCCCAGCATGCGTTTTAGTCACATGGCTAGCCAGTATAGTTCTGCAGGGTTCAAACACTTATTCAATTACTGAAGTATTTTTCGTTTCTCTTACATGAACTATGATTGAAGTTTCAAGTGATCAAAGTTCATATGTACAGGTTCTCCTGCGGATGCTTCCAAACTATCACCATCATGTGCGAGCATACGATAACACGCTTATAACCAAGTTTTTTGGTCTCCACAGGATCAAACCCTCTAGTGGCCAAAAGGTAACTAACACAATATCTTATAACCTTACTGCCAAGCTTATTCCATGTACGATGATGACAATAGCGGGTGATTAGTTAATACTACTTGAGTAAATGCTATGGTTATGAATATATAAATTTTAGTTATATTTGGCTTCAGTGGTCCCTTGTGATAGCATTGAGTGTATTATGACTTACCTCCTGGAAAATGAAAGGCTCTCTCTTCTTTCACATTGGATTTGGGCACATAATATATGCTCCCCTTATTTTTGGACTGATTATTGTTTTTATGAAATGGATTTTCATGAAAGTGAAATGCTTTATGTACACACGAATTTAGTATTTGTAAACTAATTCTCGAGCTGCAGTTTCGGTTTGTGGTAATGGGAAATATGTTCTGCACGGAATTAAGGATCCATCGCAGATTTGATTTGAAGGGTTCCTCCCTAGGGCGTTCGGCTGACAAGGTTGAAATTGATGAGAATACAACACTTAAAGATCTGGATCTGAACTATTACTTTTATTTGGAACCTTCCTGGCGGAAGGCTCTATTAAAGTAAGTTTTGATTAAATATTGCCATTTGCTTTTACATATTAATGGCTACTAAAGTTCATTGAATTCTTCTTCATTTGGTTGATGTAGATTTGGGACTACAATCTTTTGAGGCTGAATATATATATATATATATATATATATATATATATAAAATTTTGTAATTAAATGTATATTAATCAAAATTAAAGATATACAAAGTAATTCGATACACACCCCCAAAGGCTAACAAAATAATAGTAGAGCAAATCACCAAAATACAAAACCATAGCAAACCTAGAAACTCTCATAAGCCGAGAGCTATGAGCAACCTATTTCTTTTTACTTAAGCACGATTTTTTGGGCTTGTTCAAGGGGACTAATTTTTCTTTAGTAAGCTTAAGATTTTCAATTCTTTCCAGGAGTTTCTTATTCTCGCCATTTGAAGTCGGAGTCATCCAAGAGTCAATAAAGTTCCCATCTAAAAGGGTCTTTTGAGGCATTTTCAAACGTGTGGATCGACGAACGGTAGGCTCAAACTTTCAAAAGAGGTGACAAACTTCTCATCCCCTGTGCGAGATGAGTCTACTTGATGCTCTACCAAAGATTTGCATTGCAATGGTTAGCAATCACATTCACCAAGGAATTTCCCATATCTTTCCCACTAGCACAACCCAGCATCTCCACGTTTGGAGAGCACGCATCATCATCACCCTTTCTATCTATCACCTTATTACATAAGTCTATCTCCTCTAGCACACAAGATTCAAGCACATTAAATAGGTTCGAATAGGAAGGAGCCTTATAAATTGGAGAAGCATTAGAAATACCTCTCTTTTTTGTATTTTATTTCTTCCCATTCGCTAGGCTCTTGCCTTGAGCCCATCTTTTTGTCTTCTTTCACTTTCCATTCTTGTTTGAGTAAAGAAGTAAAACTCATGACCTTAGGCTTGTTAAGACAAGAAATATTAGACTGACCAAAGATCATACACTTATCACACTTTAGGAGCTTTTAAGGCACTTCTACTCTAAGTTCATAAGAAGACCCATAACCCAGATTTAGTATGAAAGAATCTGGGATATTCTTATTTGCTTGAATTTCAACACGCACCCTAGCAAAAGTAACTCTTATTTTGGATTTCGTAGTCATCAAGGTACAAAGGTTTTCCAATAATACTTGCCACATAGCTTAAACCAATATTAGTCCAAAGTTCTAGAGGTATATTATAAAACTTCACCCAAATTGGCACGCTAGAAAACACTTCTTTAGATAAATGCATTCCAGAGAACCATTTTTTGATAACAATTAGCCGGCTACCAAAGAAGTATGGACCGTTCTCAAGAATTGTTTCAATAGTTTCTTTACTCTTCATCTTGAAAATAAAAAAACTATTATCAAGAGTTATGACATTATTGAAATTTTCCTTCCATAACTTTTCTACCCAACTCTTAATATGATGAAAAGATAGTTTCCTGTCAATAAAAGACCCCACCAAAGCATTATCCCATTGAAAACACCCATCTTTAGAAACTTCAAGAGGGACCTTTAGCTCATTATTTTCAAGCCCAATATTAAAGAGGCTAAGATTTCCACTTATTTTATCAAAATAAGAGCTTTCTTTCACAATTTTAGACCGAGACTTCACCTTGCTCGATTCTATATTAATTGTTGCTCGACCCTCCTTTAAATGGGTTGTAGAATCAACCAACTGTTTTAATCCTAATGTGGTACCCGGTTGGACTAGAGTAGTGGCCGACGTAGACCTCATGAGACAAGGTTGGAGTTTACTTGCATCTAAACGAATAAAATTAGTTTTTTATACAACAGGTCCATCGCCACTAACTTGATCAACCACAATATTAGGAGTTAAAGGAAAACTCTTAATATTTGATCGACCATCAAGAGCCCTATGAGCTTTAAGAGTGCTAAGACTACCGCAAATACAAATCCCTTCACAAGCACATAGGTTGTCTTCGTCAAAAATAAATTTCAAATCTACTCCAAGAGATCCATCATCTATAAGGTTTTTCCCATATTTTTCATGACTAAAATCCTTCGATTCCAAACGATTTCGGACTAATGTAGCGTGAAATTCCTTTAAAGTAAACTTAGTAGATGAGCCACTTTTATTTCTTAATTTCTTTCATGGCTTAATTTTTTTCCCATGAAACATAGTAATCAAGAAGAGCTAAAGCATCTAATAGCTCTCTAAATAAGTCTCGTTTGCAGAGCTGAACTTCAATCCAGTGTGAGAAGACGAAGAGGTTCTTCGATTCCCAGTGTCTAGGGTTCACGCCAAAGCCAAATGCAGAACCCAACTCTGGATGAGGCTGGTGTCCCAACGTAGACAATCTGAGATTGAAACCCTCTATGTGAGATATGAATGATTCAGGAGAATCTTTTGGATTGATGGAGGTTTATAACATTTGGGAACAGAACTCTCCCTCTCTCAATCCTCGATTTTGACTGTTGCAGTTGCTCTTAATTGCAGCGGTGAGAAAACCCTAAACCGCCATGGGCGTCGCAGTGAGAATATATTAACTTAACATTCTACTCCTGTACTTCTTCTAGGCCTGCTTGCAACAGACCTCTTTTAAGAAAAATTATTATGTGCTATCAAGAATTACCTCAATCATGTTTACTAAATGGTGCCAGCTTAGAGTGTTAAATTAATCATCCTGTGCAAGTGTGCCAGAGCCTGTGTTCTACCTATAATGAATAGCTTTGTGTCACATCTTTGCTCAATCATTCTTCTTTGCATTTTTGTGTTCAACTGGTCAAGTCCAGTGCAAAATGCAGACAATTGTTGATTTTTCTAAATGGTGCTCATTATTAAATATTAAAAGGAAAATGATCTGGGGTTTAAATATAATTTCTCCCAGTTCAGAACTGCTCTTATTTGGATGGAGGGACCTGAAGTTCTTCCAGTGTAGAGAACTGGTGTACTTCTATATGAGTTTTTGGGAACCTTGCTTGAAGAGAAGAAAAGATGAAATAAATTAGCATACAGCAAAACTTTTGCATTACACTGTAGGCAATCGTCATGCATTTCATTTCATTTCATTTCTATTTGTGGTACCACTTTGGTAAATCACGTGGGTGATTCTGATATCAATCTTCTAACAATTGTGCTAATGACAATGGCTTTCAATTGTGCTTGTTATCATGAAATTATAAAGAATGAGTAGTATTCCTGAGCTGCGTCCATGAATATTTCCCATCTCCAACTGGCTCCTACTGAGCCCCATTGGTGGATTGTTTTAAGTTTCATTAATAGTTATAGACTTGGGCATATAGGAAACATATAGAAATGGCAATATCTATTGAACGATCAAGTTCACACATGAAACTTGGTTACCAAAGTCTGGAAATGATAGAAGAACGAGGCTGTATATTGAAATTCTTAATGATTTTACTTGAAGTAAGTTGGCATCGGATGTGTATTCTCGAGCCAATGCCTTCAGAAGAATATAAGAGATGCATTCAGTTAGTGTGAAATCAAATGGAATAGTTTTTTATACATCATTTCTACAAACCTTAAAAGTGTAATTAGCAAAAGTTTGTTAGAACTTTACTGTAATTTCAACTATATCTTAAATGCAATATTTTTATACAATTTTAGAATTGATATATATTTTATATGCTTATGGTTCCTGAATCTTCTACTTCTTATTTAATCTATCATTATGCAGACAGATTGAAATTGATAGCAAGTTTCTGGAAGAACAACACATAATGGATTACAGCCTTCTGCTGGGTGTTCATTATCGAGCCCCTCAACACTTGCGTTCTCTTATGTCTTATAATCGAAGTATAACAGCAGATGGATTGGGAATTGTTGCAGAAGAAGGTGAGCTTTACATCCAACTGATTATTGTTTTAATTATTGAATGTGATGGTGTTTTGAGTGTCAAATAATCGTTAGCATTAAATAGAAACATTTCAGTTTGTGAAATGTTACAAGGTTGTATATTCTGCGTTGCAGTTTCCTTTATACGATTGCATGTCACGTGGGAGAGAAAAGGAGAAAAATAATAGGCATGGAAATCTCAAGGACATTAACATGTGTAGCTGATCACATCCTTCTATAAACCATATGAACACATCCTATGTCTTATGGCTCTATACCCCAACCCAACTTGCTCTGGCCCTGAGTCCTTCCTTTCTATTCCTCGGTAAGCGGACTGTGGAAGCATGGGGGGACGGTTTCTACTTTTGACTGGTAGAAAGCATGTCTATTTTGTCCCTCGTGAACAAACCCGCCAAAAAGATCACAATAGAAAAAAAACTTTTTGCTTGCTGCGAGAGTAGCGTTAGAGACATCCTTATCTGAGGTGGCCGCTTCGCTTGCCGGCCCTTCGGAAATGATGTTAGGATCGGGCGGCTCATCCTCAGCGGTAAAAAAATTGATTCAGCTGTTATATTGTGGTGTTAATGTGCAGTGAAATGAACAAAAACTGAGGACAATATTACATTGCTAATGTATGAAGGCATTAGCTGCACATATGTTGCACAATTATGTTGTTGTAGCTTGCATTGAAAATGCATCTTTCTTTTGCGAGTTCTCCTTTTCATTTTATGTACAGTGCAGTTTACCTACTCGTGCCCCACTATCTACCCTTCTATTTTGAAATGCATGAAATGATTTTTCGAATCTTGTCCTATCAATTGTAAGTTAAAAAGGCCTCTGGACGACATTGGACCGACAGCTAATTGGTTGTGTTATTAACAATGAACCCTTTCCGTGATTTTATTTTTCTGGTTTTAATCAATGCTTCCTGATATTTAATCTGCTGGTTCTGTTTAATGGTTTTAGGTCTTTGATACCTAGCACCAAATTTGAACTGATTTTTAATTTTTTTTGGCATGATTCAATCAGAAATTATGGATGATGAATTTTCCAACTATCCGCAAGGCCTTGTTTTGGTCCCTCGTGGAACTGATGATAATAGTGTTGTTGTTGGCCCTCATATCAGAGGTAGCCGATTGAGAGCTGCATCTGCTACTGGTGATGAGGAAGTGGATCTCCTCCTCCCTGGTACAGCAAGGTCTGTATGATCATTAATCTATGAAGAGTAACTCTCTTTAATTTTGTACTAAAGCACCTGCAGAAAGCTTGAATGGCCATTCGTTGGTTTTTCAATGGAGGATAAGCTCTGTTTTGTTTTGACGGACTGCATTTTTTGATGTTTGTTACGACAGAAAAAGTCAAACGGCGAAAAAGTCCTGGTTAACGGAAAATAAGTTAATTTTGGAAAAAAAAATTCATTTTTTTAGGGCAAAAAACATTTTCCATGCTTAATGAAATATACTATTAATGCATCATTATTATTACTCCAGCACTACCATTACTATCACACCAAAGGCCACCACCCCTAACACCATCACACCACCGTATCACCACAAACACAACCACCAGCCACCTCTATCAATGCTGCTGCTGCTGCTACCACCACCTATACTAACACTATTATAGCTGCTAGCACCATCACTTTTAGAGTTAGCAACCAAACGTAGGAAAATGTTTTCCGAATGAAAATATATTCGGTCAAAACAAACGCTGTTCGAAAGAATTCTGGCATATTGGTTTTGTGAGTCAAATGACTTTTTCCTTGTTTTGATTAATTTTGATTGTCATTCAAAGTTCAATCGATTTTGATTCTGGTTTTTCCTCGCATCTGGGTACAAAGACTGCAGGTCCAGCTTGGAGTGAACATGCCGGCGAGAGCAGAGCATATTCCCGGGAAAGAGAAAGCACAGATGTTTCACGAAGTGTACGATGTCGTATTGTACCTGGGTGTCATCGACATATTGCAGGACTACAACATAAGCAAGAAGATTGAGCACGCGTACAAATCTATTCAGTTCGATTCAGTCTCAATATCTGCAGTGGACCCTACGTTCTACTCCCGGCGTTTTTTAGAATTTATTCAGAAGGTGTTCCCTCCAATTGCTGTGGAGAGTTAGAAAGAAATGTGGCCCAAATTTATTTGTAACGTTGCAGGAATTGGTAGGGAATAATTTTTCGAAAGGAAGACTCTTTAATCCGCCCGACCGGATGGTTCCTACGTTTGAAAAACCACAATGAAATTCTTTTACGCTGGTTAGTTCCTGTGAAAGACGAACTCTGCTGTTGTATCATTTACAATATGTGAAACTTAGTTTTATTCATATTCCCTTTTACACCAAACTGTAAGCAGAGTTTGCCTTGCATGTGAGTGCCGGGATGAAGTTCGGCAATCTTTATGTTAATTGATATGAGATAAAATCGTAACATACTACCACGCTCTGCAGCTGACATTTAGACGGTTCACTCTATCAACATAGACTAATAGTTTTGCAGGCCTAAAAAATATATACCCGCAAAATAGGAAAGAAGAGCTCAACGAGAAAGAAGATGACGAAGTCCTCACGTGCTCCTGTCGTTGAATTTTTGCAAAACAAACCTTTCGGCCGCTGGTAAGCGAAAGGCTCTCCGATACCCAAGTTAGATGGGGCTTCTATAACGAGAATCACAGTGTAAAAAGTGTTTTGTCCCTCTCATTTGAGTTGAGAAGATACAGAGTTGTCACATCACTTGCCAAAATGGAATGGTGGTGTGATTTGTTAGGTCTGATCAGATGATGATTTTTTTTTCCTACAATAGTTTTTTTATTCTTTTGACAATTTGGCAATTTGTCTTAATCTAGTGTATAAGTCGTCATGTAGAGTCGGAACTTTTTTAATTTCATATTCGAATAGATCACGTTTAATTCCATATTTGGCATAGTGACTGTTTTGATATCAAATGTCGTAAATTTTAACGTAAAACTCAACATTGAAAATTGACTTACAAAAAAATGTTGCCGAAGTGTTTTGTGTACACATGAAAAGTTTTTTATTTTAGTAGGCACATGATCATAAAAGAAACATAATACAAATATATTGCACCATTTTGGCATTATTGGAGGTGGCAGTGGCACATCAAGGAAAAAGTTCATCGGCCCCTAGGCCGATTTCTCATTGGAGCTCTTGACGGAGGCTCTAACGGTGGTAGAAATGACGGCGACGGCAGTGGTGGAGCTTGGGGTGGTCGGTGCAAAGGCCTTGATGAAAACACTAGGAGCTGCCGTGCCGTTAGCTGCAGGAGTGAGATGGCCTTTGTTTGCCTATGGTGGCTTGGCTTTAAAGTATGACTGTAATTGTTCACCCATTCATAACACAAAGCCAAGTTAGATAAGATTCAGTAGTGTGCAAACAACTTGCTCTAACCTATCAATCCGCAGAATTTATTCGAGTGATTGGGCTTAGTTGGATAGGTTGAATAAAACAAATAATGAGGATGAATTAATTGCGAATTATATTTTTTTCTACATGTCATAAACCCAACTCAATTTGTCTATAATAAATATTAGTTATTCCGTTCTTATAAATCACGAAAAAAATAAATTAAAACAGTTATGATTTTAATTATTACTTTATATATTATGAATAGATTTTTGATAAGTAACGCACAATTAGGTTTGGAGAGAGATAGGACCGGTTATATAATAGTAGGAGCAGATGCAATTTTTTTTTTTTCAATAGCCGGCCAAATGATTACAGGATCATTGGTCTACTCTACTTCAATTCACTATTTGTAACTTTATTAAGAAAGTTATACTTAAATGGGACTCTAAACTTTTAATTAAAAAACGAGAGTACAACTCGTTGATTTCTTAGACTTGTGCTCAAGACCAATCTTAATAAAAATGATAGTCGGAGTGGTGGTAAAAAATGTACGTTGAAGCATAAGTAAAAAATTACCAAATAGACCTTTTCTTTTTAAACACTTCCTTCAATACTATAAAAGAAAAATAAAAGTTGCGGCAAACAAGTTAGCATAGGTTTGAAAAGGGGGGGGAATATCAAAAACTTATTTGAACAGTTTCAACAAATCCCTTGATACTAGGTAAAAAAAAATCAAATATTATTGAATTATGCCAATTAGGCGATCGATGATATGTAAAAAAATATGTGAATATTTATGCAAAGTGCGTTAATATTTTAAAAAATAAAAAATTTTATCTCCAAAATTGTATTGCTATTTGATTTTTTTTGTCCCAATTGCTCTATTATTTTTCTTTTAATAAACAATGGTTAGCATGATCCAATATTATCAGAGATGGCCATATGTTAGGCAAATTAGACAATTGCTTAAAGCCCTAAAAAAGAATGAGACCTCCAAATTTATAAAACATTTTATAATAGATTCTATTATTTATGCATTTTAAAATAAATTATATTAAAAAATCAATTATGTATTTATATATTATGTATTAGACATTAAAAAAAAAAAGAAGCTACGCCTCGTTTAGTGAAATCTAAACAACTTATATATTAGAAGATTCGAAATAAAAAAGATAATATAAAACAAAAAAGCTTTTTGAACTTCAATATCTTGCCAAAAAATTTTTTTTTTCTCAATCACAGAATTGTACTTTCCCAGTTGCTGGAAAGAATTAATGGGTTAATGGAAAGTAAAAAGTGAAAAGAATTTGAGTTTTTATTAGGCATAATTATTAGTATGATATATTGTTTCCCTAAAAACTTATACTCAAAAGATATATATGCATATTAATATTGTTATAGAAGAAGAAAAAGTTCTCATTTTTTTAAAAAAAAAACAATATCAAGAAGTTGGATTTACGTCCTAGAAGGCAACTAGAAAAATTACAAAAAAAATAAATGAAAATTGAGCCTAATCATGAAAAATGTGTAATTTATAGAAAAAAGTAAATTGACAAAAATGCCAGTAATGAATAATTTTTAAGAATTACTCATCTTTTATATATATTATAAATCATGTTTTTTCTTTAATTAAAAATATGTTTGAATAATTTCAAATGTAATGAAGATATTTTAGTACTTTTATTTTTTAAACCTAAAAGTACTAGATAATTAATAATAGTTTTTTTTTTGTGGTTGAAGTTTTTTAAAACACTGCACCTTTTAGTAATTGATAGTTTATATTTCTTTTAGAATTAAAAGTTTTGAAAAAAGTTGCACCCACTTGAAATAAAAAAATATAGAATACAATTTTTTTATTGGAGGGATAATTAATAGAAGAGGAGGAGAGGATGGGACAGAGATTGAAAAGATTACAGTGCGGATTATTTTAAATGCACTCACATTTTCCCTTTTACTATCTACTTTATGCATTAACGAGGCATTTGTATTAATACACAAGATATTAAAACTTATATACGTTGGTCTCCAAAATTAAAACGTGCATCAGGTATGTAATTTGGACTCGGTCTGGCCGTGGATCGAGCGGGTTAAGCTCGGCCCGAGTTTTGAGAGTTTTTTCTAAATTTTTGGGCCGAATCGGGCTGAATTTTTTTTTTCGAGGTCGGCTCAGATCCTAAGAGTAAAAGGTTCGGGCTCGGGCCTCGAGTCCGAGCTTGTGGGCGGATTTTATTTATTTATTTATTTTTATTTAATTTATATTTTTATTACTTTTATAGTTATTTAATTTATAAATTTATAATATAATGTTAGTTTATTACTTTATTAATAATAGTTAATATATTAATTTTAAAATTATAAATTTAAATTTATTATATTATAGTATAAACTTAAAATTTATTAGTTTATATATTATAAACTAATATATTAAAATTATAATAA
>JAOTRH010000022.1:17446770-17459471 GCA_034768845.1 Heliamphora exappendiculata
CTTGTTGGGCAATGAGCACCAACTAGGAAATATAAACATAACAAAAATTGATAATCTTGGCCCACTTTCAAATAAATAGAAACTTACTGAATAGTAGATTTTCAAAAAGCAGATCTCCAGATTTGAAATAGAAGTTCATCAAGAGTAATTCCATAAAAGGGAAAAAGTTGACAAAACAAACCAGGTAAACATTTTGATTCTGAAAACTCCAAGGCTTTGAATAGACAAAATACACGGAACTTGATGAAAGACAACAAAATAAGAAACTAATGAATCATGTAACTACATGGATTATTCTGATTAGGCCAAAGAGTTATGTTGAATAGCATGAAATGATGGGTGAAGACGACTAGACAAAAGAAACTATATTTTCCCCTCACCATACAAACACTGCAAAAATAAACAAATAGAACAAGGAATTCATCAATCCAAGGTGCAGATTTCAGTCATAATCTCCATGAAAAGTGAAAATGGATTTGATACAGAAACTTCACATATATGACACATTGCAGCACCTTCCTAACAGATCACGCAACATCAGTATAATGCCAAATAAAGAATGGGAACGACAAAAACATATGACCAGCCAAGCCAAACCAAGTGTAACTCAGCAGAAAAATTGTAAAATTTTACAATTATCTCTGTGAGAAAACCAGGGCCCGCTGTAGGCATAGGCATAGGTTTGCAAGGCGGAGGCCTCCGAGTTTTGTTCGAAAAATTGGGCCCCTCCTAAATAAAGCCTTTATACTAAGTTCAAAAATATTTTTTTACTACGCCCCAAACAAATAAAGGGCCCTCAATTACTTTTCTTTTAACTTCATCAAAACCTACGCAGGTTCATCCCTTAATACATAACTCAACAAAACTATTTTTATTAGTGAATAGCCCAAATTAGGTTTAATCCTTCAAAAAAAAGGTCTAATCCTTCAAAAACATTTTACCGAAAGAAACAAAAAAGTCAGTTAAAGTGCTAAATTTGGTAAAAATGTTATATTGTTGTTTTTACAAATTCATGAATTTTTAGTAGAATATTGTTGAATGAAATGTGATAATAATAACTTTTAGGTGATATTTGATTAAGTTATTTTGAATTCTCTTTGGGGGATTGGCATACCCAAAAGTTAAGGATTGGTCTTAGGCCTCAGCATAGGACAATGATGCGTAGCACCATTGATCAAATATCCTACTATTATAGATTTAGGGTTCCAGAGAAGGGCTCAACTGGTAAGTCTATTTCCATTCTTCAAGAGCAGGCGCAAGGAATTATAACTTTTGATTACTTTGCTGTTTCTTTAGTATTATAACATTTGGAATTTTTTCCTACTCCCCAAATGTAAAATGGTTATTTAGTTATAAAAATGTCAAGATTTTTTTCCCTTTTGACCAAATAACAATTCTAAAAAAAATTAGCTTAAATACGAAGGTTACCAAACACACTTAATTTTTTTGCACTTTTCACTAAAAAAAGTCTAAAAGCTAAAAGAGACACACACAAAAAAAAACCATCATAGCAAACCAAGCCTTATTGGATATGTAATAATTTCTTCTTAAGGTTGATTTGATTTGATTTTTTAATTTTTGTCTATCAAAGTTTACGAACGTCCCATCTTAGAAGTGTGCCTATAAATGCAGGGCCAGAAGACACGGTAAGTCATGAACAAGCATTTGTCACAAACAAGCAAAAGCAGAGAAGAAACCGCATATCCATTGCAGTCCCTAGATTTATCAAAGGGATTGATCTGTTTCGCCGACATTATGCACATCATGTATAGTCCATAATGATGCAACATATTAAAGAAAAATGAACTCATTATGTGGAAATACAAAAGTGAAAGGGTTCAGAGTTTTCCCAACCTGAAAATGAGAGCTGTTGAGGCAACGGGCTATCTGTCTGAAAAGAGGAACCATGCAGCGCTGGAATTCTGCAGCTTGTGTTGCCTCCAGCACTTCCTCTAGCTCCCCTAGAAAGAGAACTTCTTTCTGGCAATTCGTGACCGGCCAGTATTTCAACAAACCCCTTATAACAGTGTCCGCCAGCTTGTAATCTTTTTCAACAAACTGAATAATGCAGTATGAAAGCTGCTGATGATACGATGCAATCGGCTTAGGCTTGTGGAGCGGTATAAGAGCTCGAACGAGAAACAACTTATGCTCCTCTTTCATTGGCAGAGCAAACCCATTAATTATGCTCCCAAGAATCTCTAGAAGCTCACCAATACCACTGTGCCTCTCGGTCTCGTATATAAACCGATAAAATATATTATTAATAGCTTTCCTAATAAACGGGCGATGCACCATGAACTTCCCATATATCCTGTGGAGGATTGTTTTCAAATATTCCCGCTCTCGAGAGTCCTCAGAATCAAATAAATCGAGTAGTTTCAAAACAAAAAGATGATCAATGTACCGCTTGGCAACCTTGGTATCAGTATCAGATGACACCACATATCGCAGAAGCAGCTCATACACCAGCTGTAGATGGGGCCACGCCGGGTCAAGATAGGGCTCCTCCTCTTCTGGGTCTATGTTTTCTGCACCAGTGTTTTCGTGGGACGCTGGTGGCAAACACCGGAATATATTTACCGAAATCATCTTCATCATTTCTTCTTGATTACTCTCTGTGATTTTCCCCGAACCGGATTTTACGAAATCAACAAGCTCCTCAAGGATCTGCCTCTTAATCTCCTTCTCCCTCACCATTTTTAAAATCCCGGACATGTCGAATTGGAAGCAACAAATCTGCAATTTTCTAAGAAACAAGCTCTGGCGTTCGGAGACCGGAACGTCCCTGAACAAAGGGGGGGGCCCTATGGTTCCCAAAGACACGGCGGTTGCAATTCCAGCTCCACCAGAATTGGCAACGGCTGGTACCGGGGCGGCGCCCCTGGAAGCATGGTTGACAACGACATTGGAGGTTGAAACTGGCCCAGAGTTTCCACTCCCCAGCGGAACATAACCGAAATCGGTACCGTCCGATTTCGAGAGCTTCCGGTGCCCTCGTTTTATAAATTTGTTGAACATATCTCAATCTGATAAACCCTAACCCTAGATTTCTACCCACAAACAGTACATATATATATACATATATATCAAATTTTTTTGGTTGTATATATATTTATTGATTCAGAGCATCAAAATTGCATGGGATTACAGGCTCTTACAGATCAAACACCATAAAGAGCCATCAATTCGCAAAAATGTTTGAATATTTCGATACTTGAAATCTTTCTGAATACGGAATAAAGCAACAACGGATTTATTGAAGGAACCGGAGAGGAATTGTACCGGTGAGTTTCTGAATTTCTGAGAAACTTGACCGTCGGACGACTGGAACGGCGATCATTACGAGTCGCCGGAGAAAAGCCCGTTGAACGGACGGGGAGAGGTTTTTTCTGGCGACAGCGCAATGAGACGATATAGATACAGAAAAATCTGCTTAAAATTAAATATATACTTTCATAGATAGATGGAAGATATATACTTTCATAGATAGATGAAAGAGTTTAGAGAGAGAAAGTGACGAAAGTCGAGATAAAAAAAATGGAAGAGAGAGAGGGAGGATAATGAATTTGAAAAGGAATGATTTCATTGACAAAGTATACTGAAAAATAGTACGCATTAATTACATAAAATAATCATAATTATCTATATTTAATACATTTTAATTCACATGTATTATTATTATTAATTTTTTTTTGGTAATTTGGTCTTAAGTTTTTTTTTTGACTATTTTTTTTTTATAAATAAAGACTAAATTCTAAATTACTATTCTATTAGATTTTATTTTCATATATTGTACTTAAAATATCTTTTAAATGAGTTTAAATTTTTTTTTATTGTGATCGTAGTACAAATTGGTAACGTATATTTTTCATAAGAAACAAATTTAAAATAAGTAATTATGGTAATTTATATGCATTAAATATTTTAGTTGCATATATAATTATAGTAAATAAATAAATATATGTGAATATATATATAAGTTGTGTATATATTTTATTTTAGTAATAAAATATACATAGTGATTTATCTAAATTTTTTAATGAACAGTTACATTCGTCAATATGATATCTAAATATTTTTATTTTTTACAGCATAGTTATCAATTCACTTAATATCAAATCTCATTATCAAATATAATTCGTCACGAATAACAGCGTTATCATTTTCTATAATAAAAATATCATATCCTCATTTGTTCATTTACGTAATAAAATTCTCATGACAAAAATTATTATATTCTCATTTTCTGTAAAAAAAAATTCTCACATCGTGTAACACAATCATCATAGCATATTAATATATTCTTATTTTGTGTAGCACAATTATCTTATTATACTAACATATTCTCATTTTCGTATAGCATAATAAATCAAATTTGATTTTATCAACCAAATATCCTCATTGTCAGACAGAAAAATTTTAATTCAATAACCTATTCTCATTTTATAGTTCTCATGTATATTGCTCTCATTTTATTATCCAAGTATTTCATACGTAAATGCAATATTCTTATTTTCTATAACAACATTATAATTTTTTGTAACAAATTTTTTCATTCATATATAAATATAAAGTATGAGTATAAAAAATAGAAACCTCTTACTCTTATAACTTTTCACGAAATAAAAAGTCATTATTATCATGCAATAAGTCAACACCAATCATCTATAAAAAAAACCTAAAAAAATATATGAACTACAAAATGATTAATTTATACAATACACTGATTTTCAAATAAGCAAAAATTGCTACTTTCTGAAGTGGTTTCACTCTAAAACTTTAAAAAAAATAACAAATCTTGAAAGATGTGTAATGAAAATGGCTTCGGCTGAGCTTGCAATACAATATAATTCCATTTCTTTAAAAACTTGTATTATCGTAAACTAAATATTCAAACATAATCAGGCGGCTAAAATTCAAATTGTATAAGCGTCCATATAAACTTATGATTTTCGGACTGTATTACCATAATATATTGAAATAAAAATAGAATCATGAAATATCCTCCCATTTGAATTAAAAATAGTGAAAAAACCTTCATAAATAATCTTTACTATGGGATATAACGTTCCCATAAAATGTGTCGAACAATAAATGTTATTAATATTTTTATGGAGAACATTTTGAGAGTATAAAAGTCCCAAAAAATATTAAAAGAATCTCATGTGATAACAGTTTATTACATTAGATTTATCTTAAAATAAGTAGCCAAAATAGGACCCTAGACTAATTAATTCATTTTTTTGTTTGGGATAATTATTTATTTATTTATAATAAATTTATTTTATTTGATCAAATTATTATATTTTTTATTTTTATCAAAATAAGTTATAAATGTAAAAAAATAACTATAAATATGACAAATGTTTAAAAAAGGCAAAACAAGTTAATAACTCAAATTAGATGTTGTTTATTTTTATTTGTAGTGAATGTATTTTATTTTTTGATTAATTTTTTTTATTTTTTAATTTTTTTTCATTAAGACTGTTTAAAAAAATAAAAATATTAATTGAAAAATTAAAAATTAAAAAATTAAAAAAAATAAAATTCTCACAATTTAACCTAAATTGGACCTATTTGTGAGATTTAGTTAGACTTTGATTGATGAGATGAATTTTTGATTTGCTTAGCTAAAAATTTTAAAACTAATTACATCTAATTTGGTGGAAAAAAAAAACAAAAAAATTAAATAAAAATATCAATTCTTATACTCCATTTAAATTTTCACTCCATTTACTCATAACATAATACCTCTATTTAGTAATTTATTTATTATTAATATCGATTATATAATTATTTATATACAAAAAAAAATATTATCTAATTTGAACAAAAAAAAAAAACAAAAAATTTAAAAATTTAAAATACACATTTTTTTTTTTTTTTTTTTTTTGATAACAGTCAAATCTCTAGTTGACTCACGTAGAGATTCAGACTAAAATTGACTTATTAAGACTCAGGTTAAACTGGAGGTAAACCCCAAGTGCGTAAATCGACCCCACAATCCAAACATTGGTTAAGTCAGGAGCACAACTGCATGAATTCAAATTTACACCCAAACCTCTGATACGGTCGTCAAGACCTTAAACGCCCCCCCTCACGTATTTTTATTAAGTACATATATGTATTTTTGTTAAGTACACAAGCCAATGCGTTATTACACATTGTACACGGTGCACGAGTAGTTGTACGTTTAAAAGTTTGTGAGTATTCTTAACAAATTTATGCCTGCATTTAACACCACTTAAAAATTAATATTTTTTAATAAATTAAATTAAAATAAAACTTTATTTAACACGTGACTTTTTGGAATGAAGTTCACATGCTTACTGTGAGCTATTTTTTTGCTAGAGAATTCATATAAATTTATTCATAAATATATTTATAATTTAAAATAAATAGTTTAAATTTATTTATATTATGATTTACGTCACAAATAATATCATTTAAACTATTTATTTTAAATTATAAATAAACTTATAAGTAAATTTTATAAACAGTACCATTTTTTTTTTATATATTCTAGATTCGCTATTTGTAATTATTGTAAGAGACAAGTCCAATTAAATAAGGAAGAAACAAAATAAAATGACAATTTAAAATTACTAATTAGGGTTTTACACTCATTAAGAAACATAAAATGTGAGATAAAACTTTTGTTTAATGAATGTGAAGAACGAAATTGAGGGGATCAAGTTCTAACCAAGACCACGTGGAGCACGCGTGGAGGCCCGTGCAGTGCAGCAGCTCACGTCAGCCCGGGACGTCCCTTGACATGTCCACGTCATCTCAGATGATAGGCCGAGCTATATGATAATGTCTCCGAGCACTAGAGAGTTCGGCTCCCAAACCCCGAAGACATGATGCTCGGCGCCATTGGAAGGATGCTCGGCATTCATTGCCGAGCAAAGCAAGATGCTTGATCACTAAGCCGAGCTGGCTAGGTGACATTGAAGATCGTGTCCCGTGAAACATAGGCCCGAGAAATAGTACGAAGATGAGAGATCGATAATGAATAAGCCAATTCAGGAGTTAAATAGTCAAATAGGGGTGGCTTAGCCCTAACCCAAATTAAACTTACAGTTTAACCTAGGCTAGACCTGAGTACTTGTGGACATCTAAACATAACAAAAGACATCTGCAGAGATATCTTGCAGAGATATTCAATGATGGCTATGATAAGTCACCATCAAGACATTAATTGCTATGTATTATCAGAGAAAAGAAGTACAATTCGATCTGCTCAGGTCGAGTCGGATCCACAATCGGATCAAGTATATTTTCATCTATAAATAGCTAACATATTCAGAAGAAAAGGTATCCACTCTTTTACCTAGTCAAAACCCTGCTGCAATCTACTCTTAAGCTATTCTTTCTAAATAGAATCCCTTGCTTGATTTGATCGTCGGAGGGTCCACCGGTATAAAATTACCGGTGGACATCTCACCCCTTTGCATGCACGTGGCATTTTTTCCTGACGTCACAGCCAACCTCGGTGCCTGCTTAAGTCCATAAATGAATCTCTTAAGCTTGCACAACATGTGCTCCTACCCAACTAGATTGACAGATATAAGTCTAACAATTATTTGTATTATTTTCTACTTACAATACGTAGCACACAACTAGAATTAAGAGCATTAGGTTTTAATTTTCGGATTTGATTCTCCAACAGGAAAAACCTACATATTTCTCTCATTTAATTTAGAGTACAGTTCTCTTGCTGTAGTTTTTCTTGTTTTGTACAAGTACTTTTACATGTAAATCCCGTGATGACTGATTTTGTATGTTTTTTGGCGATATGCTTATTCATGTATGAGAATTCTCCTACATGAGGTTTGAAGCTTTTCGAGGAGCCGAGATTTAGTAGGATATTTGTCTATTGGTGTTGGCCGATCAGTTCTTTTGCTAGATTGATTTTGCCTTATATATATATTACCAAGAGAGAGAAAAACCGATAGTTAATGGCAGCGGTTCTGGTGATAAACGGACGGAACCAGTAGATCTATTCTAATTCTTTACAGAAATAATGACCCTAATTGGAATATTTGTTTATAGGTTAGTGCTACCCAGTGGTGGATTGAGCGATCAGGGGGTTTTGTGCTCATCCTGAAAAAAAAAATTTATATTTGTATTATAAAAAAATTATTTTATCAATTACTATCCTGCCCCTTCTGCTAGTGAGACGCGAGGCGAGACTGAGAGCACTGCGAGAGACTGAGATTTTGAGACGCAAAGCCAAAGCTTGTGAGAGAGCACCCTGATGTGAGATCTGCGACTGAGAGTCTGAGAGAGTGTGAGAGACATTGACGACGGCGACGCGACGCCACCACCGCCGAGAGGGCGCTGAAGCTTGAAACAGAGCTGCTGAAGGGCAGATCTGAAGGGCAGATCTCAAATCTGAGAGAAAGAGGCGCCGCCAAGTGCCGACAGTCACCAACTACGGCGATTTGAAATTAGGTTTCAAATAAAAGTAAAATTTGAAATTAGGGTTTCAAATAAAAAGTCAATATTTAAGCTTTTTTTTTTTTTTTTTTGTGATTTGTTAAATGTTATTGAATATTATTATGAAAATTTGAGATTTGTACCTTTGTGACCCATCTGTATTAAATTTCTGGTTTCACCGCCGGTGGTAACCAACCTTTATTTGGCAGTGATTAATAGAAATAATAAAATTTTAATATTAATATATTTTTAAAAGTAAAATATATTATTTTTATAAATATTAATACATTTTACACCGATATTTATACATTTTAAACTTATTATTCACCACCTATTAGACAGTAGTTAGCATTTTTCTTTGTTTATTTATTTATTTTTGTCATTAGCAAACTCTTTTCATATTTTAGTCAAATTATTATATTTTTAGGTCCTGATTGCTAATTTAATTTTTTTAATTTTTTGACTAAAAATGCAAAAAAAATTAACCATACCTATTTGGTAAAAAAGCAAAAGATTAAAAAACTAAAAAGTCAAATCAAAACACAAATTCTCAGAATATTCAAATCAAATTCTTACTATTTTTAAAATACAATAATACTTCTTATTCATAACTTATTTACTACTACTACCAATTATATATAATTGTTAATATTAAATATATAGAATAATAAAAATGTCAATTTTGAATAAAACATAAAAAAAAATAGCTTTTTATCGACAGAACTAACTTTAAAAAAATTAGTTTAAAAGTTATATTACCAAATAATCTATTTTGAACCGAATTTACTTTTCTGGCTAAAAACGTAAAAAAGTAAAAAAATTAATTTTTAAGTTAGTTACTAATTGGGCTCTTAGACTCCTCTCATCAGACGAGTTAGAAAAATAAATTTTTTTAATCAAAATTTTAAAAAAATTTTAAAACAAATAAAACAAATTTTATATTGCTTATTTTAGTTTATGATGAACTTTTTTTTATTGTTCGATCTAATTTTTTTATTTTTATAATTTATATCTCATTGAGACGTTTTTAAAAAGTAAAAAGATAATAATAATAATCAAAAGATAAAAAAAGTTTTTAAAAAATAAAAAATAAAATACAATGTCGTACCAATTATAAAATGTGACATTATATTTTTTTTCGTATTCATAATAAATGAATTGCTGCGGTATAATACAGTACACATTTTTAACGATAGCTGCTTTGCCTTTGATGTGAAAAGATCCATGTTTGGGCCAATTTGAGTTTTTTTTAATTTTTTGACTAAATTTTTTAATTTTTTTGAAGTGCGCATTTATAAGATGAATCAGAAAGTAAAAAAGTTTGATAAAAATATATAAAAAAATTCACTAAAGACGAAAATAAGTAAAATTAAATTTAGTTTATTGACTTTTTTGATTTATTTTTGTCTTTTTTTAAATTTTTTTATATAATTTTATCTTTTTTAAATAGTTCACTCAAAATAAAAATAAGTAAAATAAAAAAATAAACTAAATAATTATTCCAAACGGAGTCAATTTCAATTAAAAAGGTTCTTTTTCCACAAAATAAAATAAATGAGTCAAATTATTTTTTTAATTTTTATTTTATTCATTAATTTTAGGAGACTTTGAGATGAAGGGCGTCTAGAAATTTTAAAATGTTAAATTAAAATTAAGAAACAAATATATTATAATTAAAAAAATGCGGCTAAAAATTAAGTTTCAAATTAACAATATCTATTTAATTTTTATTTTTTAAAGATTTTTTAGAGTGCATAAAAGATTAAAAAAAATGATAATTAATGAACGTCCATGCGAAGAAGAAGCCATTTAAGAGGGCATTTAATCTCAATTAATATGTGATTTGTGCTCATATTTACAAACTTTATTTGAAAATATAAACGATTATTAGCTTTTTGTAACCATGGAATTTTAGTGTCCCATGGGATGCTTGTGATAAATTTCTTGATTAAAAACAATTAAATGAGAAAATAAAAAATAAATGCATCATTATTTACTTATCGTAAAATTCTACCTTAATTACAAAAATTCGTAAAATAGCATAACTATCAAGAGGTTGAGATCCAAAATTTTAAAATTTGCCAATAGCTATGAATACCGTATCATATCAGCTCATATCACATACCTATATAAGAGTAAAATTAGTATTTTAATTACTTATTTGATACATTTAAAAATATCGGCCCATACATAGTGATTGTACCAAAAAAATATTGTGTACGTGTTGGTCTATATTTATATTTTTAAATAATTTACCTATTTTTTGTATTTTTTATTTTTATTCTTTAATTCAAGCTTTAAATAAGCATAAAGGTACAATTTTAAAACTAAAATATCAAATATTAAATTTATGCCGCTTTTAAGTTAACTATCTCGTTATAAATAATAATAAAAAAATTTTTGATCAAAAGATTAAAAAAAATATTCACCAAAGACGAAAATAAGAAACATAAAAATTGGTTTATTGGCTCATTTTTATTTTTTAAATTTTTTTTATATTTTAATCAAAAAATATAATACTTTGATTAAATAATAAATTTTTTATTAAAATTAAAAATAAATAACATAAAATAAACAATTATCCCAAACAAGGCCATGTGTATATTCTTGATAATAAAAGATGACGTTTCAAATTTTCGATCCTACGTGTATTATGAGAATAATTATTTGGCATTTTTAGAGTTTTATTTATTAAGTTTATATGGTATTTTTATTTAATATGATGACGATAAATTTTATGATATGGATATAATAACTTATATTTATTTGGTGGTTAAGATATAAAAAATAACTCATATTGTGTATTTTATAATTATTTATTTATTAAAAATACCATATAACATCACTTATATAATATTACGAGAGTTATTAATAATTTGCCGTATAACGGGGGATGTGTATAATTATAGTTTTTTGATTTGGGTAGAGTGAATCCACTAGAATTTTAATAAGTATAAACTTTGTAATAATTGTATCATAATTAAAATTTTTAGAATTATTCTATAAATCAAAACTTTATAAATTTAAAGAGATGTGTAGAGATTGAATTAAAAAAGATAAAGATATAAAGAGAAACAGAGGCACTGGAGGGACCTTCGAGCATAGAAACATAGTTGGTTTTAATGATCAATTTTTAAGTATTGAATTTTTAAGTATTTTTAATCTCTTGTTTTTATACTCTACAATTATAGTATAATTTTTTTTTACTTATAAACGTAAGTACGTTGTGTTGAACCACATAAGTTCTTGTGTAAATTTATATATATATATATATATATATATATATATATAACCTTGCTTCTATTTTGCATTCGAAAATGCTAAAAAAACTCAACATGCGAAATGTTTTTGTGGTTCCATATAAATAGAACTAGAACTAGAATTTTTGTGGTTCCATAGAAATAGAACTAGAAGAAGAATTTAATCAGTTAAATGACTTTTTATTTATTTAATTTTAAATTAAAAAACTAATAAAATAATAAAAAATAAAAAATTTTAAACTGAGTTACTTAAAACGATTGTTTTACTTTTTTTTATTTTTTTATGAAGACCGAGTCAAAGACATGAGATTAAAAGAAAACCCCAATGGGTTGATATGGTCTTGAAAAGTTAAGATTTAAAGATTTGTTTTTTTTAAAATTTTAAATTTGAAACATTTTAAGTGTTATTAAATTTTTGAGAGCTTGTCTACACAAAGTTTACATTTGTTTTAATTGGATCTCTGTTAATGAACGGTAAAATTGATATATAAAATTTATTCGAAGTACATATATAACTATTCAAATATTTTAAAATATTAAAAACAAAAAAAGTAAAAAAATATGAGAGTAACGTGCAACAAGGTGCGACAAAGTAAACGGTCGATGGTTTCCAAGGTTTAAACTCTAGCCAAGTCTTCAATAATGAAGGCATGACCTGACTTTTAGTGGAGGTCAAGTTTGGCAGGTTCTGAAATTTCTTAAGGTTGGTCAATAGTACATTAACTGCAAGTTCCTTCCATACTTAATTGATTGAAATCATATTCTTCCATTAATTGCATGTTCTTAGGGAATTAAATTGTTTAGCCTTTGCTTGATAAATTGACTTAAAATAAGTTATTTGTTTTTCCTTCTTTTTTTTCCGGGTTTTAAATCAAATAAGCAAACAAATTATTTGATAAAAAAAATAAGTTGGGGGGGGGGGGGGAGAGAATTATGATTTGAGTGCTAACTCTAAAATTTTAATAGTAAATTACACTGATCGCCCTTAAAATTTTT
>JAOTRH010000022.1:17467200-17489600 GCA_034768845.1 Heliamphora exappendiculata
TTGATACTTTAAAAAATAACAAGTGGCGACCAAAGAAAAAAATAATAGTTAATAAAAGTTGAAAAATGAACACTTAGTATTGTAAGAGAGAGCTGGCCTTACTTTAATTTAGTTATAATTAGTTATTAGTAGTTATGAAATTTGCTTTATAAATATGTATGTTGTAATCACTGTAAGGATACTAACTTTATCAATTCACAACAAATTTTTTATATTTTATTTATGCATTAAAAGTAACGTAATGCAAATGATTTTCGTTCTTCAAAAGAAGATGTTCAATATTTACCGAACAACTGTAGGTATGCGGCAGTATTTCTTTCTTGTAATCTTTATTTCTATTTTATGAAAATTAATAAAATTTTATTTTATTATTTTTCGATATTTTATTCTTTTGCTAAAATCTCTTGGTTTGTTCGGTTATTTAAATTTTAATAAAATTCTGAAACCAAGCATTGAACCTCCACTCCATTGCATTTAACCTGTCGATGTCGATGTCAATCTCGATGGAAAATGTTATTTTTTAGTAAACATGAGTATTATTATATTTTACAAGTAATAAAAGTTTGAATAAAATATTTTAAGAATTTATATTTTGATTTAATTTTTTAATTTTTTAATTTTTTAATTTTTTAATTTTTTTATCAAATGAATGATTTTGATTTTTTTGGCATTTTTAGCCAAAAAGTCAATATTACCGATTGAGGCCTATATTGTAATTTCATTTATAATTTTGCCATATTTATTGCTTTTAAAAATAATTTGAACATAGAAAAGTGAATGCAGATAAAAAAAAGCGGGTGGGCATGTATTTCGTATAGCTTTTTTATGTTTTTTTGGTTTTAATGAGTTTTTTTTAATAACAATCTAAATAAACATATTTTTTAATTTTATATTGTTATTGAACTAGAAATTTGACTAAAAAAGGTCCATATATGATGAAAAAAGATTACTTAATGAGAGTATTTGACAAAATTATTACTAGTAATTTTTAGTTACCGTTGATAGTTTTTTGTTTTTTGTTATTAATTTTAGTTATAAGTTATAAATTTTTCTAAGCGCTACTAATTTCTTTATAATTTATAACAATTTTTTTTATTTCAGTTACAAATTATAATTTTTATCAAATACTCGTAACTTTTGTTACAAGTTATAATTTATAAATTATTAATTTTAACAATTTCAGACGGCACTAATAGACTTTTGTAATTTTTTTTAAAAATTCATGAACTTGTTTCAATTTTTTTTCAAATGAATACACTTCTTAAAATTTATTTTATCACGAGAAACTGAAAAAATAAAAAATATATATAATTGGTTTTTTTTAATAGAAAATCGAAAAAATCAAAGGTTTGTTTTGACCAAACATAGGCTAAGGCTCCTGTTTGGATGCTTAAAAAGCTTGGCTTTAAAAAAAAATTTAAATAATAAGGAAAAAAATTTAAGTGTTTGAAATATTTTTAGGGTAATTTGTTTTATTAAAATATTTAATATGTTTTTATTTTTTATTTTTAAATTACAGTATTTAAAATATTAACATGACATCTTTATTGTTGATAGTCGGATGAATTTTTTAATTGAATATATTATAATTATTTTATTTAAATAAGTTATTATATTTAAAATATATATAGACCTTTTTTGAGAAAAAATAAAATAATTTAATTAACTTCCTAAAAACATCAATAGTATAGCTTAAAATTTAATTTTTTAAATAGACCAAGCATGTCCTAACGAATGTATCTGCCATGCCAAATCGCCGAGTTCCGAACTTATGGTTCAATGCTTGAATCGGTCTTAGGCCTATTTGGTCTAAAAAAAAGTTAATTTATAAGTTGTATTGTTTGATTTTTAAAAAAAGTTAATTAATTTTTTTTTTTAATTTAATAAAAAAAATCAATACATATCCCAAACGCCTTAACTTTTTTTCAAACAAAATTATTATAATGCATTTATATAAAAAGTTAACCTTACTCATAAAAATAAAAAATGTCGTGCTAATATCCCAAACACTATAACTTAAAAATTTAAAATAAAAATATTTTAAATATTTTAATAAAAATTAAAAAATAATTAAAAAAATACTCTCATTTTTTTATTTTTTTATTTTAAAAAAAATACCTTAAAAATTAAACTTAAAAGTTATCCCAAACGGGAACTTAACCCAGGTGGCGTCAAAAACTCCACCCGACATGAGTTTTAACTCCGGACAGCGACGCGTACCCTAGTTTAACGCCGTAATGGAACCGTTAACTACATAATTGGCCTATCACCATCACGTGCCACGCCAGAACAGTTAGTTAACCTAACCACAGTTAAAACCGAAGCCGAGGTCATCATTCTCGCTGCTTTGGCCGTTTATTCGCTTTTAGGTACTGTCCTTACTTTTGTCGTTTTCCGGTGACTCAGCATTTTCATTTTTTTTCCATATGATTAAGAGTTATACTAATTACCGTCAATAAGCAATTAATAGAATAATAAGATCAATTTTTTAAAATAAATTAATTTATACTTTTAAAAGTGTAATTTATTATTTTTATAAATATTAATATATTTTACACAAATATTTATACATTAATCCTATTTGGGCAAAGTTACTTATTTATTTATTAACTTATAAACTAAAAATTAAGTCACGTCGTTTGGGTATTTAAATAAGTCAAATAAACAAAAAATTGATTTATAAGCCAAATAAGCTCGTTTGAATAGCTAAATAAGTAAATAAACAAATTAGTCAAACAAAGTGGTTTAAATAAAATTTGACTTATTTGTTAATAAATAAATAAGTCAATAAATTAATAAGCAAAAATTATCTAAACAGGGCCATTATAAATTTATTATTCACCGCCTAAGGAGCGATAGTTAGCATTTTTTTATAATTAATTACTTGACTTAAAGTACATTTTTTTTACTTAAAACTAAAAAAATTAAAAGCTTCGTTTGGAAATTTAAGTAGTTTTAACTGTTTACTTTTTTTTTCATTTTTTAACCTAACATATTTTTTACATATTTTTAGAACTATTAAAATTTATATTACATAAATTTATTTTTATAAAAATTATATATTTTAAAAAAACTTCGTCAAAATCTAACAAAAAAGATGTAAATTGAATATAAAATTACGTATACATAAACTTTAAAAAATTAAAATAATTTTCTTCTAATTTAAAGTTTTTTTTGCGTAAAGCTACTTTAAACTATTTTTTTAATTTATTATTTTTTGACTTAAAAGTACTTTTACGGTTCACCAAATGAACTTTTTGTTTATTTGATTTATAACAATTTAAGTAAAAAATTTAGTTTGAAGCCAGGTTGCCAAACGAGACCGGTTTCGTTTGAGATAATAATTTATTTGCTTATTTTATTTTATTTTTAAAAATTTTTAGTAAATTATTTTTATTATTTTTTCAAATTATTATTACTTTTAAATTTTTTTCATTAAGACGAGGTAAAAAATTCTAAAATAACAATCAAGATATAAAAAATCTAAACAAAATAAGCTAACAAGTTCAAATTTATGTTACTTATTTTCATATATAATCAGTTGTTTTATTTTTAAAATTATTTTGTTTTTCAATTCTTTTCATTGGGATAATCTTATAAATGTTAAAGTATCTTAACTAAAAATAAAAAATCACAAAAAATAAAAAAAATAAAAAATCACAAAAAATAAAAAAAATAACTAAAAATCTAAAAAATCACATCCAATGGGAAGCCGAAACACGGCCTAGCTAATTTCAATTTAGGTGGAACGATCTTATGATTTCGATGTACAATCCTTTCGTTTGTACTGAAATTTTCATTTAATAATAATAATAATAATAAAAACAAAGAATTTCCACCCTGTCGGTGTTGGAACATAGCCCATTCCATGCGCAACAGCTGTGCCCAGTACTTCAATTATTCGACACCCACCTGTCGGTTGATATTGTTTAAATTTAATCATTAATTTTTAAACGTAAATAAAAGTATAATTATATATATATATATATATATATATAAATTATACAAAAATTTATGTAATTTAAAATAATTTATTTATGTTTACGAATAAAATAGATAATTTATTTTGACCATAGAATATACAATTATAAGATAAAGAATATTTTAAAATCGATTACCCACAACTCTAGTATTAAAATAAAAAAATATTATAATTTATTATTAAAATTAATAATAAAAAATAAAAAATGAGCTCAATAGTGTTTTTCCAAACACCCACATGGATTCAGGAGAATGCAAACAATTAGGTAACTTGTCAATTTACATTCATTCGTACATTCGTACAAATAGTAAGGTAGGTTGAATGAATTGAAAAAAACAAAGAAACGAATTAATTAGTTATATATAATATTTTTTCATCTCATTATTAACACAATCTACCCAATTTAGTAAATATATTTTTTATTGTGTTTCTACTTATGTCGAATTTTGACCCAATTTATATATATAATCATATGAATTTCTTATAATTATAAAGAATAAATTAGAGAATGTATGATTTTTATTACTATTGTTATAGTGTGAATAATTTTTGTAGATATGTATTGTAAATATTATTGTTACAGATATATGATTATGTTATTATTATTATTATTTTATTATTATTAAATGATTATAATTATTTTTATTTGGTCTTTTGGTTGGTGTATTAAGTTTCATTTTCTTTTTTAAAATTATAATATATTTTCTTCTTTTTTAGAAACTATTTATAAATAATAATAATAATAATTCCAAAGTTTTTCAAAATTTAAGCCTTAAAATTAGGTTGAAACCGCTAAAAAGCTCCACTCACGCTAGTAATTTTCATAATTAATGAATTAGCGACGAGTTTAAAAAAAACTTTTCACCTACCAAAAAAATGAATTGATTAAAAAAAAAATTAACTCATCCCAACCTAACCTAATCTACGCACACTATTAGTTAGATTTTCTTACTTTATCGATTGTTATCCATAAGCTTTCTTGCTGCATCAAAAGTTATATTGTGACTCTATTAATTGCGATTTTTTGGCTGGCCTAAATAGTTCAATTATGAACCATTAACTATTAGCTCTAGTACCACTTGCTGCATGCAAGAGAGGTTCTCTATACACTTTAAATGTGTCTCAACCACACTTTTTTATAATTGTTCACATGGTCATCGCACGGTCATATTTTTGGTACACTTAATATTTCTTCGACAGTGGATTGACAAATGCAGATGAACCAACACCCTAACATTTTGCACTTGACGAGCCTTGAACTCTGCTGCTTCCATTTGAAAGTAAGCCATACCAATAGGTCAAAAGAATTCTTGGTAAAATCAATCAAAGTTAGGAATGTTAGTATAGTACCCCAACTTTTCACATGACAACGATATTATCTGTTTTGGGCAAAACTCTCACAGTTTTGTTCTTCTCATGAAGTCACTTATCCTTGCATTATTCCATCGTTTGCGCGCTTAACTGGGTTCTGTTAGGGTCTCTACTACCTCGAAAAATGCCTCATTGCTATCTAATGGTCCACGGTTTTTTTTATAGCCTCGTTCGTTTATATCCTAGTATTCCACATCGAAAACGGAGAGGGACTTTTTGGGCTATAAAAGTAAAAATCGTGAACCCTTGCATAGCTACGAGACATTTTCCCGAATGGTAGAGACCATAGCAGAACTCAGTTAAGCATGTTCACGTTGGAGTAATGCAAGAATGGGTGACCTCCTAAGAAGAACAAAATCATGAGAGCTTTACTCAAAGCGGATAATATCGTTGTTATGTGAAAGATTGGAGTGCTATAAATAGTATCAGAGCCGACTCTCCTCACCTCCGATTGTGGGCCCCTACCATCTTGTGTCATGTGGGTGGACTATTGAGTGGGGGGTCGATAAGGATTGACAGGCTTCCAGAACTGGCAGGCTATTGCACGAGGACGTACAACCCTAAGGGAGTGGATTGTGATATTTTGGTATCCCACATCAGAAAGGGAGATAGAGTTCCTAAGTTATAAATAAAAAATCTTTGACCTTTACATAGTAACGAGATATTTTTTTAGGTAATAGAGACCCTAGCAGAATTCAGTTAAGCGTATTTACACTGGAGTAATGCAAGGATTGGTGACCTCCTGGGAAGAACAAAACCATGAGAGTTTTGTCCAAAACGGACAATATCATTACCATGAGAAGAATCGGGGTGTTACAGTTAGGGTTTGGGATCATAGAGATCCATAACAACCATATAAAATCAATCCTTACTTATCACTACTGTTAAATAAATTTGATACTTATCTGTGGTTCAATTGATATAGAAAGTATTCACTTTTTAAGGCAAAAAACTGAAAATAAACGATACGGTTCATTGATTTTTTTTTTTTTTAATGAATGTGCAGTACTCAGTTTTTGGTTCAATGTTGACAATTGGAGGAATGCTGGGTGCAGCAGTGAGTGGGAAAGTAGCAGATCTCGTTGGTCGCAGACTTGTAAGTTTTTGCTAATGCCACCCCTTAGATACATCTAGGCCTTGCCTTCTAAACCATTCTCATCACCTTCTTTTTTTTGCTTGAACTTGTGATGCAGACAATGTGGCTTTCAGGAGTTTGTTTCCTCTTGGGGTGGCTTGCTATAATTTTTACAAAGGTTCCCCCCCCCCCCCCTTCTACCAAACTTCTTTTACTTCCCTTCAAATAGCCAAGACTAAAAAATACTTAGAACTCTACTGCATGCACAGACGACAAATGACCACCAAACATAGATAAGATATAAGAATTAAAACTCTGAACTAGTACATATAATTTATTGACAATAAACTCTTAGTACTTAGAGTTTTAATATTTGTTTCTTATCTGTACTCGGTTGGTTATCCATTATATGTGCAAGTATCATTTTTCAAAAACTTATGCTTAAAATACTTGGATCTTGTCCCTTTAGAGGACTTGCTGTGGGGGGCGCCCCCCCCCCCCCCTCTCCATATATAAATGTATTTTGTTGAGTTGGATTCAATTTAAGATATAGTTGAAAGATGGACGAACGCACAATTTTAATTTAAAGGGACAAATAGTTCTACCAAACTGTTAAAGGGTAGATATTAAGTTCTTTAAAAAAAGTCTTGGAGGGCAATCCTGTATAATTTTAAAATATTTGGGACGAATACTACTCTACTTATAAATTTTTTTTCCTGAAAAGCTCCGTCCATGACTTGAAAATGTCGCGACTTAGACACGATGACAAATGCTATATGCTCTTGGTCTTTTGGCACGGATTTGAGTAATTAGCTAGAGTTAGTCCATGAATGATGAGTAATGGAAGGACTGCCTGTCTACTATCTCTCCTAGACCATGCTAGAAGCAAGAGAATTGTTTTGGGTGCAACCCCTTGAAAGATGACAATGGAATTCATTGTGGCAGTGTTATGAAGTTTCAAGTTGCTCCAAAATCCAGTTAAATTGTGCAATTTTGATTTACTAAAGGGTGCCCGGTTCGCGAGTTTTTTAAAAAAAAAAAGAGAACAAACAAAATGTAGAAGTAACAGTCCAGATCAACCAGTAAAATCGTTTTCGTCTTTTTCTTTTTATTTATTTATTCACCGTCTTATATTTTCGGAATGGCTAATCTATGTTCATTGTTTGGTGAAAGTGGCCTTTCCTGCTTGACATTGGAAGATTTCTATTAGGATGCGGCATTGGGATCCAATGTTATGTGGTAATTGTAGTTTGGTTAGAGTTTCATATTTGACTTGCTTGTCAATGAAAATGGACATTAAATGTACTAATTAACACTGAAAATTCCAAACAGGCGCCTGCATATATCGGTGAAATCACTCCCAAGAACACCCGAGGAGGATTTACCGCAGCTAATCAGGCAAATAACTGAAACATTTTTGTATACAGATTAGATACTAATTAATACGCTCTTTGTTTTTGTACTGATATGCATACCCTACAGTTAATGGTAAGCTGTGGCCTGTCACTGGTTTATTTCATCGGAAATCTTGTCCATTGGCGCACCTTGGCTATTATTGGTAACATGCTGCACTGGCCAGATATGTTTTTCTTAAAAATTTCTATATTTTTTTTTCTTCTTGTTTTTTTTTTGAAAACTTTTCATTATGGTTTTAGGAATTGTACCGTGCCTGGGGGAGGTTGTTGGCATATTTTTCATACCGGAGTCTCCTAGATGGTTGGTAAGTTTGATTCAAAATTTTACTACAAATCATTTGTTTAGGTGTTGATGATCTTCAATCAGTTCAAGTTCAAAAGAAGGAAGAGACAAGAAGAGTGATCGAAACCTGTTTAATATTGTTGTTTTGTTATCAGTACTAATATAATTGCTCCCCACGATTTGAACTTGTACGCTTGTGTCATCTTGATGGCTTATATAAAAAAATGTTTCGTCCCAACTCTCAAGTGTCTGAATCTTTCACAAGTACCCCACTTTGCTTTCGATGACCAGCCATGTTTCCTCAATCGTTAAAGTCACAGTTTTGAGTCGATCATCACTGGCCAGTTTCCAGCATTCCGTCGGTATCCTGCCAGCCTCTTTATCCATAATGATCATATCTTCAAGTACTGTTTGTTAAATGGTGAACCCAAAAAATGTCAATATGTTTGGTAGCTAGTTGAGAAGTCCATTTCAAAAACTTTCTTGTGATCAAAGTTTTTTGTGGTTTTTCCGCCCGAATGTGAAGCAAAAACATGTTGGAATCAATTTTAACATAACAAAGATAGGCAAATTGGAAATGAAACTACACCCCCAATTCAAAAGTGAGGGCCAGCATCATCTCTTAGAATGCTCAATTGCTCAGAAACCATCTGCAGGTAAAGGTTGGAAAAGATAAAGATTTAGAACCAACTCTACGCCGCCTCAGGGGAAAAAATGCTGATATTTCTCAAGAAGCAGCCGAAATCAGAGTAATATTAACAATTTTTTTAACCATTTTTCTTTCATTTTCAAATAAAGTCGTATAAACGTGATTAAATTCCTGCCCGTTTCACAGGATTATATGGACATCATTGATCAGCTCCCAAAATCTCGATTTTTAGACCTGTTTCAGAAAAAATACGCTCATTCCTTGACGGTAATCTCTAACATTAGTCGCAAGTGTGAAATTTTAATTCCTTTTGATGTCTTGATTCGTCTCAACTTCTTATTAACAAATCAAATAGCAATAGATTGGAATTGGCATAGTGTTACTGGCAATTATTGGAGGGACCATTGGGATATCCTACTATGCAGATTCGATTTTTGAGGCTGCAGGTAAATTAAGAGCCTTCATTACTTCTTTTTATTCTTGAACCAAAAGTACTAGAATTTGAGAAAATCTGACTCTCTCTCTCTCTCTCTCTCTCTCTCTGTGAAATTAAAAAACTTATAGGATGCTCGGCTACTCTCGGCTCTACAGCAATGGCGGTCATCCAAGTACTTTAAACTCTTAGTATCAAATTCATATGGGATTTTGCTTGATTGATTTCTCAGCTAATATATGTATTTTTATGCAGATACCATTTTCCATTTTGGCTGTAGTCTTAATGGATAAATCCGGACGACGGCCATTATGGCTGGTTAGAATTTACTCAAACTTATTTTTATTTTTAATTTAATTTTAATTTTAATTTTTTTTTTTGAGAATCCAAAGTGGTAGATTGATAAACTAGAATTGGTGTGTTCACAGATTTCTGCTGCTGGAACATGTCTGGCAAACATTATTATAGCATTGGGATTCCTCTTGCAGGTAGCTTAAGGATTAAAATGCATTTTTTGTTTTTGTTTTTCTTCTTTCTTTTCCTTTTTCTCTTAGTAATTCAAGATGTTCATTTCTAAATTTCATTGAGCAGGGCATTCATCCAAAGAATAATGCTACTGCCATATTGGTGTTTACTGGGATAATGGTAATGACTTAATCGAACTACAATAGCTTTCTTCCACTCTTCAAAATTGGCCCCATTTGCGATAAAAGCTTATTTGCTTATTTTTTTGTCTTGAGTGAACTTTTTTTATCGTTTGGTCAAAAAACTTACTTTTAATTTCTATTTTATTCTCTCGACCAGATAATTCAGAAAAGTAAAAAATTTTAACCAAAAAACAAAAAAGGTTCAGAGAAAACAAAAATAAGCAAAATCTCTTAAATTTGTCCAAACACAGTTTCAAATGAAAAGTCAGCTAAATGGTCAAAGATTTTGAGTATTGTTTTTATATAACTGCAATACCAACTTGCTGCTTGTTAATTTCTTTTTTCTTGGGCAATCTGCAGATGTATGTGTCAGCATTCTCAGCAGGAATGAGTGGTACCCCATGGGTGGTTGTGTCTGAGGTTTGTAAAAACACTAGATTGTCAAAAAAAAAAAAAAAAAAAAAAATTGCTTTAGTTTACTTTGTCTTGATGAGATGAATAAAAAAGAAAAAAAAATCTAATTAATAAATAAGAAATTCAGTAAAAGTTAAAAAAAAAACTGTACAGTAAGTCATTATTATTATTATTATTTTTAAAAAAAAAGAGACTGAACTCTGTTATCACCACATATACATGGAAGTGATAACTGGTGCCTAAACATAAGAACAAGTTTGAGTAACTTACTTAGATTGTGAATTTTTATTTTTATTTTTTATTTTTTATTACTATTTTTTTTTATCTCAGATACTTCCCATAGACATTAAGGGCCCAGCTGGAAGCCTCATCACCTTTGTCATCTGGGCAAGTTCTTGGGTTGTCTCATATACTTTCAACTTCTTTCTTGAGTGGAGCCCAACAGGTTCTCTCTCTCTCTCTCTCTCTCTATATATATATATATATATATATGGTGTATACATATACTATAATGTAAATATTTCATTTCGTATATACTAAATGAAATATTTACATTATAATGTAAATATTTCATTTAGTGTTGGAACCGACTTTATAATCACTACAAAAACTTTCGTAACCACTACGATTTTTAAAATTATAAAATCCACATTCTCACTATCTATACAATTAAGCTACGGAGAGTGCATTTTTACATTTTATGATTCACTACACCGTACAATCACAAGTAGATGGGTCCAACACTAACACTTAGCGTAGACTTATCACACTTATTAGTATGCGATCATTTATACGGTCTAAAATGTACTGTCTCTAAACTTTTTTCTACTCATAATACTAGAATTCTAATCTAATTTTGTTCAACCAATCGAGGGTTTTGTTTTTTTTTTTTTTCAAAAAAGACCAATTTCTCTCTCCCCCTTTCCTATTTTGAAACCCTAATTTCAAATATTGCATTTGATTTAACTCATTTTTTTTCTAATTGAACAATCATTTTTGCAAAAATTGACAATTGTATATAATGTGCCACAGTTACTAATATATATATATATATATATATATATATACACACACTAGCGAAATATCCATGCTTATAGCCACTATTGTACATAATCTAACCGTGGTAGCATAGTGACGGTAATAACACAAGGATGGTGCATTGAGAGAAACTATAAGACAGCGGAAAATGATGAATACGTTTGTCTTAAAGAGAAAGTGTATTAAAATAGAAAACGAATTTGTCCAAGAAATAGTGATTTAAAATGAGTTTAGCCGAATGAGAAGATATAAAAATGCACTGTCTGAGCCTTTGACTGTATAAAGATATAACTTGAATTAATCTCAACTGTTATTCCTTTCAAATGTGTTTAAAAAGAAAGAGAGAGCTAGAGAACAAATTTTCAAAAAGGTCATTTTCTAACTGCAAGTCCTAACCATTCTTCAAAATATATTAGAGGAAAGAGAAGACATTTTGAAAAACATAAACTTCTTTGGGGATATTAGGCAAAATTAATGTTAGTAGTTTTTAATTTTTTATTATTAATTTTAATTATAAGTTATAAATTTTTTAAACACCTACAACTTTTACTACAAATTATAACTAATTTTTTTTATATTTCAGCTATAAGCTACAATTTTTATCAAACGCTCACGATTTTTGCTCCAACTTACAATTTATTATAAGCTACTAGTTTCACAAATACCAAACACCACCTTTATAATATATATATATATATATACATTTTATTTATTTATATTTTAACTGTCATTCCTCAGGAGCATTTTTTTTCTTTGCTGGAGTATGTGCTGCAACTGTTTTGTTTGTTGCAAAGTTGGTGCCTGAAACCAAGGGGCGAACTCTTGAAGAAATACAAGCTTCACTTACCCTTTTCAGGCAATGACATGTATATATATATAAGTGTTATTTAACAGAAAAAAGAAGAAGAATAAGTGTTATTTTTGCTACCTTCTTCTGTATATCGGAATATTTATTTTATTTTTTTATTTTATTTTATTGTACAGTGTTTCTCTCAAATTATAAGAGATCACATGTAATGACAGTTCTATTTATTTAATCATATGAATAAAAAAGTATTTGGAATTGAGATTTGTGGACGAGATTTACTTTGCTATGGTTCATACTGTATTAATGTTTAATGTCGGGTCCACACACCATCACCCACTGTCTGAAAAAAATAAATTAAATAATTTATAGCGGAATAAATAAATTTTTAGTGGTTAAATGGGATCAACAAGAGAGCAATAATCAGAAATGGTAATAGATTTCAAATTTTCAATATGTTAAATAAAAAATTTACATCAAGTACTGTTGGAAAATAAGCAGGTTTTGAACAAATTTTTAATATGATTTTAGTTAATTTTGAAACTAATTAATTTTAGATCGAATTAATCTTTTTTGATGATACCAAATCTTAATATGTTTCTCTCTATAAGTAATTTAATTATGAATTTTGTGGCGTTCAAAACCATTAACAGGTGAATGAGAAATTAATTTCAAAAGTATGCCATGAAAGTTGGCAAAATTGTGGTAACTAATTCCTATTTCACAATAGTTGGAAGAGAAAAGGATGAGTGCTCAATTTACTATAAATGAGTTTCAATCTCACATTAGTTGGAAGAAATGTAGGTGAGTGGTTTAAATAAATCAAGTTGATCCTAAGGGGTGTACCCATTGGGGATATTCAGTTTTGTAGATGGTGGAGGATCTACCAAACGGTGGATTCAATCCAAACTTTACACGCGCGCCGCCGCCCGATCGACAGTGCTGAGTTGGGCTCGGGTCCACGGATCCGCAGGTCGCGTCAACCCTTATTTTTTTGCTAAAAATTTATTTATTTAAATTTTTGAATTTAAATATTAATTATTTAAATTTAAAGTTACCGTTGTCGTTACCGTTACCGAACCGTTAGAGAGTTCAATTTGAGACCGTTAGAGTCTGAACGAGTTCGCGCCTGTTGGGCGGTCTAACCGCCAGGCCAAATCAGTTTCATGCTTGTTCGGCCAAATCGAACAAACACATTTGGAGCCTATTTAAAGGCTACTCATTACCCGATTTAACCACAGTTTGTGTTCGCCGAAGGATCAGGTTGCTATGCTGCTTCTGATTTTTGAAAATCGTTGTATCCTTCTCTCTTTCCTGTCGCAGTTTCGTTTTCTACTTTATAAATCTATTTATTTTCTGCCTAATATTTTTCTAACAATCTTAAGACGAATTCATTTTTTTTGGTTTTCTAAAACTGTTAGACAGATTATTTTATATACAGGTTATTAAATTCTGTAAATATTTTTTTTCGTAATTAAGTCTGTAGATTAATTAACAGTTTTACAGATTAAATACTTTTTATTTAGTCCAGTATTTATTTGTTGTATAAAATATTTGTTTGCAAATTTATTTGCAGTTTCATTTTAATTTTAGTTTTTAAAGAAAAATAAAGTCTTTTTCGAGTTGCTTAAACAGCTTTATTTGTGTTGTTTCTGTAATATCAAAAAATTAAAATATGATATCTGAAAATGTTGAAGTTACTACTATTACCCCTAACCCTGTCTCGGTTGTACTTTAGTGATACCGATTATCACTACGACAGTTTCGATGAATCACGAAAAAAAGCCAGAAAAGTTTAATGGAACTGAATTTAAAAGATGGCAACAGAAAATATTGTTTTATTTGACTACACTCAATCTGGCTAGATTCCTACGTGAAAATGCTCCGATGTTGACTTATGGTGAAACTGACCGACAAGCGGTTGCTATTGTGGATGCATGAAAACATGCTGACTTCTTATGCCGGAATTATATTCTCAATTGATTGGACAACACACTGTACAACGTGTATAGCCTATTCAAGACGGCAAAGGAACTATGGGAATCCTTGGATCGCAAATATAAGACACAGGATGTCGGTGCGAACAAATTCATCGTCGCCAAATTTTTGAATTATAAGATGGTGGATTCAAAATCAGTTGTTGGATAAGTTCAGGATCTCTAACTTATCCTGGATGATATTCATGCAAAAAGTATGTTCCTTAGTGAATCTTTTCAGGTTGCTGCTATTATTGAGAAATTACCGCAAGGCTGGAAAGATTTCAAGAATTATTTGAAGCATAAGCGCAAAGAGATGAAATTGGGAGAACTAATTGTTTGATTGAAAATAGAGAAAGACAACCGCAAGTTTGAGAGGAAGACCGGGATGGAGTCAAAGGCAAATGTTGTGGAACAGGTGTCTAAGGTCAACAACAAGAAGAGAAAGCATATTGGTGACAAAGGCGGAGACTCCAAGAGACTCAAATTCAAGGGCAAGTGTTACATCTGTGATAAGCCCGAGCATCGAGCAAAGGACTGTTGCAGCAAGTGTAAGAATAATACCCAAGCCAATGTGACTGAAGTGGATTACCTTTCTATTGGAGTGGATAAAATCAGTCTTTTTGCCATTGTGTTTGAAACAAATTTTGTTGGAAATCCCAGAGAATGGTGAGTGGATACTGGAGCTACTCACTACATTTGTTCAGACAGACGGATGTTCACCACTTATCAGACGATAGATGGAGAACAGCAGTATATGAAAAATTCTTCTACCTCCAAGGTGGAAGGTTAGGGAAAAGTGACTCTGAATATGACTTCGGGGAAGGAACTCATGTTAAACAACGTGCTGCACGTGCCATACATTCGCAATAATTTAGTTTTTGGGTCTCTGTTGAGCAAGAATGGGTTTAGGCTAGTGTTTAAATATGATAAATTTGTACTAACAAAAAATAGGGTATTTGTGGGTAAGAAGTATCAGACAGACGGTCTTTTCAAGTTAAATGTAATGGTTGTTGTACCGAAACTTACAATGAATAAGAGTGAATCTTCTTTTGCTTATATTGTTGAGTCCTCTTTATGGCATGATTGATTAAGAAATGTTAATTATAATTTTCTACGTAGATTAATTAATAGTAATTGTCTGTCTAAATTTAATATTGATCTGAATCACAAATGTGAGATTTGTGTAGAGACGAAGTCAGCTAAGGCTACTTTTCATTCTGTTGAAAGGAATACAGAACCTTTGGATTTAATTCACAGTGATATTTGTGATTTTAAGTCAATTCAAACAAGAGGTGGTAAAAAGTATTTTATTACTTTTATTGACGATAACACTAGATACTGCTATATCTATTTGCTTATAAGTAAGGACGAAATCTTAAAAATATTTATACATTACAAGAATGAAGTTAAAAATCAACTTGGGAAGAAGATCAAAGCTCTAAGGAGTGATAGAGGTGGTGAATATGAATCGCTTTTTGGTGAATTTTGTTCACAGCATGTCATAATTCATCAAACTACTGTACCATATTCTCCACAGCAAAATGGTGTTACTGAACGAAAGAATAAAACAGTAAAGGATATGATAAATATTATGCTGATTAGTTCTGGACTACTTAGAATTTATGGAAAAAATCTGTTCTTTCAGCTAATTATATTCTTAATAAGATACCCCACAAGAAGATGAATAAGATATCTTATAAATTGTGAAAAGGTTGAATGCGTACCTATAAATTCTTAAGAGTGTGGAAGTGTTTGGCAAAGGTAACAGTGCCTTCACCAAAAAGGTCAAAATTGGGATATAAAATCGTTGACTTTGTATTCATCGGTTATACTAATAATAGTAGTGCTTATCGATTTCTGATTCATAAATTTGAAATTTCAGATATCCATGTTAATACTATTATTGAGTCAAGGAATGCAGTGTTCTTTAAACATGTATTTCTTTGTAAATTTAGATAAGAGACAAGTTCTATAAATAGAATTTATGATACTGCTCAGAGTAGTGATCATGATGAAGACCAGGAAGAAGAGGATGTAGAACCTAGACGTAGCAAATGGGCTAGAATATCTAAATCTTTTGATCCAGATTTTCTAACCTATTTGTTAGAAAATGAGTCTCGAACTTATAAGGAGGCGTTGTCCAGTTTTGCAGCCCTTTTATGGAAAGAGACAGTAAACAGTAAGATTGAATCTATCCTTCAGAATCATACATAGGAACTAGTGGATCTTTCACCCGGTTGTAAACCGCTTAGATATAAATGGATTTTCAAGAGAAAGATGAAGGTGAATGGATCAATTGACAAGTATAAAGCAAGATTTGTGGTCAAATGATACAAACAAAAAGAAGGTTTTAATTACTTTGACACATATTCACCAGTTACAAGAATAACGTCTATACGTGTGCTAATTTTCATAGCTGCGTTATTTAATTTGGATATACATAAAATGGATGTGAAGACGGCATTCTTGAATAGTGAATTGAATGAAGAGATTTACATGGAACAACCAGAAGGATTTGTTATTCCTGGATAAGAAAACAAAATTTATAAACTCGTCAAATCTCTTTATGGTTTAAAACAAGTGCCAAAGCAATGGCATGAGAAATTTGATAACACTATGATGTCAAATGGGTTTATGACAAACGTATGTGACAAGTGTGTCTACGTTAAAAGCATAGACAAATGATATGTCATCGTCTATCTTTATGTTGATGACATGCTCATCGTTGGTAGTGATGATCAAATGATCAAATCTACTAAGAATATGTTGAATAAGTAGTTTGACATGAAAGATTTGGGAGTGACAGATGTTATTTTAGGAATTACAATTTCTAAAATATTTGAAGAATATGCTTTCTCTCAATCACATTATATTGAGAAAATACTTGGTAAATTCTCCAAGAATGATGATCACTCTACGAGGATGCCGGTAGATGTAAATCTACATCTGTCTAAAAATACGGGCAACAACATATCACAATTGGAATATTCTAATATTATTAGGAGTTTAATGTACTTAATGAATTGCACACGACTGAATATAGCGTATGCAGTGAGTAAATTAAGTAGATACACAAATAACCCAGGGGTAGACCACTAGAAGGCAATAGTTCAAGTTTTTAGATATCTAAGATACACCCGTAACTACGGATTGTGTTATACCAGATATCCAGCTATTCTGGAAGGCTACTGTGATGCCAACTGAATATCTGATATGAAATATTCAAAATCCACAAGTGGATATGCCTTCACTCTCGGAGGTGCAGCTGCGTCTTGAAAATCTTCCAAACAGATGTGCATCGCTAGGTCAACAATGGAAGCCGAGTTCATAGCTTTAGATAAAGCTGAGGAAGAAGCAGAATGGCTACGCCATTTCTTAGAGGATATTCTAGTGTGGCCTAAACTGTGCCAGCAATTTGCATTCATTGTGATAGTAATCTACAATTGGAATGGCACAAAGTAATTTATACAATGGTAAGTCACAACATATACATCATAGACACAATACCATTAAACAACTACTCTTATGTGAAATTATATCCATTGAGTATATTAGGTCAAAAGATAACATCACGGATCCGTTAACCAAAAGTTTTACCAGAGAGCAAGTGAATTACTAATCGAGGGGAATGGGACTAAAGCCTATTACTAAAGAGACACCTTAATGGCAACCCGACCTAGTTGATTGGAGATCCCAAGATCTAGGTTCAATGGGACAACCGAATTATGTGTGACTCTTGGGGAATCACTAATGAGATTAACTCCTACTCATTTCTATGATGAAATAATGATGTCTGTAGCGTGTTTAAGGTTAAGTTATGCTTTTAATGATTCTTATACCTTGGATATCCAAGTGGGATATGACAGGATACTCTTAATAAGAATCACCTATATGAGTGTGAACTGGGCCGGTTCTATGAGAATTGTTAAGGCTAAATTCTCTAGAGCACTCATGAATGACCAGGCATGTTCAAGGCCAAAATGAACACAATCATGAGAACCAAGCTATGTTAGAAAGATTTTGTGTGAACTCTATTGTCTTGGATTACACAAACGGCTAAACAGTTCAAGACATCATATTCACTGATTAGCTAATAAGTCTGATAGTTTCTCACAAGGGAAGGTTCAAAGCCAAAAGCTACATATCATATGCAAAATTTTTCTTTTATTGAACTCTCTCTGTGTCTGCATCTTGTTGTATTTTTTTTGGTCAAATTCTATTCATGTGGGGGATTGTTGAAAAATAAGTGAGTTTTGAACAATTTTTGAACATGGCTTTAGCTAACTTTGAAACTAAATAACTTTAGATTGAATTAATCTTTTTTTATGATTCCAAATCTTAATATGTTCTTCTCCATGAGTAGTTTAATCATGAATTTTGTGACGTTCAAAACTGTTAACGGGTGAATGAGAAATTGACTCCAAAAGTGTTCCATGAAAGTTTACAAAATGGTGGTAACTAATTGCTATCCTACATTGGTTGGGAGAGAAAAGTGTGAGTGTTCAGTTTAGTATAAATGGAATTTTAATCATACATTGGTTGAGAGAAATATGGGTGAGTAGTTTATATAAGTCAAGTTGTACATAAGGGGTGTGCCCCTTGGGGGTATCTAATTTTGTGGACGGGGGTGGACCTACCAAATGGTAGGTTTGACTCAAACCCCACACTCGCACACGCATGTGCCGCCGCCGCCTACCCGTCCGACTAATTGGTCGGCCGTGTCGAGCCGAGCCAGGCTGGGCTCGGGTTTGGGTTCGTAGGCCGTGGGTCGCATGTTGCGAGCCGAGTCAGGTCAATCCTTATCTTTTTGCTAAAAAATTATTTATTTAAAATTTAAAATTTAAATATTAATTATTTAAATTTAAAGTTACCGTTGTCGTTACCGTTACTGAACCGTTAGAGGGTTCGGTTTGAGACCGTTGGAGTCTAAACGGGTTCGCGCCTGTTAAGCGGTCCAACTGCCAAGCCGAACCAGTTTCGTGCATGTTCGGCCAAATTGAACTGACTCATTTGGAGCCTATTTAAAGGCTGCTCATTACCTGGGTTGAGACACTACAATATACAGAAATCCTTCCATCTTCTCTTGTGCTTCTGTTGTTCTTCATAATTTGCATTCCCGAAGTTCTAAGAGAGATTTTTAACCACAGTTTATGTTCGCCGAAGGATCAGATTGTTGTGCTGCTTCTGATTCTTAAAGTTCGTTGTATCCTGGGAGACGTTTGCTACTAACTCAAAGCACCGTAGCAAGGGTAATTTTGTCTTAAGAAAGTTGTGTTAAACACGAGCCTCGATCTAAATTATTTTTATTTGGTATTTCTAGTTTCTAGTTCTATTTCAGTAATACTATTTTGCATTACACTATTCCAGCAGATTTTTTCTTTCCTGTCGCAGTTTCGTTTTCTGCTTTATAAATTTGTTTATTTTCTGTCTAATATTTTTCTAACAAGTTCCATACACAAAGGATACTAATATCAAGAATAATGTTCTTAGGTGAAAACAAATAGCTAATGTCATTAGTGTAAGGTAGATTCCAACTAAATAACTAAAAATAGGTTTAGATCTCACCGATGAACATTCAACATCAATAGATAACAAGAATTAAGTACCGAGATTACACTTATAAAATTTTGAAATGATCGAATTTCGTTTACTATCCAATCTGTATAAAAAAAATGAACTACTTTTTACTCCACTAAAAACTTCTCAGTTGTCATGCACACGAATAAACTAGCCTGTGAAGTTTGCAATTCTCAATTGGGAATTGATATCAACACCAATGTTTTGAAAATCAAATCGTTGAGCAAATTTTTTTAAAAAAATCGGATGAATAGGTCACCAATTCAACCCTTTATCAAACTAGAATTGAATCGTAACGTCATAATTATGTCTTTAATAAATTTATAAATAAAATAACATTTAACTTATATAATTTAAATGACAATATAAAAACATTTTATGATTTATGTATGACTCTAATAAAAGACTTAGAACCTCCAGTAAAGTTAATTAAAATTTAAAGTATTCTTAATTCTTAAGTTAAACTAAAAAATATATAGGTCACAAATATAATAAAATATAAACCAAGTAACATGCAAAAAGTATTATAGTTTACTACATTACATTATTCTAAAAAAATTTATAAATATTGTTTTCTTCTTTAGCATGGTGGTTCAATGGCTAGTTCGTCATTGGTTTTGGTTTTAGTGGCCGCCTCTCACCTTTATATTCTCTCTCTACATCTACTATTGAATTGATCATAAATTGCAAGTTGCAATTAGTCAATTCGGAGAAAATTGAATTAATAATTAGGCTTATTAAATTTATTGTACAATTATATTGTATGTTATTGAATTTCAAAAGTCAAATTAGAAAGTATGATAAGAACCGGCCAGTTATTATAATCTATCACCGATTTGACTGAGTCAACGGTTTAACCATGGGTTAGAATTGTTTTGTTGAAAAATAGCAATTTTTGTATATGGCTAGTTCAGTTGGTAAATTCAAACCGTTAATTAGACTGGGTCACGGGTCAACCGATTAAATCGACCGATTCAATTCGATTATGAAAACATTGATCAACACAACCGAACCCCTTAAAGAGGTTTATATAGATAGACTCTGAAAGTGGCTATTATATGAAGGATGAAATTTAATAGCTAAATTCTACCACTTTCTTTTTTTTCAAGGGATAATTAGTTAAGTCCAAATTTTAACTTTTATAGTGCATTTAGTTCACTTAATTTTTTTTAACTTCTTAGATCAATTATTTTAAAAAGCTTAAGACCTAAGGTCCTTTAATGTAATGTTTGCAATTTTATGAATAAAATCGCCCTTGCAGACAAAGTCACTCTTGCCAATGTAAAATGGGTTCATCCTCACCAATCAATCTTCATATGATTCCCCAGCTAAGATGAGAATCCATTTAAGTCGGTACTCGTGGAAGGCGCGACCCAAAATGGGGAAAGGTTTGTCAGAGGCGATAGGCGACAAGTGACGAAAGCGAGGACAAGGAGGATGAGGAAGACGACGATGAGGATGGCCATACAAAAGAGGTATAAGGGGAGGAGGCGTTTTTAATTCAAATAGGCGCCGACAAAGCAATCAATGGAGACAAGGAGGACAACGATGCAGATGAAGACGATGAAGACGATGGGCCACCGGAGCCAATGGATGCACTAGTTGTTGGACTTCGAGGCAAGCTAGACACCGGAGGTGATTATGGTGATGGTGGAGAGTAGGGCGAAGAAGTTTATGACGGAGGCTATGTGGTTGTCGGACTTGTTTGATTGGTGAGAAAACAGAGGAAAATGTTTCTTAGAAAAAATTGAAACCATCAAAGTTGCGTTTGTCTTGCCAGATAATATTGCCTAGGTGATATTTTCGATAAATGTTAACTTTTTCGGCAACTGTTCTTGCGACATCTTACAGCCATCGTATAGCTTTTTCGACAAGTTTTTCGGTAAATGTTAGTTACAAAAAATGCTTCCAGATAAATTTATTTATAACTTTGTTTATAGTTTATCTGTAATTATTGTAATTTCTTACAGATAAATTTATCATTTATAAATAAATTTTAGTTACATTTTAATTTATCTTAACAATAATTCTTACAAATAAATTTATCACTTTTAGTATATCAAGCATGTTACTTACAAATAAACTTGTCTGCATTAGGAAAATGTTATTTAACTTTGTACTTTACACATAAATTTATCTCTTATAGATAAATTTATCTGTTATAAATAAATGTTAGTTTATCTCAAGAATAATTGTCGCTGAAGGTGGTTACCGAAGTTCGCGAGCAATCTCTAGAGGTGAGTGGTTTGGTCTCAAGTCCTATATTTAGTACTTGTTTAGAGATAAGAACTACTTAAAATATTTTAACCCAATAAGTCCCAAATAGAGTTTTATACCCATATTAACCTTTAAATACTTGTCTTTATTATTCCCACGTACCAAAAAGAGAACACTAGCTCCGAGTAATCCTCCTACAAAAATGCAGCATTGGTGAATTCGTGACTCGTGGGATTAGATTTCTACCAAATGGATATTTATCGATGGTCATGTTTCCATTTTTGAGAATGTTAGATTTCCATATGGATTGCTCTTTCTTAAAATGAATTTCACCAAATGGTCTTTCTTATTTACCAAACTAGCAAAGAATCCATGCTATATATGTTGGAATCTGTGAATTTCATTGGCCATGAAAATCTAGATTTCAATAGCAGATTTAATTACAATTGGATTGGCCATTTCAATTGCAATTGAAGTCTGGAAACCAACAGCCATGTGTGGCCATTGATTTCCAG
>JAOTRH010000022.1:17501246-17521163 GCA_034768845.1 Heliamphora exappendiculata
GGAAACTGCGATTGCAGGACTCGGTTTGTAAATTCCATTTATGTTATTCCTGTTATTTCATTCTCTGTAATTTCAGAATATTGTAAATTATTGAAAGTTTAATAAAGATATATTTTCTGGATCCCCGAGCATGTATTTTATTTTGGCGTTGGATACTCTCCCAATAGTTTTTATAATTATATCGGATTTGAATTTTAGGGTTAGCCTATAAATTAATGAGGACTTTAAAATTTTAATTGTTATGTAGAATGTTGAATCAAATGGGTCGGGTAAAGATGTAGAGGGAGACAGAAAAATATTCAGGATATAAAAGTAACTCTTGAGCGGAAAAACGAAGTTTGTTTTGAAAACTTAGGTTGTGGATGTCAGGTTTTTGGATATTTTTGATATCCTGATTATACATTTTTTTGGTTATAGTGGATTATATCTCTCATCCGTGGGCATAGGCAGACGGTGCCGAACCACGTATATCGTTACGTGATTTTTTCTTTTGGCGTGGTCATGGATGTTTTTCAGTTTGCGTTTGGAGTTTGGTGATTAAATCTCAAAACAATTACTCATGTCTAAAGATATTTAATTATTTAATTTTAGTAATTTAAAAATAAAATAGAAAATAATATCAATAATTTGATGATTAGTTAATAAACTATTTTATGGCATTCAATTAATTAAAATATAATTTTATTAGTTTGTTAATTTATGGATATAAAAAAATGATAATACTAAACTACAATAATTAGCATATTTAAAATTTTACTAACTTTTTTTTCACATTTCTTTCCAAGAAAAAAAATATAAACATGTCAATCACACTTAACTTTTTATAAATAAAATGACTATGATACTTTAATTAAAAAATAAGCTCTACACCTCAATAAAAAAATAGTTGTATTATCATCCCAAATCACATCTTAAAAGCAAAAATGGCTTATTAGACATTTTGACAAAAAAAAAATTATAGAAAAAAAATTATACCAAATTATTTTATTTAAAAAAAAATTAAACCTATTAGAAACTGAATTTCTTAGACATCCAAATAAAGAATAAGTCCATGTTTACTGTTTAGTATAGCTTAAAGCCTTTTCATTTTCAAAGCCAACAAAAAAAATTTTTCTAAAAAAAAATTATTCACATTTCCAATGTTCATAATTTTTTTTGAATAAAATAAATATAATATCTCTAATTACAAAGTCATCTCTACTCATAAAAATAAAAAATTTTATCAATATTTTAAGCACCACAACTTAAAACCAAAAAGTATAACACATTAGATATTTAAAAATAAAAAAAAGAAAGCTATCATAAAAATTATCTCAAATAATTTATTTATTTTTTCTTTTTTGAGACCGTTTAAACAGGCTAAAGTACTCCGATTTGGAATGGTTAAAAAACTTAGCTTTAAAAAATTTAACTTTTTTCTTAAAAAATGAAAAAAAATCATATTGTGTGGGATAATTTATTAAGGATATTTTTTTATTTTTTTTAAAATGACAAATATGAATTTATTTTTTTATTTTTAAGTTATAATATTTAAGATAATACCATGTCTTTTTATTTTTAAGAGTAAAATTTACTTTTTAATTGAAAACTATTTTATTTTAGAGAAAAAAAATTAAGTGTTTGTGACACCTTTTATTTTGAAAAAAATAAAAATATACATATTCTTTTTAATTATGACGAATATTATAATTTAAAATTATTATTATTATTTTTGTAAAAACTATAATTCTTAAAAACAAAAACAAAGTGGAAAGAGATTTAAGTGACACATTGTTGAGTAATTAAAACCTTTGAAAAACCCAAACCCAAACCCAAACCCAAACCCAATGGTTTAATTGTTTGGATGAGTGGAAAATAACGAAAGTTGATAAGACTCGGCACGGCGGGCTTCGATTATTCCGTAAACGATTGTCGTTAATCCTCTCTGAGTCTCCAACTGCATCTGCCAGACTGCCTCTGCCGAGTAATAAACGAGTGTACTCTTTACTTCGAGTAAAAAAAAATTTCTTCCCTTCCCCGCCGATCAAAAACAAACAATAAAGATAAACTTCTGACCTCTGCCGAGGTTCCGTACACAAACACTTCGTACGCTAATCGACACGTAGCACTGTTATCCCCACCCCATCGTCACGCATCATCTCTCTCTCTCTCTCTCTCTCTCCGTATATATATATATATATATACACGCATCCAGAGAGAGAACAAAAGAAGGAGACAGAGCAAACTGAATAATGCAAACATGGGGCAGGCTTGGGTTAGTTGTGTATTTGTGTTTGTCTTTTTGATCTTTTAATCTTTTCTTAGCATTTTTTTTACATTTTCAAAATCATCACATAAGATAAATTAGAAAAGTATAAATTTTTGTAGATGAATCATCGTCTATTAACATATAAATTTTAAATAATAAATACATAAATAATTTTAAAACGAACCACTCGGATGAATAACTTGAGTAAATTAATATTGAAAGAAATAATAATAAAAAATTAATACAAAACTTCTCAAAATGAATACGATATTTGAGATGTTCGTAATAAGTAACCGAATCGCTCGTGTATAGCCAAGCTATTCGGGTGTGGTCGAACGACTAGGGTATGGCCGAGTTACTCGAGTACACCCGAGTCGCTCGGGTACACCTGAGCCACTCGGGCACAATTGCACTACTCGGGCGCGGTTGATCCACTCTGATACATTTTACCTGCTTTAGTACGGTCGACTCGCTTGGCAGCCGAGCCATTTGACTCCCCATCTCAGGCGAGTGGTTCAACCTACGTGATATCTCGGGTCATTCGAGCACAAAACTCTATTTTGGTGACAAGAATTATTTTTTCTTCATAACTACATGATTTAAACTATACATCCACTCGAGTCACTTATGACTCGAGCTACTTGCCTCTCTCATAGATCGGCCAACTAATATTGTTGCTCATCGTACAGAAGTACAAGACATTCCATAGCATATACTGTATTATTGTCATGGCGCAAACTATAAAGACATCACAAACTGCATTATTGCCTTGGTACAAACCATGAAGATATCACAGACTGTATCATTTTTATGCCGCAGACCATGAAAATAACACAAATTGTATTATTACAACGACATGGTTCGTAAAGACAACAAATACTGTAACGTAGCTCTGACTACTTAATCATTATAACATAGTTCCGACTATGTGGCTCAGCATAGACTGAACAACCAAGATATAATACAGACTATATGATTATAAATTTTTTTGAGAATCAGAAAATTGTTCCAGAGACAATGAAAAAATGACAGTACAATCATACACAAAACGTTGGGAAACATGTGACTTGATAGTTAAAGAAATAATTTGTAGTTAAACCATGCGAACCCACCCACTCGAGTCACTCAACCTGATTGGGTCGAGTACTTAACCCGAATGGGTCGAGTACTTACGAAGCACCCGATGGACAACCTAGTTGAGTTGGAGTAGAACGCTTACTGTTTGATTTTTGGGATAAAATCCATTGACTCTCCGAGATCTCCTTTCATGGTCTAATTATATCTCATAGGAAGTCCTATTATGAACCTAATAAAATTTTTCTGAGTGTTATAAATAGGAGGGATGATTGTGCTTCTGGGAATAATCAAATTTAAAAGTTTGATATGCTGTTCATACTGTTGATGCTCTAAACTCAATTAATATTCTCCTTCACTCAACTTTATCTCTCTCCGTTCTGTGTTTCTCACCACTTCGCATATTTTATATTTTTATTATTGTTTATTATTTGTTTATTCCAAAAGGGCCATATAATTTTTAATTAAAAGATTAAAAAAATTGATTAAAAACAAAAATAAATAACTTAAAATTTATTGACTTATTTTGTTGTTGTTTTCTTATTGTTGTATTATCTTATGAATTTTTTTATATTTTGATTAAAAAAATTTCTTTCATAGTTATTTCGTTGAGAGATATTTAAAAAATATAATAATTTATTCGGACAATAAAGTAAGTTTATTAAAACTAAAAACAAGTAAAAAACCAATGAGTCATTATCCCCACATGCGGGCCATAAAGATGAATCAAGGTTGTTTAGTTTTTTTTAGAAAAAATAAAGAAATAAAGGTCCTGTTGAGGCTAAATGTTGATAATTTTATTTTTATTTTTGGTTTATCTTGTTTTTATTTTATGTTTTCACTAAATATTTTTACTTATGCGAATCTTCTCAATTGAGATTAATTCAAAAAGTAAAAATTTTTAATCAAAAAATAAAAAACGTTCGCTAAAGACGAAAATAAGCAATATAAAATTTGTTTTATTAGCTTAATTTTGTTTTTTCTATTTTTTTTATATTTTGATAAAAAAAATTTATTTTTTCTGCTTGTTTCAATTAAATGAGTCAAAAAGTATAATAATTTAACTAAATAATAAAAAATACATTAAAAATAAATATAAACAAAATTAAATAAGCAATTATCTCAAGTAGGGCCACAGAAAAATTATTTACTATAATTTGTTCGGAGAGTTTTTTATTTTTGGGTTGAAAAGTTTGATATGCTCTTACTTTCTTATTTTAAAATTATAGTGTTTAAAATAATTATTTAGTTTCGATCTTACTTTTTTTTATTGAAGCTATTACATTAATTTCATTAAAAAAAGGAGAGATTTTTAGAAAGGTGGTTCTAAATACATACACAAAATTATAATTTTTTTTATAAAATATTTCTATCCACTATTCAAGTTTCCAAATAACCCTTAATCATCAGAAGCCTAAAATCCCTCTACCACTACTTTTCTCGTCGCGGGCCACCACCAAGCATCATCCATTGCCTCTCTCTTTCCTCTCCCGTTGTTGCGCCCACTCTCTCCCGTCAACCCATCCCCTCCCCAGCCTATCACCAGGGCCCTGTCACCCCCCTTTTCGAAACACTAGCTACTCTCTCTCTCTCTCTCTCTCTTTCTCTCTCTCCTCACTTTTTAACCACTATTCAAATTAACGAACAAATGGCTTTTTTTCGGACTACCATGATCAAACAAATGAAAATCGAAATGCTGAAAGGTAGCTCAACTTTTTTGGTTTTGGGCTTACTCTTAAATGGTCACTAGTTCAAATCCCCTTAGAGTCATTGGAGGTTTGTCTCGCCATTAATTTCACGATCTTGAGAATAGTCAATGCGCGCACAAGTTGGTCCGAACATTTAATTATATAATAAATAAATAAAAATTAAACGACGCTATATAGGTCGTCAAACACCCTTATTGATTTGGCCTTAGGTTGTTGAATACCCTTTCGCTTGTGATTTGGTTCGAAAATGGGGTCCCACTCTAATTTGAAAATGGTGTCGTGATCCGTTTGAGAGGAAAGATGACGTATAGATGGAGTTGATAAGAGGGGTGAAGCAAAGATTGAAAGAAAGATGAGAGAAGGAAAGGATGGGGGAAGCAGAGGTGAGGGCGGGGCAGTGGTGGAAATGAGGTGATTGTGGGATTGTAGAAAAGAGGTGTAAAGGTCAAAAGGATCATAGAGGAGATATGGTGGATGTGATAGTTTGTAGGGTTAGGTTGTAGGGCTATTCAACAACTCATCCAATCTGTTCAACCGCCCTGCATTCGCTCGCTCCACACCGATCTAAGTAAATTTAAAAGGAAAAGAATAACGAGTTGAACAGATTGTGGATGAAATTCAGCGGGTCAGTTGGTGAGTCAATTCTAAATCACCCAACCCACTCAACAACCGACCAGCACTGCATATGTTTTTTAGTTTGAAATTTTTAATCCCAGAACCTCCTTGAAAACAAAACAGTCAAAACATAAACAAATCAGTAAAAAATATTGCTATAATATTCATTTAATTTTTAAACTGTGGCAGCGTGGATTGTAGATTTCTTTAAATTGTTCATTAAATTATTTATTTAAATATTACTGTTTTTTAATTTAAACAATTCATTTAAATATTATTGTTAAATATTTAATTTCACCACATATTTGCTTGTCTTGTGCAAATAATTTATTTTTAAATATTGTTGAAATTTGAACTGTGGCAACAAGGTTATGGGCTTTTTTGATTATTCACGTAAACAATAAATTTTAAAATTTTAACAGTTTATTTACTTTTTAAACCATCAATCCGTCTAACTCGCCATTGCAAAATTGTTCAAAAAAATAACTAATCCATCAATTTTATAAAGTGAATGGTTTGGCGGTGGATTGAAATTTTTTATACCGTCATAAATGATTTGATTAATAAATTTTTACTCAGTTTATACTGTATCGATCCGCACACACCTCTATTAAGTTGGTGGCTGTTGGCCGGGGTGGTGATGAGGTGGGTAGGATTAGGGTTTGTGAGGTTAAGAATGAGAATATTTTGAGTATTATGGTGTGTGTAAAATAGAATTTAAAATTTAAATTTTAGAATTTAATTAGAGGGTGAATGCATTTAGTACGTAAGAATTTTTGTGGTGTATTTTAAAATATGAATGGACTTTTTCTTGAAAAAAATAAAAAATATATATTTAAAATGTCAAATAATACAGCTTAAAAAACCAAATTTTATACATTTTTTAAAACTTATGAGACCTCATTAATAATTTATTTTAAAAATTTGTGACAACTACTCACAACGATAATTTGAGGCATTTTTCTCATAATTTACAACTTCCATGTAACCTTTATCTTATGTACTTAAATAGTACATTTTAAATCAAAATTATTGTACAATAAAATACAATTAATTTCTTTATATGTTTGTATTCAATGAAGTTAATTTTTATGAAAATAACAATTTTTTTTTTTGCACAAGTTACACAATAAATCATTCAAAAGTATCATTGCCATTCCATTTTATATCCGCTAAATGAAATTTTGATTGGTCTCCAGAGTCGATGGTGTTAAAGCATTTTCCCTGTATTAGAAGCGATTTTCAATTAACAATTTTCCCATTTCTAGTAGAAACTAATATTAGAATAATGCCCATCTGGCCTTTAAGCCTTTTCTCTTTCTCTCTTTCCCTCTACAGTCTCTCCCTCCATCCTTTTGCATAGACTTAGCTTTATGTGCACGATCTCACTGTAACTGCTACTTCCGTCCCTCCCTTTAAACGCCATAACGTAAAAATCCAAAGGAAAAAAAAACAATACAAGAGAGAGAGATCAGAGAGGAGGCAGGCAATATACATCTGGGTTCTGTTGGCAGAAATCTAGAGAGAGAGAGGGAGAGAGAGAGAGAGAAACAAAGAGAATGGGAAGAGGAAAGGTGGTGTTGGAGAGGATTGAGAACAAGATCAATCGGCAGGTATCGTTCTCCAAACGGAGGAATGGTTTGCTCAAGAAAGCTTACGAGCTCTCTGTCCTCTGCGACGCTGAGGTCGCTCTTCTCATCTTCTCCACCCGGGGAAAGCTTTCTGAGTTCGGAAGCACAAGGTTCATCTTCTCATCTTCTCATAACCTCATCTTCGCTTTTTAAAAAAAAAATAATTATATCCACATTTCTTCATACATTCATATACATTTTTCTTTTGCTGAATGTGTTAGAGAAAGAATTAAGAGAAAAAGAGAGAGGTTTCAGTTTTGGTACGTTTGTAGTTAGAGAGAGAAGATTGTGGTGATGAGTATCTGTACTGTAGATTACAACTGTTTGGTTTCCGCAGCTCGAGGAAAGCGATTTCGAACTACGACAGCCAATACCAACGCGACACGATACATTATTCTCCTTTTGCTCTCTCGCTTTTCTTTCTCTATACGTACAGATCAGCCGCAGTCCAGCATCGCTGTGCTCGGCATGGCAGGCTGATCTGGAACTGTGCTTGGCATGGCAGGTTGATCTGGAATTGATTTTTTTAGGGTTTCACACACACTCTCTCTCTCTCTCTCTCTCTAAGTGATTCGGTTACTTTTCTTTACCCACTTTCTATTTTTTCAATAGTCTGCTACTCTCCTTTCGGGTATAATCTCCATGATACACAGATCTAGGTTGTCAACTTCCAGTACTGTTGCAAATTAAATTAGGCATTTGCATAAAGTAAGATATGAGGGCTTCAATTGGGCTGCTTCAAAAGGGTGCATCTCTCATCTAGTAGAAAACTTTATAGATAAATTATGAATATACAAAACCTTGAGACACATTAATTTTCTTAAAGAAAGCTCTCATAACCCTTCAATGGTCGATAGCAAATCGCACAGTCGTCCAGTGGCTGCGTTGGATTGTTCCACGTTACTGTGTGGGCGTGGGGTGCTGTAGTATACAAACAGAAAATCACTAAGCAATTTCATGCCACACTTTTTGGAGCGCGTAGCTACGTTCCCACTACAAATTGAATTATTTATAAGGAATCAATTTCATTTTTTAATATATGTATTTTTTTGCCAATACGATTAGAGATGAGAATTTATTTGCCTCACTAAAAAATTGATATTTTACGAAAAACCTAAATTACTTGCCAACTATAAAAAATTTGAAGTAAACATTGTTGCCATTAAAAAAATAAAATTGTTGTTAATAACATTTCAATCCAAGAAAATTAAAATATATTTTACACAAAATGATTAAACCACAAAAAACTCATCGCAAAATGATTACGAATTATAAGAAACATTATTTCATGGCAAATAAAAGCATTTTATTTGTTACAAATGACTAGGGAAGCAAGTTCTCTATATCAAGGCAAGGTTTCAATCTTGGAACCTATAGGTAAAAAAATTACTATGCTTCTGTTGTGCTTCTATGCCACCCTCTAATTATTTATTTATTATTATTTTTTGATCAGTAACTGTCTAATTATTAAAAATAGAGGTAGATGTTGTGTAATTTAACCCATCACTCAGGAGATAATAATCAAATAGAGGTAGATGTTGTGTTTGTCTCATTGGGATTTTTTTTGGTTGGAAAAGAGGTACTAAGTTTTAATATATTTCTAATTGATAATAAATTGAACAAAAAAGTATATCAGCAAAAATCAAATAACTCCAAAAGAAGTAAAAAATCCTCATAAAAGAATGATAAACATTCACAAAGAAATGGCATATCAAATCTTCACGCAAAAGAATACAAACTTCTACGAGAGGAGGACCTAACAATACATAAAAAAAAAAAAACCTCATATGCTACTGCTTCGTAACTTTCATAAAAAAACCTATTATCTCCACTGTTACTTTACAAAGTTAACATTTCTTAATCGGAGAAAATTACCCAGTGTGATAAAACGTGGTAAATGATGTCAAATTATAGTTTACAAACAGATTTGAAATCAAATATGAGAAGTTGGTGGCAAAATAACGTTTTCATTTTCGCATCACGAGGATCAAGATTCGTTGCCAAAACATAGATATTTGTCGAATCAAAACGGCTTCGTCGCCGACAAACTGTAGTCGCTCGGTCACCAAAAAAAAATGAAACACAGAGAAAAAAACTAACTAGAGAAAAATTTATAATTAAAGGAAAAGACGGAAGAAGAAGACAAAAATGCTGGAGAAAAAAATAAAAAATTGGTTTTAGGTCCTTAAAGTAGCGTCGATTTTGTTTTTCATCTACTATAAAAAAAATTTAACGCGCGAGGTTGAATTTTAACGCGAGGGGTCTAGTTGAACCCTTGAATAGATAAATTTATTCGTGTATTTTTTAAAACATACAGATAAATTTATCTGTATGAAGAATACTGTGCTTTTTCAAAACACGTATAAAGCACACAGATAAATTTATTTGTCTTCTATAAATAAGCAGACAGATAAATTTATCATCAAATTATGCTTATTTTTCTAAACAAATAAATTTATTTGTTTAGCATTTATCAATGGTAAAAAGGAACAGATAAATTTTTCTGTCTAACATTTTTCAATATTAGAAAGGAGCAGATAAATTTATCTGTTTAACAAATTGTGCTTATTTTACAAAACATATAAATTTATCTGTTACTTGTACTTATTTGACTTAACAGATAAATTTATCTGTCTAACATTTGTCAATGCTAGAAAAGAATGACAGATAAATTTATCTGTATGCATTACATATATATTTATCCATTTGTGTTAAATTTATCTGTATTGTAGGCGATTAGATCTTGTACGTTAAAAATTTTATTGATGAATCTTGCGTGTTAAAACTTATTTTTTTAGATATTTAACTGAAAATTCCTTAAAAAATAGTAAAAGAAAAAAAAAATTGAAGAAAGAAGAACAGATAATCTGGGAGAGGGGAGCGGGGAGCGCCGCTGCCTCCCTTTAAAGAAAATCTAAAAAAACCCTAGTATTTGTATTGTTAGAGAGAGAGAGAGAGATGAAATTGGCATGATGTTGTTCCTTTCTCGAGACTTTTATATTAAAGATTTTATTTGATGTGCTTGATTTTTCTCAAGACTTAAACTAATCTTGTACACTTCTAAGATGTAATATAATATTTAAAATTTAAATAATTAAGGCATATGCTTATACTCCCTTAATTACGAAATTGGCATGAAGTTGCTTTGTTTGATGAAAATTAGATCATGCGAAAATATAATAAAATATATCACCACCAAATTTATTAAATTATAAAATTATCAATATTCTACTATTCTACTATTTCTGTGCAACTTTACACTAAATTAAATTTTTTTTTTTTACTTTTCAAGTCCTTGCCTATTGACATATGTACTTCATGTTTAGACCATTTCTATTTATGTAAGTCATCTTAATTCAAGTTATCGTACGAGAATAAAGTAATGTTTACTGGGTTTGTTTTTAGGATTTAGGAAAAATAATTATTATTGAAACAAAATGATAATGTTTGATTTTTGATAAACTTTAACAAAACAATATATTTTATGAATTCAAATTCAATGTGGCGTGCCAAAAATGAGTATGTTTAATTAATTTATTTTTTAGGGCAAATTTTGTAAGAAGGTTAGTTTGAAATCATTAATTGATTTATTTCTTGCGGATGACAAGTATTCAAAACAAATGTGCGACTTTGACTAATTAAGTATGTTAGATTAGAAATAATTTTTTTCTTTAAAATATTTTAAAAATTAACACCAAAAAATTTCAAAAATATAATTTGAGTTTTTTAAGATTTCTTATGAAAAAATCTGTAGATTTTTTTAAATCCAAAATACAAAAGAATAACAATGTTTATTCTTATTGTTCTTATTATAACATTAGTATTTTAACGACAAGATAGTATCATTATTAATAATAGAATTGTTTTTCATTAGAAAATTTCATAATCATCACAAATATATGAATTAGTGACAAAATATTGTCATTGCCAATAAATAAAGATTGTTTTCTGACGATAAATAAAATTTGTGATAAAAGGATGCATATTGTAACAAAATATTATTGTCACCAATAATTAAAGACATTTTTGAAAGAAAATAAGGAATTCATTACAAAATAGACACATAATGTGACGAATATTCTTGTATTATTAGAATTTGTGAATTCAATTGACCATTGAATTTTAAAATTTAATAGCTGAATTCAATTGACAATTGAATTGGCCATTCAATTAGTAATTGAATTTTATAATCAATGCCATTTATTGACAATTGATTCCTTTTATAACCCTTCATGAGTGAAAATCTATATAAATCTGTCTTCCTTCTCTAGTTTTAAGAAAAGAAGAAAAAAAAAGCACAAGAGCAGAAGTGTGTGCACCGAGGTAAGAGGAGAGTATACAAACAGGTTACAAATTGTGAGAGAGGGAAAGACGGGTGAGTTACGTTCGTAACCGATCTTTGACGGTGTTCCAAAGTTCGGGTCAACCGTTTTATCATGGGAGAATGACGCCGGTGAAAAACCTACAACACTCTCAGTAGGCGGTGAATCATTCTTAACAAAACTGTGTTTGCAGGACTCAATTTGCATATTTTGTTCATGTTATTTTTTCTACAGTTTCGATTTCTGTAAATTCTATTTATTGTAATCTTTGAAAGTTAATAAAAATGTATTTTCTGGACCACCGAGCATATATCTTGTTATGGCGTTATATTTCTCCCAAAATTTGTAACCAATAATAAAGTAACATTTTATGAGAGAAAACTAAACTCGTCACAAAAAGGATCTATATAGGTGTTGGGATTTGAGCATTAATCCCCGAATACAAATGGAAGCACATCCATGCACTTATTAAAAAAAATCACACAAGAATTTACGTGGTTCCACTTGTGCAGATTTAGTAGAAAGTGTGAAATAAGGCAAGCGCTCAAAAAATATAACGTGACAAGACATATATAATATTCTGTCACTAGATGATAACAATGATATCTCTTCAAATTAACACCATAACCCAAGAAAACACACAGGGAATACCAAGCACTAAGGTTAGAATGATCTCGCCTAGGAAGAAAAACAAAGCAAGGAGAAGCTCTCGCAAGGAGAAAATAGTTTGGGGGTGGACCATAAAACCTCTCGCAAGGAGAAGCCCCAGAAAGAAGTGGAGTGAGCATCCTATCAAGAAGATAAACTGCAGTAAGTACATGAAGATGTGGAGTTAATTAAAATGTTTTCATTCAGTACGACCATTTTAGGCTGGAGTATTAGAACAAAAGAATAGATGAATAGTCTTATTAGAAGCCAAATACGCTGTATACTCTGAAAGGAGATATACCCCACCTAATTCAGAATGAAGAATTTTGAAAGAAGTTGAGAACTAATCCTGAATGATAGAGTGAAAAATATAATAGATTTTGTAAAAGTCCGATTTGTGCGTCGTCAAATACATCCATGTAAATCGACTGTAATCATCAACAAAGTACACATAATACAATAACTTCCTATTGTCACCCTTAGTGAAAGGCCCCACATATTAGTATGAACAATATAAAATGGTGAAGAAGAAATAGAATGATTTTTATTGAAAGGTAAAGCAAGCATTTTTGTAAACTTATAGTCACTGCATTATGAAATATCACAAACAGAAATGTTTTTCAAATAACCAGGCTTAACCAAAAGTTTCTAACGCTTTCCAGGACATAGCAGTGGAAATGGACTCCATCGGGTTGTGTAAGTTCTCCAAAACATAAAAATTACTAACTTTACTCCTAATCCCAATCCATTTCTTGGACTTTCGATATTGTACAACATAACCAGATGAGAAAAAAAAGAATGTCAAAATTAGAATTAGACAGTTGACTAATAAATAAAAGTTTTAGAGATAACTAGGTAACATATAACACATTAGGGATAGACAATAATGAGGATGGGGTGGAAAGAATTGAACTAATAGAAACAACATGCATCGGTATTGGATGTGTGTATTGTATTCTGTAAATTTATATAATTAGAATTTTATTTACATGTCTTTAAGCTGGGCTAAAGTCATGAATCTATAAGAAATCTAATACGCGTAGGGTTTTATAATTATATGAAAAACTAAGATTTTAGTGTTTGGCTATAAATAGGAGCCTATAATCTTAGTTGTTGTGTGAGGAGTTAAATTAAAGGGGTAGAGATGTAGGGAAAGACAAAAAAATATCGAAGGCACCAGAGTGACTCTTGAGCGAAAAAATAGAATTTATTTCAAGACTCAAATTATGGGTGTTGGGTTTTAAGGTGCTTATGGTCTCATGATTGTACACTCTAAAGTTATATTTTAGAGTGGGTTATCTCTCTCACCTATGGATATTGACAGGTTGTGTCGAACCGCGTATATCGATGCATAACTTTTTCTTTGGTGTATATATGGTTGTGTTTTCATTTGCGTTCAGAGATTGGTGTTCAAATCCCAATAATAGAGTAGTCATTTGCTGTAGTAATAGTAATAGGTGATGAAGGATCACTATAATGTCTAAGATGGGAAGAATCGAGAGTCATATGATGAGAACAACTAGAATAAAAAATCCATATGGTATGTAAGGTACACGTGTCACAAACATCATGCAAACCTAATTGTGGGGCGGTTAAAGCAGATGCTTGTGACTAAATCCCCTGGGTGGCTGTTATGTAAGACTGAAACTACTTAAATATAGATTACAAATCAGAAGAAAGAATAGTACGAGAGATAGGTGCTACAATGGTTGTAGGAGGATGAGAAGACTACTAAGGTGGTTGAGATAAAGTAGATGAGTGAGAAGAATTACGTCCTTTAGTCGCAAAAATTTAGGACATGCTTGTTTTCAATGCCCCTTCTGATGACAAAAACTGCATTTATATATAACAATACAAGACTCTTAGGCTTTCTTGTAACCTGAATCAAGTAAGATGCTAGAGTAAGCAGAAGGGCTAATGAATAGACACTAGATAAAGCAGGTGGAGTAACCAAAATAGACTGGGCATGAGGTTGCATAGATTGCACGATGGTAAGGTACACGATAAATGGGTTTACACCGACTGGTAGGGTTTTGGTGGCAACAGTGGTAGCTAGGATTCCGGCAACTAAATATTCACACCTGCTCTAATACCATGTAAGTTTGAAGGGACCAAAAGAATATAGATTGTATTATTGCTAATTAATTAATTAATATAAAGCTATCAAATGAGTTATATATATTGGCTAACCCTATTAACCAAAAATACTAAATTACAGATAAAATATATAATGTGTACAATCTATACACATTCACATCCTCTTCGAGCTAAAACGCTGAAGTGGTTAATTTATGATGAAATCCCGATAATATTGAAATGACTTTTTTTAGTCATATTTTTATGGCATGTTCTTTTATAAGATTGTCACATTGAGATATGCGGCACCCATATTGGCACATCAAAGTGATAGGATTTTGGGACGAAAATTATCTAACATAGTAGAAAAAGGAACGTAGACTTTAATCCACACAAGGCAAATAAAAATGAAATAAGAACATCTAAGAAGAATATAAGATATATGTGGTTCAATTGATAGCCTACCTCTACGAAAGAACAAGGCTGAATAATTCACCATTATCAATAAGGATTACAAGAACTAATTTTACACTCTCTTATCTCTAAATTTGAGTTTCACTCTAGTGTATTTAAGCTTCTCTTTACACTTTTTAAGCTCAACCTGAGCCTCCTTAGTGTATCTTTACATTGTGCCTCACTATCATTAGGGTTTCTATCATAACCCCCTTTAAATAGACCCTATACTAAGTCAAATTATGCGACGGATGCAATCCTAGCTACCTCAATAATATGTTGTTCCGCACTACTCGATCAGTCGAAGAGCTTTCTTAATTTTTTTGCATTCTGCAAAGCCTCTAATGACTCTTTTTCACCCCTTTTAGCATTCCAACACTATCCGGATGCCCTACTAAACTAGAAAGTCAATAATACGAGACACTAACCTAAGAATCTCTACCTTAACTCGAATTTTCGAATCATCTTGAAGATCTGTCGCTCGCCTCGTCCTGCACCTCTTTCACGGGTATAGGTGCTCCATCCTCTCTGTTCATAATCAACAGTCGTCTGTTATAGTGTGGTGACACCATTTTCTCTGGCACTGCTACTTGCCGCTGATATTTGCCTAATCTGTTTGTAACTCTTTTGTAAGACGTATGATCCCCACTGTTGCTGATTTGAATCACAATCAACCGATTTTCTAGGTGAACGGATCTGGCCGATCTCTACCTCGACTCTTAGTGCCTTCTTCTAAAGATTTGTTACCAGATGTTTGTACTATCCCCGCTGGGCTGCTCGTGTGGTAATGGTAACTCCAGCTGCCACCATGTCTCCTACCAATCTATAGAGATCACTATCTTGATGTTCAGAATCTTTATTGCAATGGAGTGACCAAGACAATAACAATAAGCTCTGATACTAGTTATTGGGATTTTAGGACACAAATTTCTTAACGCAGCGAAAAAATGAATGTAGGCTTCAATCCATGTAAGGAAAATAAAGATAGAACAAGAATATTCAAAAAGAACACAAGATATACGTGGTTCGATTAACTGTCTATCTCAATGGGAGAATAAGAAAGAATAATCTAGTATTATCAATAAGGATTACAAGAACTAGTTCTATACTCTCCGATCTCTAAATCTGAATCTCACTCTAGTGTATCTGAGTCTCTTTTTATACTCTCTGACCTCAATTTGAGCCTATCTAGTATATCCTTACATTGTGTCTCACCCTCACTAGGGTTTTTCTATCATAACTCCTTTTATATAGACTCGATCGAAACTAGGTTAAATCATGTGACGGCTGCAACCCTAGTCGTCTCAATAATATGTCGTCTCGCATAGACCGCTCGATCGGTCAAAGAGCCTTCTTAATTTCTCTACATTTTGTAGAGCTTCTGGTGACTGTTTTTTTATCCCTTTCAGCATTTTAGCACTGTTAGGATGTCCTACCAAACTAGAATATCAAAAACACGAGACACTAACCCAATACAAAGGGTTGGAGCCATAAGAAGTGGCATTCCAAGTACGAAAAGTTAAGATTGTGACTAGAAGATCTTATCCCCAACATCAGCTAATTAATGCTTTATACTTGAATTTCATAAACATTTGGTGGCCCATGCATGAATTGTGAGGCTTTATTCAAGCCAAATGTGTTAAAATTAATGCCTTTTGGTTTTTATGTAATATTTATAATAGTTTATGTCCATTTATGTCTTTTTAGTTGTTTAGTTATTTTGGATGTTTGCCAAGTGTTTGGTTAGGATGTAATCCTCAAGATCTACTTTTTTAACAAGAGAATTGGATATGAAGGGTCACTATGTTGAATTGAACGAAATAGAATTCTTGAGAGCATTAGTGCTGCTCGATTTTGCTTCAGCCAAAACAAGAAAGTCCCCTGATCATTTACTTTGGTTCTCTCTTTTCATTTACTACAACATTTTGATTCTCAAGCTAGATTTTGGTTTTTTCTCCACTTAAACAAAGTTGGTATTCAAAGCCAACAAAGTGGTATCAGAGCTTGGTGGATCAAAACGAGCTAGGAGTTTGGATTTAAGATGGGAAAATAAATCCCAGTGAATATTAAAGTGATGGCAAATTCGAGCAACCAAAACATGGGAGCACAACAATCTCCATTTTCACTATTTGACGGTAAAAATTTCGATTTTGGTGTGTAAAGATGAAAACTTCACTTATTTCGGAAGATCTTTAAAATTTTGTTGAAGAAGGGTTTAAAGAACCTCAAAATGTGGAGGTCAAATGCCTAAACGCAACTATTGAAAGAGCAAAGGAAAAAAAATACGAAAGCCCTCTCAAAAATTCAATAACAAGTTGGAGATCCAATTTTTTCAAGAATCATCAATGAGACAAATGCGAAGGATGCTTGGGATATTCTACAAAATGAGTATAGAGACAACTTGAAGGTAAAATCAATTAAGCTCCAATCTTTAAGAAGAGATTTTGAGAATATGAATATAAAGATTATTGAATTATTGAACGACTATTTTTGTAGAGTTATGGAAGTTGTAAATCAAATGAAAACCTATGGGGAGAATATTATCAATCAAAGAATTGTTGAAAAAATTTTGATTAGTTTGCCGAAGAAATATAATCCTATTGTTACGGTGCTTGAAAATACTAAAAATTTTGCCACTTTAAGTGTTGAAAAATTGATAGGTTCTATTAAAACATTTGAGGAAAGTTTGAATAGGTAATTCGACAAGTCATTTGAAAGTGTCTTTCAATCTAAACTCAATATTAGCTCTTTTAAAACCCATGACAAGGAAGCTTCAAATAATGGGCAATTTGAAGGAAAATCTTCTAAAGGTGGAAGACATGGAAGAGGGGGTAGAAATGCAAGAGGAAGAGGAAAAAATAATTTCTAAAGAAGAGAAATGATGAGTCCACTAAACAAAGATGTGAAATTTGTAAACGGAGTAGTCATGTTGATAAAGATTGTTGGTTTCAGAGAAAGGCATAATGTTATAATTGCAACAAATTTGGGCATGTCAAGAAAGATTGTAAATTCAACAGCAATCAACAAGTTAATTGTTCGAAAGAGCAAGAATGTGATAGGAATTTGTTTTATGCTTGTCAATCGACATCGAAGTGAAAGAATGATGTATGATTTCTTGATAATGGGTGTAGCAATCATATGACCGGAGATGGGGGTATTTTTGTAAAAATTGATACTTCCCCCAATTCTCTAGTGAAGATAGAAAATGGTGCCTTAGTCCAAGCAAAGGAAAATGGTACTATTACCATGAAGACAAAGAAGGGTACAAGATACATTAATGATGCTCTTCTAGTTCCAGATTTAGAGCAAAATTTGTTGAGTGTTGGGCAATTTATTGAACATGGATACTTTGTCCATTTTGAAGACGACATTTGCAAGATTTATGATAAAGAGGGGAGAAGTCAAGTTGTGGTAAAAATCAAGATGGAGAAAAATAAAAAATTTCCTCTCATTTTCAAATATGCAAAAATCGTGGCATTGAAGATGGATGTACTTAATGAGTCGTGGCATTAGCATAGCATATTTGGGTACTTGAATTTTCAAAACTTGAAAAATCACTAACAAAAGAACATGGTTTATGGCTTGCCAACAATTCAAAAGGTGAAGCAAGTTTGTGAAGGCTGTGCACTTGAAAAGTATCACCGAGAGACATTTCCAAGAGAAAAGGCATGGAGAAGTAAAGCACAATTGGAGCTTGTCCATACCGATGTATGCATGCCTAAGGATACACCAACTTATGGAGATAACAAATACTTTATTATTTTTGTTGATGATTTTACAAAAATGACTTGGGTGTATTTCATGGTACACAAATCCGATGCTTTCTCTATTTTTAAAAAGTTTTAAAGTCTTGTTAAAAGGCAAAGTGGATATTCTTTAAAAGTGTTGAAAAAATGATAGAGGTGGAGAGTACAACTCCAATGAATTCGATAAATTTTGTGAAAACATTGGTATGAAAAGACAACTAATGGTTGGGTACATTACTCAACAAAATGGAGTGGCAGAAAAGAAGAATAGAATCATAGAAGAAATGACCAAGTCAATGCTACATGAGAAGGGGCTACCAAAAGCTTTTTGGAGTGAAGTGGTTTATACGGCGGTTTACTTGATAAATAGTTGTCCTACAAAAGCCGAAGAAGATAAAACTCCATTTGTAACTTGAAGTGGAAGGAAGCCATCCATGAATCATTTCAAAGTTTTTGGTTATATTTGTTTATCTCATGTCTCAAAAGAAATAAGGTGCAAGCTTGATGAAACTAGTGAGAAGTGCATTTTTGTGAGTTATAGCTCACAATCAAAGGGTTATAAACTCTACAATTTGAAGACAAATAAGGTGATTATTTATAGAGATGTCATCTTTGATGAGAAGACTTTTTGGAATTGAAAGGGAAAAAAAGTTCAAGATCAAGTTGTTGTTTTTAATGAATAATAAGAAACTCAACAAAATGAAGATGATGGGGTTCTTGAAGCTCCACAACAAAGGTCGCCTATTCCTTCACCACCAACTTCTCCTACAAGCTCAAGTTCCACATCTCTAAGTTCAACTCTAAAAAAAATGAGAAGCCTTGGTGATATTTGTCAATTTTATTCATTGCCTCATTGTAAGGATCCCTTACCATTATATAACAATCTTAGAGCTAATTACATGGCTGAGTTTCAGCAATTACAACAATCATATCTAACTCAAAAGAAAACTAAAATATACAATTAATCACAATAGATTTAGGGCTATAATACAAGAGATTTGCCATAAATAGATATGCTAGATATATTCTGATCTGACTGACATCTCCCCTCAAATTGATGCGGGGCAATCAAGAAGCATCAATTTGTCCACGAGGAACTAATGGCGCAGACGAGTCATGACTTTCATAAATATATCAGTAATCTGGAGATGAGTAAAAATGTGAGAAAGAAAAATGACATGAGTGTCCAGTGCCTCCAAAATAGAGTGACAATCGATCTCAATATGTTTCGTGCGCTCATGAAAAATAGAATTAGCAACAATCTGAATAGCACTAGTGTTGCCAGCATGGAGAGGAATGGGATCAGGCTGAGAGAAATCCAGCTCAGCAAGAAGCTCACGAAGCCAACTAATTTCAGAACAAGCAGCAGACATCGCACGGAATTCAGATTCAGTA
>JAOTRH010000022.1:17547299-17558489 GCA_034768845.1 Heliamphora exappendiculata
TTAATATATGTATAAAATATATATTTTATAAATATAATAAGTTTAAAATATTAAAATATTATATTTATCTCTAGTTTTTCTTTTCTATTTATTATATTTTGTATATTTAGTTATATTAATTAATCAACTATTATTATTTATTTATTATATTATTTATAACAATTATTAATATTACTCTTTTGAACTTTAAAAATTATACCCGAAATATCTCCGTCCCCGTCCTGTTCTCCGTTACTTTTTTGATATTTTTTTTCGTTTCCGTCCCAATCAAATAGGAGATGGGGATGGAGATGGGAGAACTAATCTCTGCCCCGCCCTATTGCCGTCCCTATCCAAAGGGGCAGACTACTTAGGCTCAACTTGGTTTATATAAGCCATTTACCCAAATTTCTATCAACTAACGTGGGATTGAAAACTTTTTTATACTTACTTGGATACTCATTATTTTCTCTCCTAAGCAATGTGGGATATAACTTAATTACTATTATTTTGCCAATTTCAATGGCACACTTTTGAAATCAATTTCTCATTCACCTATTAATGGTTTTGAGTACCACAAAATTTATAATTAATCTACTTATGGAGATATACAAATTAGAATTTAAAATCATCAAAATAGATCAATTCAACACAAAAATAAATAACTTCATAATCAACTAAAAATCATATGCTAATTTTATTCAAATTTTATTTTTCTTCCAACATTAATCAACTTAAAATAGCGATTTTTTCGCGTTTCAAAGCCTATGCTCTCATTCTTCTGTTTCCCAACAGTCTATGCTCGAAAGTTCTGTTAAGCTAGGAATCAGAAAAGAGGGTTAGATAACTGATGATTGATTAGTTGTGTTCCCATCAAAAACAAAAAAAAAACAAAAAACAAAAAAACCAGAAAAGAAAAGTAAAGAAAAGAAAAGAAATTAGAGAGGTGTGTCCTTTGACTTCTGTATCACATCAGTGAATATATACTGTCTAAAAACCCAAGTCCTCTAATGAAACAAAAGCCATCTCCCCCACAGGCATCAATCCCATTTTGGAGGAATCTCTATTGAGAGAGAGAGAGAGAGAGAGAGAGAGAGAGAGAGATGGGAAGAGCTCCATGTTGTGACAAGGAAAATGTGAAGAAAGGGCCATGGTCACCAGAAGAAGATGAAAAGCTAAAAGAGTACATAGAGAAGCATGGGACTGGGGGGAATTGGATTGCTCTCCCACATAAAGCAGGTAATTTTATGAATTTGCTACTCAAGAAAACATTTTTACTTTTCGGTTTAATTCCTCTTTTATATAAATATATAGTACTTTCTCGTTTTGTTTATGTTCTTGAAATGGGTCTTTCTTGTTTGTTACATTTGCGACCAAACCAGGCCTTAGAAGATGTGGAAAAAGCTGTAGATTGAGATGGCTCAACTATCTAAGGCCAAACATTAAACATGGAGAGTTCTCTGATGAGGAAGACAGAATAATCTACACCCTCTTTGCTAGTATTGGAAGCAGGTACACAACCACCATGCACCTTCTTTCATTTCCTCATCTCTTTCCCATGATTTTTTCATCATATTATATATATTACCCAAACAGTTCTTCTACAAACCCAAAAAAGACTCAGAAAAATATTCTAAATTCAAAATAAACGGTTTAAATACACTTTAACCACAACACACAAATTAAATCCATACACTAAAATTCAAATTCTGGATACTTTCTAGGTAGTTTTTTTTTTTTGGGGTATTTAGAGTTTTCGATTACCCAAATTGATTTGGGTTCCTATTGTATTGTGTTTTCTCACACTCACACTGTCACATACTATGCAGATGAATAAAATCATCCTAATTTCCTTTTTTCCTTTCTTGATATTTTTTTTTTGTTTGGGTGGTGAATGAGAGTTTGAAAGAATCTGCAATTTTGGACCATTTTGTTGCTCTTTTGCATGCATGCCAAGTCTAGATCTCTCTCATAAGTGTACTCAATTTTCAGTTTCCATAAAGAAGCTCAGTTATTTATCTATTTATGGACACCCACACAAAAAGTGTAGGTGGTCAATAATAGCAGCTCAGTTGCCAGGAAGGACTGACAATGATATCAAGAATTACTGGAACACTAAGCTCAAGAAGAAGCTCATCATGGGGATGATCCCTTCCTGTCATAATAAAAAAACCCCTCACCAATCCACAACCTACCCATCAACATCACTTCTTCAGAGTTCATCACCATTAACATACTCATCAGCAGCCACTACCCCTACACTTGTACAGCCCCAAGAGAACTATCTCAATGTGGGTTCCATTCAATGCCATTATCAAGTGAAAGAGAGTAGTGTCCTCCACATGTTTAGAGGTGATCATGCTAGTTGTAGTTCTTCTGATGGGAGTTGTAACAACCAAATCAGCCATGGAAGAAAGATGGAACTTATTAACTATGGTGTACCCAATGGTCAAGATATGGGGTTGGAGAGTTATCTACACAGTGGGGTTGATGAAAACCACAAGTTCATGATTTCTACTGCTGAGGAGCCCAATGGGTTATGTGATGAAACTTCAGTAGTAGATTATAGTAGTCTTGAGGAGATAAAGCGGCTTATCAGCACTAATAATTGCTGTAGCAATTCCATGTTCTTTGTTGATGAAAGCAAGACAGATGAAAAAGTCATGTACTACTGATGCTGACTGTGAGTACAATCAGAAAGATTTGAAGGTAAGGTTTGGATGGTTTCAAAGTTCACATTTATTTCAGCTTTTGGGTTATGTTACTCTCTATTTTCACTCAGTTTGGGCAAGTGTGGTCTAAGTCGGTCATACTTTGATCATCGAAACTGTTCATCTTGTTATTCCTAGTACATAGATCTTTTATGCAAGAAATCAAGTTAGTCGGTGCTTCATCACATCACATTGGTTTTTAAAAATAAACGGTGCAATTTATTTATTATTTTTTTTTGAATTTGTTCAGGCATTTAATAATATCTTACGAATTTAATTTTTTACATAAATAATTTGTATATTGAAGTTACAAGATGAACGGTTCAGATCATCAAAATGTGATGTAAGTTGGCAACACTAGTAAAAAATGGACGAAAATAAAAAGAAAAAAAAATGGAGAGGAGCTTGGGGTTTGTAAATTTTGATATGGGAACACCTATTGACTGTAAATTGTGAAAGTTTCCTTGGTGCATTTCTTTTTGGGAAATGATGTATGAGTTGAATTGGTACAGTTTTCAACTGCATCTTGCAGAAATAAATGTCATGGAAACTTGAAGAATCAAATTTTGAAAGGCCAAAATATGCAGTGTATATATATATATATAATTTAATAAAAAAATTATATATTTTTTGTTTGGGTTTGTTAATTTTTATTGAATCTTGTCAAGCCCTAGGTGAGCCCCTTCGGTTTTTATGGGCATTAGAGCTTTAAAATGGTTTGATCTTCATCCTAATCGGAGTCTTCTGAAACAATCCTCTCAAATTATAGGAGAATCCTCACACATTGACCAGTTGGGTAGAACTGATTATGATTATGAATTTTTTATCAACATGGTAGAAGGGAATCACTATTTAACATCTGATTATTGATGGTTAATTGTCTTTATGATTTGAAATTTGAGCCATATTTCAATCAGTGATGGCCCATTGATTAGGACTTGAGCAGTAATTATTTCAGTGGTCTAGCGAAAAACACTTTGTGTAGAATAATATTTGCCAATTTTTATTGAGTAAATGAGAGATAATAGTGACTCACTTAGTAAGCATCATACGTTTTCATTAGTCAAAAGTACCATGTAGCGAATGATATATGGTACTGAAAGGGTACTAAATAATTTATTGGATTTGATCAGGGGTTTAGAGGAACAAGACAACAGTCTTGATTAAAAGGCAAGTTAATGATAAACAAACCCAACTTGGGGAACAAAGATTTTTAAAAGAAATGGATGTATGTTATCTCAGAAGAATCCTTCTAATGGGGAAAGAGTCCAAGGGCTTAAATAAAAATGATGTTTCTATAATGGATGTCTTGGGTAGATATGGACAAGATAAAATTATTTAGTTTCTCCCAAGAAAACTTAAGAAAGCAGTATTATTGATAGATGAATGCATTGACCTCTTCATCATATTTTTTTGTTTGCTTCTGAAGTTGATTACAATAGACTAATGAGGTCGGCCAGCTATTTAACATTAAAAAAAACTTTATTAAAAGCAAAGGGGAAAAGGACTTTCTAGGAATGTCTTTTCTTCTTTTCTGGTTCAGTGCAAAAGGGTCAAAAGGTGTTGCACCTAATGAACAAAGAAATGTTAACTCAATTTTCTGTGGTATGGGTTTCTGGAGTACAATAATGTCAAAACTTTCAGTTCTTGATGGGAGATTCTAAAGACTTCATTAGTAACTAGCTTGAAAGTTTTTATTTTGTAATTTTTTTTATATTTTTAGTTAAAAAGTTAAATTAAGTTTAAAGTAAATTGTTTGGTAACTTAATTTTTAAGTAAAATTTTTTGAACTTGATTGTTTGAATAAAAATTATCTTTTTTTCTTTTTATTTAAAGTAAACAATTTTACTCTTCTATATATTTGATATTAATAATTATATGTAGTTAGTAGTGATAGTAAATAAGTTATGATTAAAAGGTATTATTATATTTTAAAAGTGGTGGGAGTTTGAATAAAGGGTAATTTGGTTTAAGATCCCATATTGGCTGCTTTTTTAGGAATAATGACCAAATTCTAAACTACTATTTTACTAGATCCTATTTTCATACATTGTACCTAAAATGTCCTTTAAATGAGTATGAACATTTCCTATTGTGACTGTCATACAAATTGGTAACGTATATTTTTTATAGCAAGCGAATTTAAAATATATAATTATGATAATTCATATACATTAAATATTTGAGTTGCATATATAATTACAGTAAATAAATAAATATATGTAGATATATATAAGTTGTGTATATATTTTATTTTGGTAATAGAATATACATAGTGATTTATACAGATTTTTTTGTGAATAATTACATTCGTCAATATGGTATCTAAATATTTTTATTTTTTGTAGCATAGTTATTATTTCACATAATATCAAATCTCATTATTAAATATAAATCTTCACGAACAACAGTATTATTATTTTTTGTAATAAAATTATCATATCATCATTTGCTTATTTTCTGTATTAAAATTCTCATGACGAAAATTATCATTTTCTCATTTTTTATAATAAAATTTTCATTCGTGTAGCACAATTATCTTATCATATTAAAATATTCTCATTTTCGAGTAGCATAATAACATCAAATCTTATTTCATCAACCAAATATCCCCATTGTCATATAGGAAAAATTTAATTCAATAACCTATTCTCATTTTATAGTTGTCTTGTACATTGTCTCTATTTCATTATTCAAGTATTTCGTATGTATATGCAGTATTCTTATTTTTTGTAAATAAATTCTCATTTCGAATAACAACATTATCATTTTCTGCAACAAATATTTTCATTCATATATAAACATAAAGTATGAGCACAAAAAATAGAGGCTTCTCATAATTACACTTTTAACTTTTCACGAAATAAAAAGTCATTCATTATTATGCAACAAATCCACACCAATCATTTATGAAAAACTTAAAAAAATATATGAACTACAAAATGATTAATTTATACAATCTATTGATATTCAAATAGGCAAGAATTGCTATTTTCTGAAGTGATTTCGTTCCAAAGCTTCAAAGAAAAAATAACAAATCTCAAAATCTGTGTAATGAAAGTGGTTTCGGCTGAACCTGTAATACAATATGATTACTTTTATTTAGGAGTATGTATTACCATAAATTGAACATTCAAACATAATCAGGTGACTGAAATTCAAACTGAATATCCTGCCATATAAAACTTGTGAATTTCGGGCTGTATTACTATAACCTATTGAAGCAAAAATAGAATTATGAGATATCATTTCATTTGAATTAAAAAGAGTGAAAAAAAACTTCCATAAATAATCTTTACCAGGGGATGTAATGTTTCCATAAAATGTGTCGAGCAATAAATGTTATTAATTTTTATGGAGAATATTTTGAGGGTGTAAAAGTCTCAAAAAATATTAAAAAGATCTCATAGAATAACAGTTTATTACATAGGATTTATCTTAAAATAAGTGATCAAAATAGGACCCTAGACTAATTAATTCTTAAATAAAATATTCTGAAAATTTGTGTTTTAATTTAATTTTTTAACTTTTTAGTTTTTTTACTATTTTGCTAAATGGAAAATTTGAACTTCTTAATATTTTTAGTCAAAAAGTTAAAAAATCAAAATTATCAATCAGGACTGCGCATCCATAATTGATGAGTAAACGCAATTTTTTTCATACGTACAAGTAGTTATGCATAGTGGACAAGTATCTTGATAGGGTATCCTGAGAACTTTTTGTGGTGTATTTAGAATCGCCGTGCTTGATCACCAATTCAAAAACTTAATCTCATCAGTTGGCATATGTAAACAATAATGAACTCAAATTGAAAAATAAATTAATTGTAGAGACCAGGCTTAAAGAAGTAGAGATATTGGAAGACATACGGTTGGATCGAAAAAAGGCAAATGAAATTACGTATATATTGTTGGATTTGTAAAGACAGGTTAGTACCGGAGTTTGAAATGTTCTTAGTTTAATCATTTGGTTCGATTCGAATTAAATTAAAAATTAAATCGTTGTAAATAATTAAAAAAATGTAATAAACTGAACCCAAACCTTGTGTATCATATAGAATTTGATAGAAGCAAATCGATAAAGAATAGTTTCGTTCAAGTTTAGAATTGTAATTCTAAAGTTAAAATACTTATCGTCTATTTCATGTTATAAAAATGTACATATTTTATTTATATTTTTTTCATTTTTTATATTATTTTATTTTATATTTTGTTTTGTCACTTTTTTATATGATTATGAAGGAAGAAAGGAGGTTGTCATATCTATAAACTATGCACTGTAATTTATTTGTTTATTATGTTATTATTTTTCTATCAATTACCAATAATTTTATGAAATATATAATATTATTATGTTACGAAAAATAAGTAAAAAATTAAAATTATAAAAGAGGCTAAACAAAGAAAAGGAATGGTGATAAAAAAGAACGATTAATCAATTTAATTTTTTTCTTTATTAACATACAAAATATAATACAAATCTAACATAAATTAAATAACAATTCGATTTGTTTTTTTTGAACGGCTAAAGTAGCAAAATATATTAAAAATAACAGTATTATAGCAACAACAAACAGAAGCCAGCAGCCAAGGAAGTACCTTCCAGTTCTTCAATAAGGTTATAACTTAAGTTTAACTAAGAGGCAAACACTACTAATTGATGAGAAATCAACAATAGGAGAAATACAGCTTAATTAATGGATAACAGCACTAAGGTTGTAGATAATATCCTCTATCCTGCAAGAGCTGCACCTTAACTTCTCTTTCAGCTATAACCCATATCTTGCTTTCATCAAATAAATAATCTCATCATGCTCAAGCTTTACATTATCAAAGAGAAGTATGTTCCTAGCAATCCATATAGATCACATTCCTGCAATAAAAGTGGCATTCCAAAGCTGGCCCTTTAAATTTTTGTCATTGCCTTTCACCCAAGATTTGTAAAAACCAAGCACAGTGCCAAGAGAGACCCATTGGAAGCCCCACCAATGCAACAATACCGACCAAACTTTTCATGAAAACGGGCAATTCACATAGAGATGGTTGGTTGGTTCTTTTTTCAGGTTGCAAAATAAGCAACTAAGGTTGGAGCAGGGTTTTAAGATTTTTCTTCTAGCTAAATTCTCTTTGGTAGCTACTTTGTTTTGAATGGCCAACCAACTTAGTAGTAAGCACTTGGGTGGTGCTGTTTGCCATTAGATTCTGCTCAAGCAAGACCTTTTCCTCCCTCCTATGATGTCCATGTGTTTGCTCATAGGCTGAACCGTGATGACTAGGCTGCTTTCACCTTTCCAAATGTAGCAGTCTTGCTTCCTTTGGTCTAGTGGTTTTGAATATAGAGTTGCCCTCAAAGCTTCCCAACTTTCAACTTTCCATGAATAAAGAGGTTGTCTAAAGCAGACCACACCCTCTTGCAGCAAGTATTCCATGTAGAATCCAGTTACATAGATCAATTGCTCTTTGGCTAGGAAGTAGGGTCTTTGATGAGAGTCAGCTAAAGTTTTACTTCCTAGCCAAGTATCGTGCCAAAAGCTCGAGGACTCCCCGTTCCCCAGATTTAGCCTAAGATATTGGCTTAAAATTCCTCCCACTAAAGAGTCTGATTTGCCAACTGCCAGGTTGTCGCGTCATAACCTGCTAGTCCTATGCTTTTCTTTGACCTTTGGTAGCCCGTCACCCCCATTCTAGCTATACAAATGTTGGATGAATTTCCTCCATAAAGTTGACTTTTCTTATGTGAATCTCCACGACCATTTGGTCAGTAGAGCTTGATTTTTTATTTTCAAGTGTCTAATACCTAACCCACCATTTTTCATCCTGGTAGTAGCTTTCTCCCAAGACAGAAGGTGCAATTTCCTCCTCTATTCCTTCTCTCCCTAAAGAAATCTTCTCTGAATCTTGTCAATTTTGTTTTTCACTAACAGTGGCATTATGTGCAAAGATAAATAATAAGAGAAAATATTAGCTAAACATGCTTTAATTAGAACAACTCTTCCAGTCATGGAAAGATGCTTCCTAGACCAACCATTCAGTCTATGCTTAAGCTTGTTAACAATGGAGTCCTAAGTGGTATTTCTTCTCATGACAGTACCTAATAATAGCCCCAAATATTGCATCGGTAACTCACAGAATCTTCAGTTCAAGAGATTAGTCATAGTTTAAACTTCCTCGATTCAATTTAGTTCCATATAGTTCGATTTGGATCAATAAGTTTCTCTTGACCCTAATTACAATGAACCATTTTTTACAACTTGAAATCAAAACTAAATCATTTTTAAGAATTTGAACCAAACCTTACAGTTCGTATTAATCATAACAAGTTTATTAGTTTCACCATTTTTTCTTACGACCCTGACGGGAGTTAAAAATCTCGATTTTTTGTGAATTTAATTCTACAGTGACTTGACGGAAGTTACACAGACAACACTTGTTTAAGGTAGGACCTTAGAGGTTGTTCTTTCAAGGTAATGTACTAAGAGTATGTTAGCAATGTGTTGGTGTAAACTCTAATATATATAATGTTACCTATCATAGTAACTAATAGAGGGTAACTCTTTTTCTTCGTTCATACTAACAGTGAAATTTGGTGCAAATTGTGAAGTATACATTCTTGTAAAAATGTCTTGAATTTTGTTTGTTTAATTGTTGTTTGTGCCATTGTTTAAATAAGCACTCCCGACACAATTTGACATTAATTAATTTGTTCGTATCTAAAGTCACTTTCTAGTGTAATATGATTTCGAGATTAATTTCAAACCACAATTAATAATATAATAAGTACTAAGAGCAACAACACAATGAAAAACTGTGAAAAAAATATAAAAAATCCATATCACTAGGAATTAACAAAATTGGTTTCATTAAATAGGTGTACAAAGCCACTTCGTTTATTATTGGTACGCTTATTAACGATAGGGTTAGTTGTAATTTGAATAGCACCATTATTGTAACAATAAAAAAGCGTTGATGAATTCTAATTAAGATTAAATAGAAACTTATATAACCAAACTATTTCACTAGTGGCTGCAGACATAGCCCAGTACTCTGCCTCAAAGGTATTTAGGAAAACGGAAAGAATGTTGCCTTATAAAGAGAGAGAGAGAGAGAGAGAAAAAAAGAGAGAGAAAATGCATTTAAAATGTAAAAATCATGGGAAGAAAAGGAAAAAGTATCAACAAAAGCCGAAAAACTCACCATTTTGGGGCAACTCTTGCTTGTTACACAAATGCCACTATTAAATTTTGTTAAATTATTGTATTATAGATATGAAATGAGAGTCTAATAATAGTCACAACCTTCAACTAATTTTGGTAATAACTTTTTTACCATGGCTTGCTTTTGCACATTTCTATATATTTAAGTAGTCAAAATTGTATTTATTTCAAATTAGCCTTTTGGTAATTTTTCTAAATTATGAATTGGGTAAAATTCAGCTTCCTTAGTGGATATTTTTATTTATTTATTTAGGGTTACATCATTATAAATAAATGTTAAGGATCTCACATACTATGGAGTTGATTAATGAGCTTACTATAAATTTCAAAGAGTTTTTTTTATTGTGTTTGTTATTAAAAGTATTATCTCTAATTTGAATAAGATTGTAGATTTTGATGTTAGTATTACTCTTACTAATACACTTTCATGCCTCAATTAGTATAAAAGTTTACGATCGATATGCACGAAATAATGTTACATGAGATGCTCATGTTGAGGATAGAATTACACAAATGAAAGAGTTGGGCAAATAACTATCTTGACCGTAAATATTCTATCTAGCAACCATCCACTATAGCTACGTCTTTTGAAAAAGAATGCAATTGATTAGTCTTTCATTTTAGATATTATTTCAAATCTAATTGTGGATTGAAGTAAGTAAATAAAAATTTCATGAAAAATTTATTGTTGAATAAATAAATAAAGAAGAGGTTCTAAATATATTACAAAAAAAATTTGTTTCAACATCATGGACGTTTGCAAACTCTTCCGAATTGACAATCTCAACTCTACCGTATAAAGAGCATTATTCCAATTCTTGGTATTTATAATGATGTCACTAATACATTAACCATAAAGAGTTGATCATTTGTTCAAGATCACAACCCTTAACTTGAATTTCACTTGTTTTATTTAATTAATTTGGCAAAAGGAAAAGTCAGTCAAAATATTGTGCACAAAGTAATTAAGTATATTTAATTTTGTAGTTATTGGACAAAATTGATATAAATTACAAAACAGATCCAAACAATTGACGATTTATCAGGTTACTCAAGTTACAGAAACTCGAGAATGATTTTTTTTTTTTTCAAATTGGGGAAAATGATGCAACTGATATTTTAATAAATTTTAATTTTGGCAATAACTTTAAAGAGTTTCTTTTTTTAGTGTTGCTTGTTTACAAGTTTCTATATATGTAAGTAGTCAAAATTGAGTTCATTTCCAAAAAACAACTGGTAGATTTAGTTAATTACGAATTTAGTAAGATTTAACTTTTTCAGTGAGTC
>JAOTRH010000022.1:17558589-17577251 GCA_034768845.1 Heliamphora exappendiculata
TTGAGTTCATTTCCAAAAAACAACTGGTAGATTTAGTTAATTACGAATTTAGTAAGATTTAACTTTTTCAGTGAGTCGGTAAGGGTTTAGCTTTCTTACTGGGTTGATTTCTTTCTAGTAAAAATTTTATCATTACAAATATATAGGCATGTAATTTTGGGCTGATTCGGTCAATTCGTAGTTCGGGCAAGCCAAGTCTAACCCGGGCTGATGGGCTCGTGCCAAATTTTCGTTCCGGGCCGAATTGGACTTTTTTGTTCAAGGATCGGCTCAAGTCCTAGGGATACTTGGCTCGGACTCGGGCCTCATGCCGAACTAAGCTGATTTTTTATTTTTTTTATTTTTTTGTTTAATAATTTTATTATTGGTTATAAATTAATAATTTATAATATTACTTATTACTTAGTAGTTTATTATTTATTTATTATTATGATGTTATGTTTTATTAGTATTAGATTTTATTAGCTTATAAGTATTTATTAAGTTATTAAGTTATTACTTTATTACTTTATTATATAAGTTTATACTTTATTTATTTTTAAGTTTATAATTTTTAAGTTTACTAGTTAATTATTTATTATAAGTTTATAAGTTATTAGTTTATTTATTTATTAGTTTACTATAAATTTATTATTAATTTATAAGTTTATAATTTATATTATTAATAATTTATTAATTTATTATAATTTCTAAATTTAACAATTAAATACAATAAATTTGAACAAAACTATTAGAGGGCAAAATGGCAGGTTATGGACCGGGTGGGCCAATGAGCCAAGTCTCGGGCCAGCTCACAGGTTTCGAGAGGATAGCCCCAAGTTCAAAAATTACATGTCTGAGTTCGGTCTGCAAAGTATTTGGTTTCAGAGGAGCCTCGGGCCAAAATTACGTACCCTGCAAATATAGCACAAGGGCCATATAACTAGGGAGTTGATTGTTGAAACTAAAGAATTGAAAGAGTTTATCTTTCTTGTATTTATTATTATTATATTATAGACCTAAGTTCTTGCTGTTGTTCAACCTTGTGGATCAAGGACTCAACCCAAGTTCTAATTGCATTGAAAAAGATAGCAACACAGTTAGGTCTAATTTGAGATAAAATATTTGTGTTTGGCTCTTTTTTCTGTATTTTCTATTTTTTTTTTTTGACATTTCTGTTGCGAAGATGGCCATTACACAATCTTAAATGATTGCATTCGGAGCCCTTTCACCTGATGTAAGAGACTGATATGGAACAGAGAAATGTGAATGTGATATTTTCTAGAGTAATTATTTAGTGCTCCTGAAGTATCATATAACAAATTTATGTAGTATTTTCACTTAATATGATGATAATAAATTTTATAATATAAATATAATAATTTACTTTTATTGATAATTAAGAAACAAATAATGACTCACATTATGTAAATTATGATTATTTATTTATTAAAAATATTATATAACATTGCTTACTTAGTATTAGGAGAGTAATTAATAATTTGCCTAGTTTCTAATACTGGTGGGGGACCAGATTCTGCGTGACCATCAAGCAATTTAGAAACAATTCAAATCACCCAATCCAACACCAAGAGCCACAACGCTGGGAATGGAACTGTTCATTATTATGAATTTTTCGTGCAGAGAATTCATATAAAAAATTAAAAAAATCGAATATCAATAGTTATATGATCCGTGTGCATTTGTCTTACACTTTACTCTCACAGTCTTATAAGCCGAAAAAAAAATCAAAACAAATATGCTCCAATCATGTACATTACTGATGTCCGATTTATCTAATTTTTTTTAACGAAGTAACACACTCAAAATCATAAATGGTTTCAATCAAATTTTGAGATCTCGATTGAACTACCAATGGCACTTACAGCACATCCCACTCCCACTGTGACCAAGTCATAGGCACCCTGCTCTCAATAATCCAAATTTAATCCAATCAGGAAGCTCAGCACTGAAGCCAACGAGTAAGGATTTTGTCCCAAAGTTACATCTCTCGTCTAATGTCTCTTTCGTCCCAACAAGCATAGAAGACCATTAAATCATACGAGAATCTCGAGTTACGATTTTGAATATATATTGGAACAAAATGGCATAATTTTTGGGAGAGGTAATCCCTTCCCAAAGCAAACCTAGCTTCCCTATTCACATTGACACCTCTCCTTGCCTTTACAGCCCCGTTTGTATTGGTTGATTTGAAAAAAAAAAACTTAAATTTGTCATCTCTAATCACTTCTTTTGATTACAAAGCACTTTTTAAATCTCTCCAAATTAGAGAGATTTAGAGAAAAAAGACACTTAAACTTTACAATACCCATATTAACCATAAAAAACAAACCCAAAGCAAACATATTATAAGTTGTAAATAATACTATACACTTTATTTTATTTATTTAGCTTAACTAAACAAGATAGAAGAGAAATAGTTATCTTTTCTCTTCGTTTTTTTCATACTTATCCAAACAAGATGTAAAGCAAAACACAATTCTTTTCTCATTTTGCTTTTTCTTATAACTTCATCATTTCTTTTCTTTTCGTGCTTCCGTAGGCTACGATCCATATGGACTAAGCTTTCCCTACTCACATTGATCTCCTCAACTATGACATAACTCCCGTTTCCTTGCTCGCTGGTGTTATTCGCATCTCTCTTTCAAAATTTTACAAACCCTACAAATCTCGCTAACCCTAAATTTCCATAACTACTCTTCTATTTATTATGCGTAAGCGATCCTAGAAATTATAGTCCAATGCAGTTCAATAAACCAGAAGAAGCATTGCTCATTTACTCAACTGGAAGTAATATTTTGCGGTCCCAGGTGGAATTAACAATTAAGAATAACGGATTGAATATTAAGATCAAGCGTATGGTGGTGGATATGAATACAATATTCTGGTTCTATACAAATAAGAAGAAGAAGAAAAAAAAAAAACAATTTTATGTACAAGATGCACAAATAATGGTTAGAAGATTTGAGTAATCTACTTACAGAAAGTCCCATTGCCAATAGACCCTTTCTACAATCCCTCCACCACTCCGGACGGCAAGGTGGAGTGTTTCAGAAGCAGGAGGAACCCCCCAAAGCAGAGGCACAGCCACAGTCATCGTTAGCTTTTCATGCAAACCACCCTTCGTTCCCTTTTCTGCAGCAACAACCTGAAGAAACAAACCGATGAAACAAGATGCCAAGACGTTTAAGGTAAGGTAAGCTTCCTCCACCGAGAAGATCAATCAAGAAAGAAATTAAAATTATGGAAGCATTTTTTCAAAAGGTCTTTCTTTCAGAATCAGAAAAATGCAATCATGGGGGATTTGTGGCTAATAATAAATATCATCTCAGGGAAGAGGTTTGACGAATCATAGGCCATGTTTGGTTGTGGGATTAATTTAACGGGATAAATGTTACCTTCGCATTGTTAGTACTGGAGTCTGGAACTAATAAACATTGAATTAATTGTGTGATGTTTTACATTTTATGTTATGTTTGATTGGGAAAATTTCACTTAAATGGGATTAAACACTGTAATTTACAAAAATAACATTGATAAAATTAAAATTCAAAAAGTAAAATCCATTTTGCTATTTATCCATACTCCCAATTTTGTGTGCCAACTGACTTTTCTTTCTATAATTATCTATCATGTGTATCTATCTATATATATCTAAATATTTATATCCATATCTATATGTATTTATCATATTCTTTTTCTAATTTGATTTTCTATATCTATATGCATATCATCATTCAAAGAGTAATTTTGCCATTTGACAATTATCCTAATCCCCTTTAGTCCCGGGATTGCACAACCCACCAACCCCTTGGGATGAGTTTAATCCCATAAATGGGGTATAGATTTGGTCAAGAGAGCTTCTATCCTCCCCTCTATTTCACCAATCAAACACGGGACTATTCCCATAATCCAATCCTAACCTTCTAATCCCACAACCAAAAAAGGCCTAGAGAACAGATCCTAGAATCGTGTTCTAACATGGACATGAAATGTTACAGGGAAACTCCTCTATATCACTTGCTTTGTTTTCTTTTTTCCCTCCCCCACCAACCAGAGGGGGTTGATAAAGTAGGGGAGGGATTGATAGCTAGGACTATTGTGGCAGGTTTGCAACAATCCTAATGGCCAAACTCTCACAACCCCACAGTGGATTAAGAACTCTCAGCAATGATGCTTGTGGATGTGCCATGCGGCGTTACAACTTGAACGTACAAAGGTAAAACCCCCCACAACCAACAAAACAGAACAAAAACTGAACTATGAAACTTGCACATCCCAACAGTGGAGTGCATGCAAAGGAACAAAGAAATGGAAAAAATTCAACAAAATATATGGAGAAGGTGAGACTCATGGAAATCGTTTATTCGCTCAGCAGCACTAAATACTGAGGTTTTGAATTGCAAAACACAATCGTTTTGGAGCCTGAAGCACCTATTTCATGGTCTTGTTAAACCTAGTATTCAGTGCACAGAGGTGAAAAATTAAGAAAATAGTCCCCAGGAAGGAAAATTTGTTCTACATACCTCCCCACCATGCTCCAAAACAGTGTCTTCCACAACATCACTAAGCATTTCTATGGAACGGCAGAAACCAAGGATACAAAGCCTTCTGCCCATATCAAGTCCCTGCATAACCAATTTCAACATCCATAAGAAAAAGCTCTTGAGATAAAGGGGTTGTGAACATATGAGATTATTTGGTTACATTTGTTGCTGCAATATCAAAGAGTGCACCCAGACACAGTCCTTGGTTTGGATCCATATAATCACTCTCCCGAAAGCGTTGCAATCTTTGAGAAGTTTTTGACTTCCCTTGCTTTTTCTGCATGCCAGAAGTACATATTCATATAGCTAGCTGTATCCAAATTCCAGACTCAATAACGAGATTAGGTGTAAAACATAGGAAATGAGAGATTATTCAACATGCAATGGAGTGTCTAAAGTGCCACATCTATCAGATTCAGAAATACAAATACTATTTCTGTATATATTCCGTGAAACTAGGGAGGTCAATTTTAAAGTGCAATAGAAAACTGGAGCAGGCATAGTGGAAGCAACTCTGATTTACATGTGCATATTCGATCACCAAGTAAAACAGGAATCATGGAGAACTCTATAAACACCAAAATTTTTACAAAAGCGAGAAGGCAGAACCCAGAAAGCGATAAGAAAGTTGTCAGTACCGAACTCGAATGGTGCCGTTTGTCCGTAGAAAAAGAAGAAAGAGCAAACAATTTTTAAATTTTACCTAGATCTTATTTTACGTATCAACATGATTTCAGATTTCTAGAAACTAAGATTAAGTAGTCAACATACATCTGAAGAAGGAATGCGTCGAGGGACCAAAGAGCCTCCAATCTGAATGAGTCCATCAGCAGTGAACAATGTGACTCGCTCCTCAGGAACCCACTGAATAGCTGCAAACAAAATAACGTAAGCACTGCCATAAAGTAGCACAATAATTGAGAGGAAAAGTTAACCATGCGCTCAGTTGAGTTACAAAAAACAAAAACCTCTGCAACCTCTGCGTATGTTTTTTTATTTATTTTATAGAAGCACCATAAGCCTGTATTTGATTATTTATGACAAGATATAAAAGCACAGTACATATTGGAGTTTGTTAGTTACATCCAGGATTGTGGTTCTGATTCGGTTTAAATATGAGAAGAAAGATGCATGCCACAGCACAAGTAGCAGCAACGTATACAGGAACTACAGTAAAACTAGAGTAAAAAGTGGGGGGCACTCAAAGAGAAAGGACAAATCAGGGTTAAAACTTCACAATGTCACATTTACATTACATTCTACAAGGTAAGTAGCAGCCTGCAAAAATTGTCACATTATTGAGTCTCTCATTTGGCACAACTTATTTTAACTTGAAAGTTGATAATCTCCAACGCAAGAACCATCACTTTCTCTGCTTTCGGATAATCAGTTTTTTCAGCTTATTTAAGCTATTTTGACCACATAAGCTATAACCAGAAGCTGAAAGAGGATAGCACAAATTCCAAAAATAATAAAAAAGGATAATTACATTGACCTTCCTTGAGTGTACTGACAAATATAGAAACCTCTCTTGAGATATCTAAAATGACCCCACCAATTGTTTTTTTTTTCTTTTTGCAGACCTGAAGGCAGTGAAATATGAGAGAATAGTAAAACCAAGAAAGAGGGTTTCATTAGAGAGAGGCAAAGCTGAGAGAATAGGATTCATGACAGAGAGAGAGAGGGAGAGAGAGATAAATGAGAATTCGGGCTGAAGGCCGTTACTGTTGCACACCACCACCACAATGCCAGAGGGAGTGATATACACTCAACACACCACCACCGTCACACCACACCACACCACCGCCCCAAGGGCCACACACCACCATTGTCATACCACACCACTGTTGCACACCCGATCCATCAAACTTGCTCCAGCTGTCGCACGCAACCACCGCCGCCTCCATTTCCATCGCTAGTCCTACTCAGCCCCAAATTCTTTATGTGAAATTGGTGGGTTTGATAGAGGCGTTTCAACTTTTATCATAAAAAGGATCTCTTGCCATCCTCAGGGCAAGGAAGAGCCCATTCATAGCAATCTCGAAGAATGCTTAGAGTTGATGTCTCTCCCTCCAACCCATTATCCATTAGCAACTTTACCACTCATCTCTTGAACAAAGCTTACTTCCTCAAATGGTCCTTGTAAAATGGTGGTGCGTGTGTCTCCATATATAAATAATATTTACATCTATATTTCTGACATCACAAACTAGAAATCTAACATTCTAACTACTAATTGCAATTGAAGTACTTGGTCTTCCGTATTCTGACATTAGGAGTCTCAAGTGAATTTGAGATTTGTGAAGTGTACAGCCAGTGTTTGGTATCCTGATATTGGGAGTCTCCAGTGGGTATGTGAGTTGTGACTTGTAGGGCTTGGTTTGATCACTGTATTTGTTTGTGTTGTTGCAAAAAAGCTGATACTTCACAAAAAGAGAAGTGCGAAATGGCCAATGGTTACATTTAGAGGCCAATGGAGTTGTGGGTAGAAACCGTAGCAATAAGGGCTTTCGGTGATGCAAGCTTGCGGGGGCGATGGCAGGTTCGGCGGCACTGTGGTTTGCATCAGTGATGAATTCCGGCGGTGGTGGCATGCTAAGCATGATGTTTGCTGTAGAGGGTTTCCAAGCATGGCCAGTGGGGCAGAGAGACCAATGTGGTGAGACCATGAGAGGAGAAAAAGGATTAAAAATCATTAAATTTTTTATATAGTATTATTCTTTTATTTGTAGAAGGGTATATGTGAAATATTATAGAAGTAAAATGATGATGTAAGCAATTTTTGTGGCTTTAAGGCCATTAATACGGAAGGAGTAATCAAATACCAAAAAATAAAGCAGAATGGATATCGGTGTAATTTCAAAAATGAGGAGACTAGTCTTTATTTTTAATTAACTTCAAGGGATATCAATATAATTTATCCTCTGATTTAAAAAATGTAATTTATTGTAGAAAACGTTTAAGCAACCATCTTAAGCTACACCAAATAAGCAATTTTTGTTAGTGGCTTTAACGCCATTACTACATAAAGGGTAATTTGATATCGAAGAGATACCATTGTAATTTCAAAAATATGAGGGGAGTTGCCTTTAATTTTAATGAACTTCAGGGAGGTCAATGTAATTTACGCTAAAAAAACTATTAGCAACCCTCTTAAGCTACGCCAAACATGCTCACAAATTTTATATATGCATGAACTAAGGTATTATTGAAGATGGTAACAAATTCAAACAATAAAGGGTAGTTGGTGGGAAACTTCATTGCTATAGGAGACAATCGCAAAATTAATTGCTAGGTCACATACGAATTATTCTTTAGTTAGCCAACATCTTCAAACATAGAAATCTTGAGCTAAGCTTGACAACCAACAACCAGCTGCAAAAAACAAAAAACAGCCAATATCATCAACCAGTTTATAAGTGCTTCTCAACCCATGACACAAATAGATCCCTTCAATGGGCCACATAAGAATACATTTATCTTGTCTTATCTAAATATACCTTTCTGATTCTAAATGGTAATGGATTGCAGAATAGTGAACAAGGGATAGAAGATAAATAAGTGGCATATAATGCAAGGTTATCCAAGACTTGTATGCTTCTATGGATTAGAATCCTTCAGGTTTATACCTCTACAAGCGATATAACCAGCCATATAATGCAAGGCTATCCAAAACTTTGCATATTGAAAACAATCATCAGTTTTTTTTTGGTTTTTTTGTTAAACCTCCCCTCCAAACCTATGTTCCATTTATCATCTTGTAGAGAGAGGGAGATAGGGGGAGAGGGAGAGGGAGAGGGAGAGGGAGGTAGATGGTCGATTGCAAGCTCCTAAGTGACTAGTAAGTCCTTATATCTAGTCTTTCTCATTTCTCTGTCTCAACCCATACAAACTCTTCTTTTTCAACTCTCTCTCTCTCTCTCTCTCTCTCTCTCTCTCAAACAAATCCATAGAAGTATGCACAAGGCGAAAGGGACGCTTATTATTATAAAAAAACAATGTTTGGAAACTTTGACCCCAACCCATGCATTTGCAGTTCTATATTGGGTAATATAGCTATAAACTCAACAAATTGTTCAAACCAGAACTAACGTGGAGACTATCAAATATACTGAATACTTGAATAGTCAACTCGCGGTGTAACACTCCGACCCTTTACATGACAACGATATTGTCCGCTTTGGGCAAAAACCCTCACGATTTTGTTCTTCCCAGGGGGTCACTCATCCTTGCATTGCTCCAGTATAAGCACGCTTAACTGCGAAATTCTGCTAAGGTCTCTGCCACTTGGATAAAGGCCCCGTTGAATGTAAGGGTCCAAGATTTTTCTTTATAGCCCAGGGACTCCATCTCCCTTTTCGATGTGGGATACCAGGATATCACAATGAGAGAGGGAGTTCCTGGTATCCCACGTCGAAAAGGGAGAGGGAGTTCATGGGCTATAAAAAAAAATCTTGGACCCTTACATTCAACAAGGTCTTTACCCAAGTGGTAGAGATCTTAGCAGAACTTCGCAGTTAAGCGTGCTTATGCTGGAGTAATGCAAGGATGGGTGACCCCTTAGGAAGAACAAAACCGTGAGAGCTTTTGCTCAAAGCGGACAATATTGCTGGCATGTGAAGGGTAGGGCTGTTACATATGGTATTAAAACCGGCTCTCTTCACCTCCGAGTGTGGGCCCCAGCCGTCTCGCGTGACACGTGGGCGGGCTATTGAGTAGGCGAGTCGATAAAGACTGGCAGGCGACCAGAGCTGGCAGGCTACTGCACGGGGACGTGCAGCCCAATATTGTTGGCATGTGAAGGGTCGAGGTGTTACAGATGGTATTAAAACCAACTCTCCTCACCTCCGAGTGTGGGCCCCTACCGTCTCGCGTGACACGTGGGCGGGCTATTGAGTGGGCGAGTCGATAAGGATTGGCAGGCTACCAGAGCTGGCAGGCTACTGCACGGGGATGTGCAGCCCTAAGGGGGGTGGATTGGATATCCTGGTATCCCACATCGAAAAGAGAGAGGGAGTTCCTGGGTTATAAAGAAAAATCTTGGACCCTTACATTCAACGAGACCTTTACCCAAGTGGTAGAGACCGTAGCAGAACTCCGCAATTAAGCGTGCTTATACTGGAACAATGCAAGGATAGGTGACCCCCTGGGAATAACAAAACCGTGCGAGCTTTTGTCCAAAGCGAACAATATCGTTGCCATGTGAAGGGTATGAGTGCGGCCCCCCCAAGGCACTTCCTTTTCCCTTGGAACTTGTCCAGTAAATGGGTGCCCTCACAAAAAAAATTATGCATTTTATGTAGCTACAATGACAGCTTTTTAATTTCATATTGTTTCTCAAAATAATAGAGAATACTTTACCCAATAATTTATTGCAATAGAGAGATTTCTCTGCTTGAAGCAGATAGATCAATCGCCAGGGAATCATTCTCAAGGACATCAGTTTAATAAAATAGAATCATGAATAGTATATTAAGAAATCTCATGAAGAGTGAACTTAGAAGCTAAAAAGTCTCTCTACTTAAGTGTTAGAAGTGGATGCCACCTTATTGGGTGGTGCCAATTTTAATAAATCAACTACGTTGGCCAATGTTCAATCAGTTCAATCAAACTAAAGTACGAAATCCAAATCTGGATCTGGATCCCATCTAATGTTTTAGTATCGAATGCAAACTGTAAGCGATTTATAAAAAATAAAAAAAAATGACTTCAAAATTAAACTTAGAAGAGGTGCTATTTCTGGAGGAATAAACAACAAAATTAACTTGTAGCCGACGTAATTGAATCTACACCGGTGAGGACATGGGATTCGGGACTCAAATAGTCCCTTCCTAATCCTAATGCAGTGGGAGAATTGCTGAAATAATCCTAGCAGGTCCATAAATCCCGTCAACCAAACATGGCATATTGGCTTAGAAGTTTTGCAACCATAATTAGGTCGAACCCAATAACCCAAAGAGATATAATACGATTAACACAACTGGTTCAAACATAAATGACGTAGAGTGAAAGGGGAAAACAAAATCAATCAATCACTATGCATTGATTTCGCCTTTCAAAATTAAATATTTAAAACCTAATCGAACAGAAAACAAAGAAAACTCATCAGAATAAACAAGTTCTTGCAACATATAAAGGGAAATATGAAAAGAAGGTGAGGAATCGAACAAGGTACCACCGTCTCCATCGGAAGAATCCCAAGGGAAAGACCCAAACGGATCGTCGCCGAGAAAATTGCCGGAATTTGAAGCTTTGGCAGTTATACAAAGGGGACGGGAGGAGGGGTGAGGGCGGAGAAATGAGAATCTACGGAGCGAACTGGGAGGAGATGGGAAGAGAGAGGAAGAGGTTTCTTTGGAGCGACAAACCGAGGAAAAAGAATAGGGGAAGGTGGAGAAGCACAGAGCAGAAGTTTCCGCCATTGAAGAGAGAGTGAGATCAAGAAAGAGAAGAAGGGGTTCTTGGGGAAATCCTCTGGAGGAATCTGATGGGCTTGGAGAGGTGAAGAATCTGATGAACAGTTCAGACGGATGAGAAAAAGGGAGGAAAAAAAAAAACGGAGAAGGAAGAAAATTTGGATGCCACAAGTTGAGTGGCCGCGTGGATGGAAGATTGGAAAAGCCGCGTTTGAAACGGTTGGTCGGTTGGCTCTTGGATTACGTTTGTTTCTGCCAAAATTTGAGTAATTATTCGATAGTGTTGAAACATTACATAATATTATTTATATAATACCTTTATTTAATTATATATAATAAAAAATTATTTTAAGTAAAACAATAGTGGTTCATTCTCGTTCGGTGGATTGATACCTAATGTGAATTGATATTTTATAAAAAAAATTTAATTAAAAATTTTAAAAAATAAATTTTAACGTGCAAAATTTATAAACTAAAATTTTAACGCGCAAAATCTAACTACATGATTTTTTTCAAAAATATACAGCAACAGATAAATTTATCTATTTTGTATAATAAATAGATAAATTTATTTATTTGATATTCATCTGTTTGATATGCAAATCGATAATATTTGTTTGTATATTTATATGTTTACATATCAACACATTTATTGTAAATGAATAAATTTATCTGTATTCTTTGTATGTGCTTTCAATAAGACAGATAAATTTATCTGTATTTTTTACACACACTTTCAATAAAAAACAGATAAATTTATCCATATTCTTTATACATATTTTGAAAAAACACAGATAAATATATTTGTGTTCTTATAATAAGACAGATAAATTTATCTGTTTAGTCATAATACTTTACATGTGCTTTCAATAAAATAGATAAATTTATCTGTGTTCTTTATATATGTTTTGAAAAATACTGATAAATTTATCTATATTCTTTGTACGTGTGTTTACAATAAAACAGATAAATTTATTTGTAATCTTTATACGTGTTTATAATAAAACAGATAAATTTATCTGTACAGATGATATTTTTATCCCAAAAAATTATATTTGCATTAATAGAATACCTTGCGCCTTAAAACTTTTATGATGATGAATTTTACTCGTTAAGAAATATTATGCTGGATGAAAAATAATAAATAGCATGTAACTTAGATAATTTATCAAGTTTTTATATTTTTTATTTATCAAAAATACCATATAACATTGAATTAGATTGATCGAAAGGGAAAAAAAATTGCACAAGGTATTTCTCAGTCGTTTACGGGATCAATGAAATCCTAAAATCACTTGCACATTCAAACTCTTTCTCACTTTTCTCTCCATTCCATCTAATTTTTTTTTATTTGTCTCTTCTTTCTCATATCCTCATATCTCTTTCTTTTTGGATACTTAAGTTTCTAATACTACCAAACTAACTTTTCCATTAATCAATCAATTAATTAATATGTAGAAATCTGCTCTTATTAAATTGAATATCTAACTTTATTGTATTTAAAAACAGACAAATGTTTAACACCTTAATATCTACTACTTTTATAGAGATCTTTTTTCTCTAACCGCCACTAAGAATTATGAGAAAAAAGAAAAAAAATATCTAATCATAAAACGAGCAAAAACTCAAAAATAATTCATATCATAGGATAAAGTTCTGTAACAGAGTTAAAGGTGCGTGTCGTGTCTAAAAAACATGGCACGCTGTTGTGCCCATAATGAGTATGATTCCTAAATATATTTTTTGAATCAAATTTATTCATTACCTAAAGCTCATCAAATTTATTATTTAAGCAAAAAATAAAATTAATTTGATATATGTGTAGCTATATAAATGGATTACATTTACTTATAAATAAATAAATAATAAATATAATTTTTAAAAATAATTAAATAAATATTTTTTAATCACATAGTTAAAGATGTCAAATGAATTTTGTTTTGTACATGAATAACAAATTCAAAAAACTCTATATAATAAGCAAATATAATAAAAAAAAATATATATATAGTCAAGAATAATACCCATTGAAAGGGCCATCATCTTGTTTTGCTTTAAAAGCACAACAAGCACCCTTGATTCTCTATAGCACAAGATGTCAAAATATATATATATATATATATATATATATATATAATTATATAATTATAAAAAGAGTAAATTAAACTTACCATCCATATGTTTTAGAAAAAATACACGAGCACTTCATGAATTATCATCAAGTATCAGTTTAATTTTTAAATTTTCAAAATTATATATTTAAAATTTTCAACTATTAAAACAGTACAAAATGCTTTTCACTTGGAGGAGTAAAATTGTTACAAATTAAATAGTTGATGAACTTAAATGTGCAATTTTAAAGTTTATGAACGCAAACTGGTTCTTGATGATAATTTAAAAGGTATTTGAGTAATTTTTACTATATTTTACGTGGACTCTCACTTTGTTATAGTTAAAATCTTAACTTTGGGTAATAGTTTATTTACTTATTATTATTATTTTTTTTACTTTTAAATATATATTTATTGAGTCGAATCAAAAAAATTAATTAAAAGATGAAACAAAATTAAAAGTATATGAACATAATTCAAAGGCAAGATTTTTTTTATTTTATGTTTACTGATTTTTTTTATTTTTCGTTAAAAAAATCAATTTTCAATTCTATTTATCAAACAAGTAAAAAATAAAATATTTTGATTTAAAACATATCTTAATAAAAAATAAATCTCCTTGCATAAATTAATGAAACAACATCACGTGCATAACACATGACCTTCTTAAACATTGACATGTGACAATTCCAATTAATTTAGAGAGAGAAAAAAAAGTTGACATTGACATTTGAGAAAAATGTAATAGATTATATTTAAATATTATATGATGTAATATTTTATATATAATATTTGTATTATATTTAGGATTTATTATTTATTTTTAATTATTATATATAAAATCTTATATTATATAATACTTAAATGTAGCTACTAAAATATAATTATCATAGCTTTAGTGAATGTAAAAACAATTGTAAGGTAAGATTAGGAACATTTGTATCAAAAAGCGTAATTTACTTTTTGAAAAATGAAATTTGGCTTCTCTTTAGTTCATGAACTATAAAGTTCAAATGAGTGAGACTCTTCTTAATTTTATTGTAATTATTTTAATAGTTATATTTTTTAAAAATGAAAATTTTATTTTAATTATTTGAATAATTTATTTTTTAAAAATAAAAAAAATGTCTATTTATTTTTTTGTTTGAGATAAATGGTTACGTTCAATAGCTTGGATTTAGTTCGCTTTAAATCAATAATGAGAAAAATTAATTTGGTGAATTTTAGGTGGGACTTAAACTCACTTTTTACAAATGTTTTTAAGCTGATGTTTGAGATATCTAAAAAGTTTTGCTTTTAAAAAATTTAATTTTAAAAAAAATTTATTTGCGATAAATTTTTTTATTTTTTTACTTTTTATTAAAATATCTAAAAAAAAATTATTTTTTATTTTTAAATTATAATATTTGAAATATTAACACGATTTTTTTAATTTTTGTGAGAAGAGTTGACTTTGTTAATTGATAGTATTATACTCATTGTGCCTTTCAAAAAAAATTGAAATGTTTGAGATAAATATAAGTTTTTTTTCTTAAAAAAAATGTGAAAAAAATAGCTACTTTTTTTATATGCCCAACATTACAGCTTAGAAGCTGACTTTAATTGTAAAAAACTAGCTTTTAAGTAAAGCCAAATAGGGGGCAGGTCAAATAAGTATACTAAGACTTCGTTTGACAACTTAACTTTAAGTTAAGTTTTTTACTTAAAGTTACTTTAAGTCAAAGAATTCGTTTGGCAAACCATAGGGTCAAGTGATTTTAAGTAAATTTTAATATATATATATATATATATATAATTTGTGTATAATAGCAAAAAAGGTTAAGAGGCCAAAAGTCTTTGGGTTGCCAAACTTGATTTTTTGGTTTTTGGAATTTTAAGCTAAAAGACAAAAAGCGTGGTTTAAAATCGATTGCCAAACGAGACATAAATTACGTAATTACTCATTGTCTTATTTTATTTATTTTACGTAATTTTATATTTAATATTGATCTTGTTTGATAAATTTAAATTGACAAATTATATATTATATAAAATATGAATTCTAATTTTAAAAATTATAATGTTTTTAATAAAGTTATTATGAAAATTGGTAAGGGTATAAATGATAGGTTGAATTAGAGGCGTAATTCTGGCCCGACCCGACCTGATTGTGGCTCGAGCGGCCAAACCCAGCGTACTCTTTTCAAAAGTTTGGGTCAGATGGGACAGGCTTTTTTGGGGGATGGGGTCTGCCCAAGTTTAGGAGTATAGGGCTCAGACTTAGTACTCGTGCTCGGGTTACAGGTTGGGCTTTTTATGGGCATTTACGGGATTCTTATTTATTTTATTTTATTTTTGAGTTGTTTACTTATTGTATAAGATTATAAATTATTAAATTTATATTTTATAGTTTATTATAAGTTTATTTATTAGTTGATTAGTTTTTAAGTTTATGATTTATTATTAGTTATTAGTTTATTATAAATTTATATTTTATTAGTTATTAGTTTATTTTATTATTAGAAGTTTATACTTTATTAGTTTAAAAGTTTATATTATTATAAGTTTATTAATTTATTATAAGTTAATAAATTAGTTTACTTGTCATTTATTAATATTAGTTTATAAATTGTGTTATAAACTAATATTTATAATAAACTATTATGTTAAATATTAGTTTATAAATTATGTTAAGTTATGTTACAATAAATACAATAAATTTATTATAATGCATAAATAATTAAATATAATAAAGGGTTCGAATTTGGACCTCGGGCCGGCCAGGTCCATGCGCTTAGGGGGGTAAGTCCGAGTCCAAAAAATACATGTAGAGGTTCGGGCAGGCTCGAACTTTTGACGGAGGCAAACCGAATTCACACAATAACGGGTCTCGAATCGCCGACGAGCCCCAAGACATTTTACGCCCCTAGGTTAAAGGAAAAAAAGAGAGGAGGAACCTATGAGCATTGGAGTTACAAAAGTCCGACTTCCAAATGGCCCAAAATCTTTCTCTCCATTCCAATGGCCCAAAAGCTTTCCAAATCTTATGTAGACTTCCTTTGAGTTTGGTTCCTCCTCAGCAGAACTCTCTTGTACAAGCCTGAGATGTCAGTAGCCCAGCCCACTGATCATTTGGAGATAAATTGGTGAATATAGAATATCTCCGTCCATATATACAAATAGAAATAAATCTGAATATATAACAATAGAAAGTATTTTATGCCATGTTTGTTTATAACCGAATATAATTATATATTGTACATATTTTTTAAGAATACAAATTAAATTTTCAAGTTGACCCTCACTCAAATCCATTAATTCCTATATAACCCTCAAACTTCCTTCTCTAAATCTGAGAACACATTGTAAACTGAAGAGACTCCATTCTAGAGAGGGCAGCGTATAACTTCGTTATGGGCTTTGTTTCTTCTCTCATGAATTGGAGAGAAAACTACCACTGGAACATGGTAAAATGGAGTTTTTGAAAGAGGGAATATCTAATGTCTTTTCTCCCCCAGGTATTACATATCAGGGGATTTAATACTCAGTTAGTATATTATATCTGGATCACCTTATCAAACACCTCGTGTATAAATCCACAGGATATAATATTTATTTTTACCCTCTAAATCTCCCAAACAAACAAGCCCAATTTCAGGGGATTTAAAAAAGAAAATAGCAAATACTAACACTTCCATACCAGATTAGACCTCAATTATAAGCATATTTTTCAAATTTATTGACTTTTGTAAAAGATCACTTACCAAATTATTTGACTTTTGTAGTCTGACAGGAAAGACAAAATAGCCCAAAATGATGTGCTCATTCAACATTATTGACACAGTTCAGATCATCATATGAATATGTAGAGGAAGCTGATACTGTACTGTCAGATTTTCATTGACCATTTGCATTTCACATATATAGGCCTGTTTGGAAAAAAATTGCTTATTTGCCTTATTAGCTTATAAGCCAAAAAAACATGTCACTTCATTTGGGTAGCCAAATAAGATAAAAATAAAAAAATAAGTAAATAAACTCGTTTGGGTAACCAAATAAGCAAATAAGCTGGTATATAAGTCAAATAAGCTCGTTTTGGTAGCCAAATAAACAAATAAGCAAATAAGTTCGTTTAGGTAGTCAAATAAGCAAATAAGCAAATCCACCCAAACATGATTGCTTAAATAAGAGTTAGCTTATTTGCTAATAAACAAATAAACAAACCACCCAAGCGGGGCCAGAATTATCATAAAATTATGCAATTTTGCTACGCACACAAATTTCAAATTTAGAATTAGTCACATCTATTTTATAATATGACGGGTCGCACGTGTGAGAGGTACCCAATTCATAGATAAATTATTAAATGCTCTCAGAATATTATATAGGCGATAGCATGTAGTGCTCTCAAATAAAAATATTCAATGCACATTAAGTGACTTATTCTTATCTCCTACTTACTCAGCAAAAGTTAAACCCACACGGTTCCATCCGAAATATTTTTTGCTATGTCATTGGATGAGAGCATCATGTAAACAATGCTAATCACATGGTATTTTGGGACTATCAAATAATTACTCCAACTCAAATGAGAAAGCTATGCCCAATTTTATACTCAGATTGGTGCACTACTTAGTATTACTAAAAAAAAATGTATTATATGGTGACTTGATTAAGTGATTATAAATTTAAGACTTCCTTGTTGTATTATGCCCTCATTGGGTCACCCTTATTTTGATATATGGGTCCTTAGGTGCATGGGTCAACCTAGCTAGCTTGGTGATATTTCTAACAAAAAGGACCTAATTTTCTTGCTATATACATGTGTGATTTCTTCTTAATTTAAACCTCTTCTAGCCAATACACTTTTATACCAATTTTTATATCTGTCTATTATAGCATAACATTCTCATGTACAAAACTTTCAACTTAATTTTTTGAAACTTTAATTTTTGTTTTACTGTAGCAATAACACGTCATTCTATGGTTAATCTTAATTAGTTATATTTAACTTTATATTAAAATATATGACTTAAAAATTATTTGACTATCTAATTTTGACATATTCAATACTTCTTATTAAAAAAAAATCTTAATTTATTTTTTATTTAGCAAATATATGTAAAACATATACTATGCAATTCAAAATGTCTGAAAAAATATATTTCCTACCAATTTTCTTAAAATATATTTCCCTCTAATTTTCTAAAAATATATTTTCTACCAATAATTTTTTTTTTATATTCCCTATCCTACAACTTTCTATTTACCAAGACTTGCTAAGTAAACGCCACTGTTGAAATCGGTTTTACATATATCAAATAAAATTCCTTTTTTATTTAATTTCTGCCAAGAAACTCCAAATTCTTTTCTTCTCTGTTTCCTCTCTTTTGATCCCTTTGATATAAAGAAAAAGTATGTCTCCATAAACGTTGTACCCAGGTTTAAAGTATGCTTCATCAGTATACCTCTATTAATTTATTTAAGTACCACAAAGTATTAAAATAATATATCTAATTTTTAATTTTTTTTCATTCCATGTATAACTTGGGTTGATTGTTACTTTCAAATTTATTTAAAAGCAAACTCGTGCGTGCATTTGTGTCTTT
>JAOTRH010000022.1:17591464-17605723 GCA_034768845.1 Heliamphora exappendiculata
AAAAAATACTAATTCAAGGACGACCATAAAAGACAGATTCGAGGTACATTTTCTTATAGTAACGAATTTCACAAACAACAAAACATAGCATTCCTGGGCGAAAGAAAAAACCTAGGGGAAATAGACGGGCCAGTTGAAATAATACGAGTCTCTAGTATCCTTGTCCATGTACTGGTTCCACTGCAACAGCAAAAAGGTTCAATTAAAACGCAATAAGATAATCCCCTGTGGCTCTATGCCTAATGAGTGCCATAAAATTTCAGAGTTGTCAGACCACATGAAACAGTACCTTGAATTTATATTGCTGTTTCTTCCCCAGTGCTTTCTTCCAGTGGTAGCTTTGTCATGCCAACTGCGTATCAAGTGTTTGAAGACGTTATACCAGAAGCAACGTAGTGATGTCAAAGAAGAAAAAGAGGAAGGCATAGAAATGAGAGAAAAGTAAAAGAAGAACTGAAGATCAGAAAAAAGAAGAGAATGAGGGGGGAAATTCTGAAATCTTCAATTACCAATCAATCAAAAGCAAGTCTCCATAACAATAAGCCCCTCTATATATAGATAAGACTAATGAAAACAGAAAATAAAAGATAAGAACACAAAAATATATCAAAAAATATAATCCTAACAAAATAATATGAGATCCATAAAATCTCTCCTGGGACGAAAAAATGTGCATAATTCCCTTTTATGGTCCTCGTCACCCCACTTTACAAGAGTAAACCAAATCAATTGGTTTTTAGACCAAATTGGCTGTGGTTCCAGTATTCAAGGTGTGAGCCAGAAAAACTTTCATATAAATACATATATATAATAGTCATAACAATAAGACGACCTGTTTGGCATGATCTATAGGTCCACAGCACAGGACCACCCGAACTTCACACAATAACAGAACTCCAATATTAACTCACACGAAATTCGTAAGCATCATCATAAACCAGCCAAAATGCCTCTTAAGTTATAGGTTGGTGTCCACAACTACCCTAACCAGTCAAGTAAAAGCAAGCCATCCTTATGGCAGAAGCAAGATCTAGAAGAGCTGGGAGCGTCATCTTTTTGTGTGTGCATGTGCAATCTACACCTCTTAGGAGTATCATAATCCCAAGAAACACTAGCGTCTAGATGCTAAGGCATACATGAAGTGCAACACCCATGTTTGTGTATTAACATTACAGTCCACCAACAAACGTATATTATCACGGTTCCCAATCTAAATTCAAGGAGTCATCACATCTCTCACCCATTGTCCTCGTTGTAAAGCAGCATGTGTCGATATCCGACTATCATCAGTAATGAGAATCATGAGGTTAATAACAGCCATACAAACACGCAGCATAAGTTCACATTTCAATTGCATGGTGACCAGCTTCTTTCCCCCTTATTGCACAACTTCCCCATATAATAATAATAAATTGATCTTTGGTCCCAGATCACATAAATTTTTACTTTCTAGAAAATTTTGTGAACCTTTAAACTTGTAAACCTAATTAAATAACATTAATAAAGTTCTATCTTATATTTAAATAGATGTCAAAAAAACACTTCTACTTTCTTCGTTTACTTTCTTTCACAAAGGATTGCTTGGCATGACGGTAAGGCTTACATTAGTATTGGGTTAAGAAAACAATCTTTCTAGAAATGGGATGGCAAAGCCTTGTGCACTGGGTCGGGTTTTTGTTTATCTTTTTTTACAACTCTCGTTGATGCAATACAGGGAAGAAAGAAAGTTAGTGGAAATAAAATGTCAGGCCCGTGAATATATACAATCTCCATAGAACACTAAAATACTGAAATCTAAATTGCTAGAAAGTAACTTTTATAAAAATAAAAAAATAAAAATGTTGCAACCAATTGAAATGTTTCACTCCATGTAGAGTTAGTTACTTGAAACCTCTCTTTCTCCTGTGCGAAAATTTGAGCCCTCGTGTCACATATTATCTCATCCCAATTTCAGCACTAAGGGCATGTATGCTTGACCAGATTAAATGTAAATTGAATTGTATATTCCTCGATATTATTTTTTTCTCATTTGATTGCAACAAGTAGTGAAAAACTATATATCTATTAGATAATTAATTTCACAAAATATAAGATATACAATACTAATAATCACTTCACTATTAGCCTCATGAAATTACTTATTCTGTGAGATTATATATCTCTTCATTATTAATCTAATCAATTAAGCAAGCCCCAAAGAGGCCTAATATTCCAGCATAAAGACGAATTACAAGCTTAACAAGGTTAAATTCTTTCCCCTTTCTCTTCTTCCTCCTCCACCTCCTTCCTCCTATTATCATTCTTCTTCTTCATTCTTTTCTCTTCCTCGTTCTTTTCCCTTCCTCTTCATCTTCATCAGTTGCTACAGCTTCTCTTAATTTTATATAGTACGAGAAATATAGAGCACAATAAAAGGTTATAACAGTGTGAACAGTGGCACCACAGCGGTGAGGATCGTTATTCCATTGTTGTGACACGGGGCATAGCCACCATTGCTGCAGTGGGATTTATCAGAATCAGCCTGATTGAAAGCCCTTTAAAAAGCACTAAAGGCAACCAAATGTGGAAACCCTTTGAGCACGTTTGGATCGGATGACAAGGGGGAAATGATGGCCACAATGCTTAGCTATTGCCGATCCCCAAGATGCCTTTGGTTGAATGTTCGCACTTGATCCACCGTCTGCACTTCCTACATTCACTCCTGGAAATTAAAACAGGAAAGGATAAAAAAACATTGGTCCACCCAAATCAGTTTTTGCCTCTTGAAGCAAACTATCCCACGTTTGTATCGCGGGGTTAGAACAAATTGTCCAGTGAATCCCTTGTTCCTGATATTAATACCATACTCTCCTTTATATTGTTAGTACTAAATTTGGGATTTTGTTCACTTCTATCGAACAGTAAAAAATAACTCTGCAACTTCAACTCTTATCAAGTTCTTTATCCCTATCTAACCAATTGTAAACTAAATTTCTCGCCATACACCTAATTTATTCCATAATTCCATATTATAAACAAATATAACAAACTCACAATTTTATTTATTATTTCTATCATATCCAACCTCATCCAAAATTCATGCAACCACCACCAATACAAAACCAGTCATCCATATTGGCCGTAAGAAACTAGAGTTTAACCTTTATCTTTATATATATTTACACAACAGTAGCGCACAATCAGCCGATAAGAGACAGGATTAGTCCCGAAACTAAAAATTGTTGTGGGAACATAAACCCCAACTCAAAATTGACGCCAATTTGAAATAGAAAAGGATTTCAAAGAAACATAAAGGGTGTTTGGCCAAGTTTTTAGGTCCACCTATTAGCTTTCTGCTATTAATTTTAATAGATAAATTATAATTTTTTTTAAACATCTATCATTTCTATTACAAATTATAATTATTTTTTCTCTATTTTAACTACAAACTAACATACTTCACTTAACACTTAACAGCTACAGCATTCACTTAGCTACAACGTATAAGTTATTAATTTAAATAATGTCAAACGCCCGCACAAACCCGAAATAGATATATAAGGAAACACTAATGCTGTTATCCCAGAAACAAAATTCAAAAAAATACTCAAAAAATAATCTAAATAGTTAAGATTCATTGCATGTGTTTCACTATTAAATATGAATCTCAATCAACAAGATCTGAATATTTTTTTGGATTTCGTTTATGAGATAAGAAAAAGGGTATGCATAGTAACTATACATATGCGTACAGAATTGCGTGAGGTTATACGCAGAGAGAGAGAGGGTACTTGAATTGATTGGAGAGTTGCCACATGTAGGGATTGACCCAAGTGAGGGCATAGAAACTCCCCATAGACCCAGAAAGCGAAGGATCCAATTCAGATGTTCTCAAAACGATCCGGGTCTGTGTGTGGAACTCCCGGGTCTCCTCAGTTCGCATTCCCGAAGTATTTCTCCATTCTTCTCTCTCTCTCATCTCTGTTTCAAGAGCAAGCTTTTTCTTTTTTATTGGTGACAATTTTCAGTTCAGATTTGCTAAATATGGGCCTTCTTTGGTATAAAAGTTTGCCTCTAAACTTATTTTTGTTATTTTTATTTTTAAATAAATTTTTTAATATTTTTAAGAGTAAATTACATTGACCAATTTTGGTCAAATACAATCTAACTCTATATTTTTTGAACAACTTACACTAGCACCCCTTAGCGATTAAAACCGTTAACGAAATTGATAATAAAATAAATTTACTCAGTGTTAGGGTTAGGGAAAAAAACTGAGAGGAAGAAGAAGAAACCGCGCAAGCCGCACCCCCCCAATGCTGCCACAGCCGGCCATCGTCGGCGCCGTTGTCCGCCGTTCACGCCATCCACACCAATCACCATCACCGGTAACCCCTCGTCGCCGTTCCATCGCCAAATTGTCGGTCTTTCTCTCATCTCTCTTAAATCGCAAACCCCCACCCTCAATGCAACGACGATGGCGAACGACAGCAAGGCAGCGACAGGGTACCCAGCAGCGACGAAAGGTGTGGACGGTAGTGGCGGTGACTAACAATGGACTCTCATATATATATATATATATATATATATATCTCTCTCTCTCTCTCTCTCTTGCTTTCTTAAATCGCAAACCCACACCCCCAAAGTGACGGCGACGGCGAACGACAACAGAGGCAGCGACAGGGTACCCATCGACAACGACAGGGTACCCATCGACAACGACAGGTGTGAACGGCGGTGGCAATGACCAGCAATGGAGGTGGAGACGGCGTGGGTGTCGCGTGCAGCGGTTGGGGGTGCAGCGCCGTTCTTCCTCTTTTTTTTTCTTTTTTTGAGCTATTACACTTACAATCAATTGTAAAATATAAATTATTTCTCGATCGACAACGTTCACTAGCCTTTTGACGACCTAACACTGCTAGTGAACGGCTTCGATTGCCAGTAAATTACTCTGAAAAATTCAAAGCAAAATATTATCATTGTATAAACGTTATAAAAAGAAAAAAAAATAAACAAATTTATGTGTTGAGGGGCAAAATAGGAATATAATTATTGGTAATGTTCACTACCCTTTTAATGGCCTAACGCAATTAGTGAACGGATTTGATCACCGATAAATTACTCTGGCGAATTTAAACAAAAGAATTATTATTTCATAAACTTCATAAAAGAAAAAAAAAAGAAACAGCTACTGCATTGAAGGGCAAAATAGCAATAAATTTAACGACATAAATGGTGACCGACAGAACTCTGACGGTTTAGGTTAATTTGTAATAGCATTTAAGTTTGTAAGAGATGTCAGTGTAATTTGTTCAAAAATGTAAAATTGACTGTATTTGACTAAAATTTTATAGGAGGTCAGTGCAATTTACCTTTTTTAATTAATTTATTTTTTAAATAAATAAAAATTAATAAACAAATCAAAAAGATGTTTTATCAACCAAACTACATCTTTGTCCCAAGCAAATGGAGCCGATTACATCAATTCTTTTACGTTGTTCTGCACTGTTAAGAGTTATATTTTCTGTTACCTCTTATTTGGAATGTTTAAAAGCTCGACATTTAAATGATAATTTCTTAGAAAAATAATTTTTTTTAAAAAGTAGATTTTTTTGGATAATTTATATATTTAGGGTAAAAAAATTGTTTTTTATTAAATGCTTAATATGTTCTTATTTTTTATTTTTAAGCTGTAGTATTTTGGATAATAACATGATTTTTTTTATTTTTTAATAATAGAGTTGATTTTTGAATTGAGTGAGTTACAATCATCTCATTCAACAAAAAAAAGGGTAAATTTTTTTAGATATTTATAGGCTTTTTTTTCTTTAATAAATAAAATAAAACAAGTTAGTGATTTTTTAAAAATACCAAATAATATAACTTAAAAACTAGCCTTTTACCAAAATAAAAAATAAAAAATACTAACTTTTTAGATATCTCAAATATAGCCTTAGTTTCAATAAATTTATTTTTTTTAAATATAGCATTTCATATCAATTTAGTTTTACTCTCTCTCTATCTTGTATTTTTTCATTGCTCATGATTTTATTTTATTTTTTTACTACTATATAAATTGGTTTACACTGTATGTGTTCAACCCATCTTAATCTATATAAAAAAATTTACGTCATTTTATTATGATAGTGGTCATATTTGCTTAAGTTAAAAATAAATAAATAAATATTTTATTTGCTTGTTTTATGTTATTTTTATTTTTTGTCAATTCTTTTTTATTATGGGAATTATAATTGAACAAGAAAAGAGAAATATGCTAATAAACTACTATTTTAAATTGAGTCTAGATTTTCTGAACTAATTCAGTTATTTAAATATAATTACTTGAAGTATTAAATTCCTAGAACCCTCTATTTTACGTTTACAATAAACATGACACATATTTAATAAATACATGTTTTTATGCAAAAGTGATAAATGGAAGTGACGGATGTGAGGTGGAAGTTAGGAAGGGAATTTTTCTCCCATCCCCTCTCTGTCTCCACATCTCCCGTCACAACCGTCTTATTCCTCCTACTATTTTCACTCGGGATGACAATGGGATTTTATTTGTTAACAATATAATACATTTAAAATATAAAAATATTATACTTAATTTTTATTTTTTATTTTTATTTTTTATTTTCTATCTTTTTATTTTTAATTATTAATTAATATTATTTTTTAATTACTGTGTATTTTTTATTAGTATTAATCTTCTTTAAAGTTAAAAAATATTTTTCATTATAGCTCCGTTACGACAGTCTTACCCTCCTACACCTGTCTCGATAATAAATGAAATAAAATTGGGAGAACGCATACCCACATTTTTTCCTCATCATTGCTATCTCTAGTGGAAATGGTAAGTAAAAGTGATAATTAATTAATAAAAAATGATGATAGTAGCAATAATGCTGATTAACAATGGTGGGTGTCAACAAGAACAGCTAGTGAGTGAAGGAATTGGAGGTGATGGTCGGTGGGAGAAGTATTTGGTTGAGGTGGTAATCGATGGGAAGGTAATGATAACTGAAAATAGTTATGGGAGAAGTATTTGGTTGAGGTAGTAATCGATGGGAAGGTAATGATAACTGAAAATAGTTATGGGAGAAGTATTTGGTTGAGGTGGTAATCGATGGAAAGGTAATGATAACTAAAAATAGTTATAGAAAGTTATGAAGAAAAATTGTGATTCAAAATGATAACTAATGGTATTTAATAGTAATGATTTTAAAAGATAAAAATGGTAACAGGTGAAAGAGAAAAAAAAAGAAATTACTTACAAAATAAGTCAACATACATTTTTTTTGTTAATAATAATTTTGTAATATATATAAATTAACAATTTAAATTTTTTAAAACACAAAACTAATTATCACATGTATTTTTATTTATAGTTTATGAAAGTTAACCAAACGGGGCCTTGATATTTAATTGTCAAATATAATATTTGTATTCCCTTTAAAAAAAATTTAATTAAACACGGTCTTAATTAACAGCTGTTTGGCTTGGTGATCTAGGAAGAAAGGAAAAGAAATTCATATATTTCCTACCTGATCAATTGTTTAGAATACTAGGCACGAGAAAAATAAAAAATAAAAATGAGAAGAAAACTTTTTGAATTCCTCCAAAATAAAAACTTAAAATATTATCATTTTACGGTTAAATCGGTAAATAATACTAAATTTTTTATTTTTTCTTTTATTGAGTCTAATCAAACAAAATATAAGAGAAATAATAATTATTTTATTTTTTTTAGGAATGATAATTTCTCCAATCTCATTCCACCCTCCTCCACTTTGTACAAGGTTTTCCTACTCCACCCAAAATCACATAAAATAAATATTTCTTAAATATAAATAAAAATATAATATATATTTTTTTATAAATATAATAAGTTTAAAATATTACAATATTATATTTATTCATAATTTTTATTCTCTATTTGTTATATTTTGTATTTTTAGTTATATTGATTTATCAACAATTATTTTATTTATTTATTATATTATTTATAACTCTTATTAATATCACATATTTACCTTTAAAAATTATTATCAAAATATCCTCGACGTTGCTACTTTTTCAATATTTTCTTCCGCCGTCCTCTCTTTGATCAAATAGGATACGGGAATTGGAGAACTCATCTCTGACCTCTCTCACCCATCATCATCTCTACTTTTTTTTTTCTCAATTATCTAAATAAGATGAAGAAAAAATATAATCTTTTCTCTTATTTTCTTTTTTTCTTATAATCTAAGTAATATGTTCTTCCTTTTTTCTTATTTTGCCAAACAGACTTTATGAGAACGTACTCCCTCCATTTTTTTAGTGGATGGACCGGTTTAATTGGACTCATTTTAACAATAGGTTTACTTCGATCATGATATGTTAGATTTATTATATTTTGTGTATAGATCCTTAATGTGCAAAATTAAATTTATGAGATATTGTTAAGTATTTGATTAAATTATTTTTAATAGAAAAACATTATCGGTATTGTTCAATTACTGATTATTTTTTTAACACAAATGTTATTTATTTAAATATTTAACAATATCCGTTTAATTTATATTTTTTACGAATAATATATACTTAAAAACAATAAAATAAATCATCCAAATTACCAAAATGGTCCTATAAATCAATTCTCAAGTTGATTTATAAAAACTAGTTTTTAATTTTCTCCTAATGTATGTGCAACTGGTTGTAATCGAATTTTTTTTTTGGTACTTTTAATTGTCCAATTTTTTATTATGTTTTAGTAATGTCTCTATGCGTAGAAATTTATAATATTTGCTGTGTGAAGGTTTATGATCTTTGTTATATGAAAGTTTGATTTTCTGAGATCTTATCCTCCCTTCGTGGAAGTTTTTTTCTTTCTTTGAGGAGATATTTTATTGCATTTAATGTATATATGTGATTATTTTTATATCAAATTTATAATACATTTAGATATTTTTATCTTTTTTGATAAATTTTTTTACCATGAAGTATATTCCTATAAACTTTTTACGATGTTTATTTTATGTAAAAAATTATTAAAAATTATTATTATAAATATCATATTTTTGTACAATAATTGAACACACGAAAATTATATATATATATTTCATTTTCTTTGGAAGCATGATTAAACCTACTCTTTCATGTCTCAATTATGATTACACGTTAAAAATCTTGTTACTCAGAAATATTGGAGTAATTATTAGCTGCAAAGTATCACATGATAAGTTTATATGGTATTTTAATTTTATATATTAAACTATAAATTTTATGATAAAAATATAATAAATTATTTTAAATAATTAAAAGACAAAAAAGTGACCACACAATTGGCCATGTTTGGATTAAATTGCAAAATTTTTATTTATTTTTATCTTTTTTGAATTATTTTTATCTTTTGATTAACCTTTTTTTTGTTAAATCATTTCAACAAGATCAACCAAAAAAGTATATAAAAAAAAAAGACTTCATAAAAAGTTGAAAAAAATTCACTAAAATCGAAAATAAACAATACTAAATTTGGCTTATTAGTTATTTTGACTTATTTTTATCTTTTGTAATTTTTTTAAATATTTTAATTTAAAAAATTTATTTTTCTAACTCGTTTAGATGAGATGACTCGAAAGTTATAATAGTTTTAGCAAAATTATTAAAAAAAATTATTAAAAATAAAAATAAAATAAATAAATAATTATCCCAAATAGAGATAGTATAATACTATATAACTTCGCCTACTAAATGCTTCAAAATTACCTTATAGTTTGCCAAAATATATAGGCAAAGATGGGGTACATTTTATCTATACTAATATATAAAAGAAAAGTACCTATTCAGTGTAATAAAATTATTTAAATTTTTTGTATGCTAAAAAGATAAATTTGAGTATTAGTATTTTTTTTAGGCCTCATAAGAATTTTAGCTCTATTATATTTATTTTATTAATTTTAATTCTGTCATAAATTATGATACAATTTTATTACTAATTTACTTCTATTTAAAATATTTAATTTTTTTTTCTATTATATTTGAAATTTGAATTTGAGAAATTTAAATCCTAACCACCACCTTTATATTCTTCATTTTCTACTATAGTAGTACCATCTTTCTAAAAAAAATTGAAGCTCCACCAGCCCCTTGTCACTGTCTGTGCCCCTTGCTGGCGTCGTCGCCCCTATCGCTGCCGTTGTCTCTTGCTGCCGACACGAGCCACTTCCATCGTGGCCAGATCTTGTTGCGACCGTCATGGCTAAATCTCGCTGCTGCCTTCACGCACCTAATCCTACATCGCCTTTATGTCCGTCCTTTTTCCACCATTACCGACTACCCTGCCCCACCACCCAAACATCAGCTGACTTTATCCCCATCCTTCTCCCGTGCGAACAGTTTACGAAGAGAGCAATGCGTCATTCTCCCTCATCGTTGTACTCCATTGCATACTTCAAACTAATACATGTATCAATTATATTTGTGATGCAAAATTAGAAAAAAAATATAAGGGAAGCTATCAACTTATGCATCTATTGTTTATATTTTGAGCTACAGTGATAAAAAAAATTACAATTCAGAGCAATAAGTGATATATGTATTAGTTGTATCTGTATTGCTGCAATAGCCAAAAATAGAAGTCAAAGTGTCAATTGATACATGTATCAGGCATGTTTGTGATGCATTAACATGAAAAATAATACATATATCAATTATCTTAACTAATACTCTGCAACAACGGCAATGAATGATGAAAACGACCACGGAGTTAGAATTGTGATGATTGCAACGCGAGATTTTAAAAAAAAAAATTTAGGACGAGATTTTTTATTTCAGTTTACGAAGGAATTTAGTTAATGTAATTTTCTAAAGATGTAGTTTAAGGATATTTTCGATAAATATAAATATTATAGGATTAATTTTATTAAAAAAATTAGATAAGATTATTTCTTAAATATCAACTAATATTTGAATTTTTATCAAAATTTTTCTACTAAAAATGTCATTTGTTAGTTTTTTAATACCAAAATAGCTTCATTTAAATTTTATTCATTAAAAATGTTATTCATTACCTAATTTAAAAATTCTAATGACTCACAATTTTAAAATTAAATTATTTTAGTATTTATTTTTAAAATTTTATTTTAATTTTAAAATACACACAAACCGCTAGTTTTATAATGAAGGGACATATCCATGCCAAATAACACCCGAATCCCAAATGTAAGCGAGTACGGGCTATCTTTTTCCGCCTCTCACTCGCAACCAGTTCTATAAATAAACCTCCACTTCTTCGATTCATCATCTCCTCTCTCGCTCTCTCTTCTCTCTCTTCTCTCTCACTTGCTTCTTCTTTAGCTATTTGATCTTCCTGGGGTTTATCAGCAAGTCAAAAACCCTAAAATCCACCTGACTTCTCAACCCAGAGAAAATCTCCCTTCAAATCTTTATAGGGTTTATCCAACCCTCGATAAATCTCTCAGCTTACTATCAGTCAACAGTTTTGAAATTCACCATAGATTTCCTTCAAAATCACTGGTAAGTACTCGTCCTCATACGTAAATGAAGTAGTCCTTGTGTCGTGGTAGTTCAATTTAAGTTCTAGGGTTTCCGCGAACCAACATAATGAGTTTGAAGTTCTTGATATCCAACGAATCTGTTTTGTGAATTCTTTATAATGAAGTTTGTTAGGTGAAAGTTGGGGATTTTTTTCCGCTACGAAGCCATAAATGATACGAGAGTTTGAATATGAGCGATGGAGGTAAAGAGGAGAGTAAGAGAGAGACGGAAAATGAGAAAGGAGCACCGAAGCGAGCCAGTGCCAACGAGTTTGGACGGGAAGTGTCAAAGATTGCCGTGGCTCAGATATGTGAGAGTGTTGGGTTTGAGAGGTTCAATGAATCTGCTCTGGAGGCTCTCACCGACATTGCTATTCGATACGTCCGTGACTTAGGAAAGACGGCGAGTTTTTATGCCAATTTAGCTGGTAGAACTGAGTGTAATGTGTTTGATGTTATACAGGGGTTGGAAGACTTGTGTTCATCTAGGGGGTTTTCGGGTGCGTCGGAGGTTGGGCGTTGGCTCACTGGTTCAGGTACAGTGAGGGAGATTGGTGAGTATGTGGGGGATGCTGAGGAGGTTCCATTTGCTCAACCCATCCCGCACTTCCCCGTGATGAGAAATCAGGTTTTGATCCCAAGTTTTAAGCTAATGGGCGAAACGCCAGCATTCAAGCATATTCCGCCTTGGTTGCCGGCATTTCCTGATCCTCACACGTACATATACACACCCACCTGGAATGAAAGGGCAACAGATCCTCGTGCAGACAAAATTGAGCTAGCCAGACAGAGGAGGAAGGCAGAGAGGTCTTTGCTGAGTTTGCAGCAAAGGTTGGTGTGCAATGGTTTTGCGGTAGCATCCACCTCAGTGGATGAGAGTAATGATGGGAATGCTTCACAAGTTGCCAGAACAAAAAACCCATTTCTTGCCACGCCTCTGCAAGCCGGAGAGAAAGATGTTTCTTTGGTTCCTCTGCCAGTTAATCTTTTTGCTAAAGGTGTTGCTGAAAACCATGTTTCTGTGTTAGACACGTTTGCTCCCGCCATTGAAGCGATGAGGGGTGGCCTTTGTGATTCCGGCGATATAGATAAAAAGGTTATTCCAGACAAGAGGCCTGCTGCTGTTCGTTTGAAATTCAAAACTGGCAAGAAAATATTAGGCGAATCACTGGATTTGAGTCTTCAAAACAAATCTTCCGGGAAGACACCATATTGGATGGGGCGGGATGATGAAAAGGACGACAAGAAAAGGAGAGCTGAGTTAATTCTTAGGCAATCTATGGAAAACTCACAGGAGCTCACTCAATTGTAACTCAAGTTAGTGGATGGCATGTTTGGCGGAAGTCATTGACCAAGGGAGCTGAAATGTTAAAGGTATGTCATGCAGTACTTGTTACGAGTGTCCAGTTGGAAGACAGTTCTCTCTCTCTCTCTCTCTCTCTCTCTCTCTCTCTCTCTCTCTCTCTCTCTCTCTCTCTCTCTCTCTCTCTCTCTCTCATTTTGGTACGCTAATTCATGATTCAACCTGGATATGGTTTTATTCTGCAGACAATTCTTTGATTAATGAAGTCCCCCATTTTTATTTGACACTGGAATGTTGAAGGACACTTTTAGCTCTCTTTTTCTGTTTTATTGAGCTTTTTATCTCCAGATACCATGCAAAGCCAATTGTACAATTGTTCTCCTTTATTTTTTCTAGTTGGTTTTTTTTCTTTTCTATAACTAGCTCAAAGCCAGTTGAACTGGAAGACAACAACTATTTTTTTAAAGAGTATAGTTATAGAAAACTATTTATGTGATCTAATGTAATTTAAATTGTTCAAAAGCATGAGAACAAAAGCGACAAAGAATTCAGCTCAGGCTCTAAAGAGTTTACAGCATGGATATGAATATATTGACTGGATCATTTAAGTGATTTAAAACCTTCCAGAAATTCTAAAACGAATTTCATCTGACAAGAAGAAATATGCATTGAAGGCCAATAATAAAAAAATGTACTGAAATTCCTATTCAAAAGGCTTCAGTAACATACTTCAAGGTTTTTTTTTTTTGGTCCACTAAGCGACCATGTAGTATGCAGCTGAGGCATGGGTGAGAAATACGGGAGCAATTGACACAACATTTCTTGGGTTCCCTTCTGACTGATGAATACTCCAGGTGAACACTTGGAGTGAATCTAAAAAATTGAGAGAGTAGTTAAGTTGGTTGCCTCTTTTGTTGAAAACCTCAGTAATTAAGGTGAAGTCATTTATGGGAATCTCCTATCAGAAAATAGTTATGGAGACTTGCCATAGCGATATTGGCATATTGCATGTCCTACTTTAATGTCATGCTAGTTAATGATGTTACACATGTCGCTTTTCCATCCATGGTATGCTGGCATTTGTGCCAATGTGATTGATACCCATGGATAAGTCTATTATTCCTTGGTATTCGGTTACCTTTGCCCCATTGGAATTATGATTCGATTTTTGGTCGGTTGATCCGAATTATATGCTTCCTGAGAGCTTGAAGCTAATTCTTTGGCCAAGAAAAAGACTTCAACTTGAGACTTGTGATGTGATTTGGCCTGCTAAGGAAGCTTATTTTTTCCTTATGCTGTTTTTTTTTTTTTTTGCTTTGAATGTTTGTTTTTTCCCCATAGGGCGTTGATTCTAGTTCTAGGACTCCTTAGAGCTTGAAGTTTATTTTTTGGCCGAGTGACTTGTGTTTGTTTAGGATCTCCCCCCCCCCC
>JAOTRH010000022.1:17605823-17620823 GCA_034768845.1 Heliamphora exappendiculata
TATCCGTGATGAATATCAGAAAAGTGTTGTTACATTTGGGTCTATCCCTACAGGGGAACAGGTGGCTGATATTTTTATTAAATTTTTACCGGGTCCGCGTGTCTCCTATTTATGTAACAAGCTGGGCTTGGTAGATATATATGCTCTAGCTTGAGAGGGGGTGTTAGTAGCTTATTATTATTATATTACTATTATGTTATTATTATCCAGCGTGTGTAGGTGTTTGATTGTAATAGTGTTCTTTAAATTGATTATAAATAAGAGCTCGCCTACCCATTAGGGTACGGCTTTCTATTATTCTTAACAATTCTTACCAGTGAGACCTTCCCTATTGTTGCTAATGCCTGCTCTTGACTTTTGCGCTCCGTATTAGGACAAGATACCTCTGTGGTTTGACTTGCCTCTTCTCCTTCAGAGTCCTGAGTTTTAGTTTCTACTGGCGGTTGTAGTGGCCCATGTGGTGGTAGTAGTGGCTGTAGTGGCCGTAGTGGTCATGGTGGCACTCGTAGTGGTGGTCGAATAGGTGGCTGAGGTGACTGTAAATGTGACCATTGTGGGGGGTATTAATCACACTTTGGCCGTACTGTTGGCAAAAGTATGAGAAGCCCAATTATGCTCATTTAGTTATTGATCCTATTTCTCTGGGGTCTTCTGCTCCTCCTGGTTAAGCAACCTCTAGTTCTAATTCTCATGGTTCACTCATTGCTCAAATTAGTGATTTTGTTTAGACCTTGCGAACCACTTATCCATTTTCTAGTTCTATTGCTAGTTTAATTGATTTATGTACTACTGTCAGTGCTACTCTTTCGCTGCATTCACGAATTATAGATTCTGGCGCTAGTTTTCACGTCTTGTAATTCTTTATTTTTTTTTTAGTTCACTCCTATTCAGCATAATATTATTTTTGCTGATGGTTCTTCTCGCCCTGTCCATGGCAAAGGGATTCTTCGTCCAACTCGATCTCTTACTTTACCCTCTAGCGTTTCTTCTCGCCCTGTCTATGGCAGAGGGATTCTTCGTCCCACTCGATTTCTTACTTTACCCGCTAGCGTTTATATTTTACATTTTCCGTTCAATTTTCTTTCCGTTAGTCAATTGATTAAAAATTTTTAATTTGTTTTATAACATTTTCTCCTAATTTTTGTCGTTTTTAGGATCTATAGATCAAGTAGATGATTGGTTCGGAGCATGACAAGGATGGTCTTTACTTTTAAAATATTAATCTAGCATCTCACTACACATTTGCTGTGTTGAGTGCTTCTGTCTCTTCTCTTCAGTGGCATTTTCGGTTGGATCACCCATCTTTGGCTAAACTGAAATTAGCTATCTTACTTTGGGTTTTTTGTCTAGTTTAGAGTGTGAAGCTTGTCAGTTAGGCAAACATCACCATAGCTCTTTTCCTTCTAGTGGTCATGGTCGTCAGCCGACATCTTTTGATGTAATCCGTACTAATATTCGGGGTCCTTCTCACATCCCTAGTATTAATAGATATTTTTATTTTGTTTTCTTTGTTGATGATAGCTCCGTCTCTTACTTTGACTCTTCCCCATGAGAAGTTCTGCTGCAATTTTCCACTCTCTTAGCCACTGAAACATGTATGTGTATGCGTTATGCACTGAAACATATCTCTTTTGTGGGTGTTATTCCTTGTCCATCTAGTATTAAAACTTAAATGTGTATCAACTGAAGGAAAGTTCTTTTTAATGTAGTGCCCCAATCCTGATTTCAACAAACCAGAACATAGGTGGAGCATGCTGCAAAGAATATTAGTTGAAGCAATTGTAGATCTTCTTACATCTGATGGGAAGGTAACACACTTCACTCCTGCTCTGCTTTGGCACTAACAGTTTCTTTTCTTTTAAGTTTTCATTGTTACACCATTGTATTTGCATCTAACTCTTATTCTGGGGCTTAATCATGGTACTTGGTAGGTGCACAATTATTCGAATCTTATACATTATTGGAAGATTCGGGGTGAAAAATTGCACTTCATTTTAACGTGTGAAACGTTGTCCAAAAGGGGGTTCCCATATTAGTATGGAACTTGGGGGTATGAGTATGGACTGCAGGCATCATTGTCTTTCTTGATTCCTTCTTTAAGCGCCTTTGTACCGCACTTCAAAGTGCTGGAACTAGTTGCTCTTTGACCAAAATTTGCGGGGAACTTTGATTTCTCTTTATCTTTTAGACAACAAAAATATACCATGCAGTGCCAGTGACATGGTTTGCTCTGATAGAAACTGTAATAAGTCAAGAAGTGGGAGGCAATGATCAGATTACATTATCTGTTTCTTGAAATCCAGGTCTTTCTTCAGTCTGACATAGAAACAGTGGCAATAAGAATGAAGGAACAATTTTTACGATATGGAAAGGGAAAGCTCACCATTGTGCAGGATCAAAACGATGTACACATTGGTCAAGAAGGATGGCTGAAAGACAACCCCTTTGGAGTGCGGTCTGACTGGGAACGACATGTTGTAGCTCGCGGGGCTTCTATGTACAGATTAATGCTTTCTAAATCAACCAGCAGTGACTGAACTAACTGTAGTGGTTGATGCATAAAAGTTGCCTTCTGTATTACCTGCTGAATGGGATATCCTCATGCTTCTCAAAGATTATCTCAGAAGGTGTTCATTCCATTGGGGCAGAATTCTGCACTCTCTGAGAGGTAGTCTCTTCAAGCCGTGCTATTTACTATGGAAATATTCTCCTTACTAGCAGATATTACTGGCACAAAGGTGGCATTTTTTGAACTGATAGAATATTGCTTGTTCAGGAAATTTCTCGTCTGATGCCAAAATACTATTCATGCTTTTGGGGCAATTGTTGATCTAATAACATCAAGCCCACTTACCCCAAAATTACAAAAACGTCAAGCCTATATTTATAATTAAAAAACAATTAAGGAAACAAACCAAATTTAAACAAGTCTTGAAAACTCCCAAACTCTCAAATGCTCCCATCTTTGTTGATAATGTTTGGGAATTCCTCCATCATGATCCCTGTCAGAACTTTGTACAGATCAATGCTTTCTAACTCTTAACAGTAGTGGGTGAAGTAACTGCAGTACCAATGTGCCAATTGGATGCTGTATTGCCAACCAAATGGGATATCCTCATGCTTCTTGAAGATCATCAGGAGCTGTTTATTTCAGTGGTGCATATCACTGCACATTGTGAGAGGTAATTCTCTTTCTAAGCAGTGCTTTTTTTTTGGAAAATTTTGTTGTTAACAACTTTTAATCCACACAAAGGTTTGAGTTTTTAAATTAATAGGATGCCATTATCGTCCAAAACTTGCTCTTTTGCCGGACGTTTTAGGTGTATTATTCATGCAAAGCTAATCTACCCATAAGAGACCATAATTCTCTATCATTTTTTGAGGGATGCATTTTGCAGGATGTAAAGAAGACAGTATAGAAGAGGCTACAAGGGCAATCCATGAGTTTGGGGAATTCATATTAATAAGAAGAGGAAGTGAAGAGCAGTAATCATTTCTAACAGAAGTTATTGTTAGTCTCTTTATGTCTTACAAAGTTTTACTTTGACCATGTAAGCTTCATGGGAAACCAATTGGTCTGTTCTCTATCTCTCTCACACATTTTTATTAATGTCTCCTATTGCAAAGCAAGGCTTCAGGGGGAGGTGTTTACCATGTTTTCCAGCATAAAGTAACTTTGATGGGTAAAACCTACCTTTTTTGGAATGTCTAAAAAGATTTTCTTTTAAAAAGTTTTAACTTTTTTAGAGAAAAAAGTGATTGTTTGGGATAATTCGTTTATAAGAGCGGAATAAACTTAGTGCTTGTTCCGCTCTTTATGCCTTCTTAGGTTATGGTATTCAACAAAAAGGATATCGGTGTTATGATCCTGTATCTAAACGCCTTTACGTCTCTCGTCATGTTGTGTTTTTAGCGTCCCTCATATTTTACTCTGCCATCCAAATATGCCCCTCTCCCCAAACAGGATCTAATTGTTATTGATCCTTTCTCGAATGATGCTCCTTTCGATGAGTTTATTTGTACTCGACGTTTTTGAACTTCCTTCTAAGTTCTTCTGCTGTTTCGTCTCTTTCATTAGTCTATTTTTGTAGGCTACCTCCCCCTTCGCAACACACATCTACTAGTTTTGATGCAGTTTTTCTGTTTATGTGGATCCATATTTTACTCTGCCATCCAAATATGCCCCTCTCCCCAAAGAGGATCTAATTGTTATTGATCCTGTCTCGAATGATGCTCCTTTCGATGAGTTTACTCGTACTCTTGACGTTTTTGAACTCCCTTATAAGTTCTTTCGCTGTTTTGTCTCTTTCATTAGTCTAGTTTTGTAGGCTGCCTCCCCCTTCTCAACACACATCTACTGGTTTTGATGCAGTTTTTCTGTCTATGTGGATCCTGATTCCTCTGAACGGCGCTATTCTTTGCGTACTCGTACTCCGCCAATAAGACTTGATTTTTCTAATACCTACTTTTTACCTTTTTATCGTGTCTTTTTATTTGCTATTCATACTTACTTTGAGCCTCAATCCTATAAGGAAGCCTGTACTGATCAAAACTGGGTCAATGCCATGCACGAATGATTAACTGCTCTTCAGAAGATTCGTACTTGGTATTTGGTTCTACTGACTGTTAATAAAAACCTTATTGGATGTAAGTGGATTTACAAAGTTAAAACTCATTCTAATGATTCTCTGGAGCGCTGTAAGGTCAGGTTAGTTGCTAAGGGATTTTTTCAAAAGTATGACATTGATTATGAGGAAATTTTTGCATTCGTGGCTAATATGATTATAGTTCGTATTTTGTTTTCTATTGTTGTCATTCGTCAATGGCCTCTTTTTCAATTGAATGTCAAGAATGTATTTCTCAATGAGCATCTCAATTAGGAAGTTTATATGCGTACTCTTTTAGGTCTCTCTCATCCTCATGGTACTGTTTGTCGTCTTCAGCGTGTCCTTTATGGTTTGAAACAGTTTCCTCATGCTTGGTATGAGCGTTTTCAGTCTATAGTTACTCAAATTGGTTTCACTCATAATTCTCATGATTTTGCATTGTTTCTTTGCCATACTTCTACTGGGTTGGTTGTTTTGTTATTATACGTGGATGGTATGATCATCACTGGTTCTGATTCTGATTATGATTCTGTTGCAATCTCTAAAGTGAAACAGCATTTGTTCCGTGCAGTTGAATTGAAATATTTAGATCCTTTACGATATTTTCTTGCTATAGAGGTTGCTTCTTTTTCACGGGTTATTACCTCTCTCAATCAAAATATGCAACTGAGGTGATCAACCGTGCTCGTCTCACTGATGATAAAGTTGTGGATACTTCCATTGAGTTGCATGCTAAATTCTCTCATTCTGATGGTATTCATTTTGAGGATTCCACTATTTATCGAGAACTAGTTAGGTGTCTGGTCTATCTTATTGTGATTCATCCTGACATTGCGTATGTCGTACATGTGGTGAGTCAATTTGTCTTTACTTCTTGCTCCCTTCATTGGGCAGCTCTGCTTCGCATTCTGCGTTATGTTCGTGGCACTATTTTTCAGAGATTATTCTTTTCTTCGTCTTCATTATTAACTCTTCGGGCTTATGCTGATGCTGATTGGGTTGGTGATGCCTCTGATCGCAAGTCTACTACTGGATTTTGTGTATTTCTTGGTAACTCTCTCATTTTTTGAAAAAATAAAAAATAGTATGTCATTGCTCGTTCTACTGCTGAAGCAGAAAATCGTGTCATTGCTCATGCTACTGCCGAGATTGTTTGACTCTGTTGGCTCCTGTCTTATTTGGGTCTCTCTCTCTCTCTCTTCCTATTTCTCTCTATCGTGATAATAAGAGTGCGATCTAAACAGCTCACAACTCTGTCTTTCATGAACGTACGAAGCATATAGAGACTGATTGTCAATTTATTCATCAGCATCTTCAGCTTGGTACTATTGATCTCCACTTCGTCTATTCGTCATTGCAGCTTGTCGATTTATTCACCAAGACTCACATTACGACTCGTTTTTGGTTTCTGCTTGACAAACTCTCTCTGCTCATCGGGCTCGCATCGTGAGTTTGAGGGGGGTGTGAGAATACATTATTAAGATATTTTTTTATTGTTGAGATTGTCAGAATATATTATCATTATTATTGATATTTTTTAATTATTGTGATTTAGTTTCCTAGTTAGTCTATTACTATTATTAGAATTTCTATAGCCAATATATTTGATGTATTTTTTTTTATTGTAAATCAAGCATTTTGGTTAAATATGCAATAATAGTAGTCTTTACTTTGTTTACTAACAAAATACAGTTTTGAGTAGAATTCAATCCAAAAAATTAGCTATTGAGGTGAGGGTGCCCTCATGCCTATATACCGTACATTGTTTTTGTATTCAAGCGATGTGGAATTTTACTTCAGACCGTCCCTCATATGCAGTGTGTTCACTCGGCAATACTTGCCGTGTACAGGGCAGGGACACGTACTCTATCCATCCCTAGTACTTCAGCTCTGATATCATGTTAACAAAACAAAATAAAGACAACTATTATTGCATATTGAACCAAAAGCTTGATTTACAATCAAAGAATATATCAAATATATAGGTTATAGAAATTTTAATAATAATAATAGACTAATTAGAAAATTAAATCACAATAATAGGATAATATCAATAATAATGATAGTATATTCTAACAATCTTAATAATGAGAAAATATCTCAATAATATATTCTCACAAAAAAGTTAATTTTTTGAAATGCCAGAGAGTATGATTTTAAAGCTGGTTTTTTGCAACAACAAAAAGTTAAACTTTTTCACAAAAGAAAAAGCTTTTTAAAAAAAATCCCAAACAGGGCTAAGGGGAGCCCTTACCAACGACAGATGGTGGCAATACCACTTGTCAATGATGAGCTATTTTGTGAGCTGACTAGAAGAAAAGTAAATAGAGAGATCTCTTGAGTTTGAGGGATGTGTTCCCCATCCCCCCCGGTTAATATTGTCAGTGCTTTGAAGGAATCTAATTTTTAAAGTAAATAAATGTTTTTCTCTCTTAATGCTCACATACAACTAGTCATTCAACACATGGATACCTTTCCCTTTTTGTATGTATTCTATTGCCAACTCCTAAAGCAAAAGGGATTGCCTGATCAAGAAGGGATCACAATGAGGCAAAGTATTTTTACAAATTAAACCAAGAAGGAATTCCCAATTGAACTACATGAATGGGTGATAGGCACTCACACCCAATTTGGTTATAAATTGATTGGGAAGTTCCAAGCTATTGTCCTATCAATTAAGAGCATGGATTCAAATGTGGGTGATTCTATCTACACAAAGTTTCTAAGTACACTCACAATTTCAATTTTATAATTATAATTCTACCCTCATTTAAAATTACTAATATAGACAAACAAATTTTAATATAGAAATTGAGTTACTTAGTACACTCACACACTCTCTCTCTCTCAACTGCACTAGCACCCTCAATCATCTTGGACTCAAGAAGAAAAGGGTAGTAAAAAAAAAATTCAGTTGGGTGTCATTCTCGTGCCACATGCCTTTAATTACAATGGAAGTAAAAAAGAAGTTATATAATTAATTGGAGTAAGAAGTTGTAAAATTGCAATCCTTAGCTACAATTTTGCATGATTTATGTGTTTTTTTGAATGCATATTCAACTAAGGGGGGACTTAATTCATTTGTTCGGTCTTAGACAGCCGAACAAAAGTTTTATGTTCGGTCGTGTAGATCCGAACATAGCTTATTTGTTTGGGTTTGAATAGGAAAATATAAAATTTTTGTTTAGTTGTCTAAGGCATGAAAAAAGAGATATCTGTAGAAACGATAATTCGCATTTCACATTTAGAGAACATCATTGAAATTTTACTAATTTGGATTAAGTATACTCAAATGTTAAAAATTATATGTGTACTCAAATGATACAAACTAAAAAAAGATCAATTCACTAATGGGCGGTTGTATTTTGGATATATAGAAAAGTTTTATCATCTAACTGGTGAGAGCAAAAAAGAAGTTTTTCATTTATATGTTACCACAATATAGCATTTAATGCAAGAGAAAATTTTTCTCTTATAGCGATAATGTTCGGTCAACAACGTCCGAACAAATAGAATGTGTTAAGCCTAACAACTCCAAATAAGACATATTTAAGACACATTTGTTCGATCACAAAAGTGCTAAAATATTTTAGGTTTGTTCGGCCGTTAAAATCCGAACATAATGTATTTGTTCGGCTTTGATTGTTTGGATAAATTTTGAGCAATCTCTATCAAAAGAACCTAAAAAATGTGAAAAACTAAAAAAAAAATATTAGTATATGTTGGTCGTTTTAGTCCAATTCAAACTCACAATTAACAATGTAAAAAGAAGGAACGTGAGAAGAAAGAAAGAAGAAAAAGTAAGGCCATGCTTGTTTGGAGGGAAAGAATTATAGGGTATTTAGTATTTCTTTACTAATAATTCTAGGATAGTGTATCTAATGCGTTGTTAATTTCTCTTTTTATCTATTTTCATATTTAGTTATTTCATAGGACATAAAAAACTAAAAAGCAAGCCTTATGTATAAATGACAATAATGCCAAACCTTAATCAAAATTCTTACTATTAAAAATGATCATGAGAGTTCAACCTAACTAAATTCTAAGTAGCCAAAATCAAGGCCAAACATGCTGGCGCATAAAAAAAATATTTAGGCCAAACATGGACCTTGGACCCTCGGGACTCATAGGACCTTGGATCCCTTAGACCCCGAACCCTCGGACCTGGGACCCTAGAGACCCTTAGACCCCAAACCTCCGAGACCCTAAGACCCAAGAGCTCCAGACCTCTAGACTATGGGACTCTATAATTCGAGACCCCTAAGACTCTCAAACCCCTGGGAATCTTGGACCCTAAAGACCCTTGGGACCTCCTGATCCCAAGACCCCCGGGACCTTAAACCACGGGGACCCTGAGACCCAAGAGCTCTAGACCCTGGGAGCCAGGACTCCAATACCCTATGACTGCCAGACCACTAGACCCTTGGGTCCCCAAACCCCAGGACCCCTGTATCTTGGGACCTAAGGACCCTAGGACCCCCAGATCCCTGAGACCCCGAATTCTAGGACCTCCAGATCCCCGAACCCTAGACCTGGGACCCTAAGACCCTCGGACCACGGGGACCCCAGACCACGAGAACCCCGAGACCCAAGAGCTTTAGACCTCTAGAACCCGGAAGCCTAGGATCCTGGGACCTCAAGACCCCGGACCCCCGAGACCTTAAGAATGCTGAATCGCGAACCCCGGGACCCCAGGACCCTGAACCCACAGATTCCCAGACCCCGGACCCTAAGACTCATAGACACTTGAGACCCCCGGAACCCCGGGACACTTGGGACGCCTGGAACCCTGGGACACCTGGACCCCTAGGACCCTAGATCACAAGGACCCTATGACCCAAGAGACCCCTGGACCTGAGACCCTAAGACCGCTGGACCCTAGGACCCCAGGACACCCGAACCTTGGGCCCGGGACCTCGAATGCCCCAGACCCTCGGATCTCCAAACCCTGAACCCCAGACCCCTTAGACCTCTGAACCCCCGGGACCCTAGGCTATGAGGACCTCGAGACCCAAGAGTTCTAAACCCCAAACCCCAGAAGCCCAAACACCAGAGACCCTAGGACTGCCAAATCCCCAGACCCTTGAGACCTGAGACCCCGGGACCTTCGGACCAAGGGACCCTAGGACCCCAAAATCCTGGATGGCCAAACCCCGAACCCCTAAGACCCCAAACCACGGGGACCCCGAGACCCCTGGACCTCCAAACCCCTGGAACCCTCGGACCCCAGACCACGAGGTCCCCGAGAATATTTAAAAAAAATTAAATCAGTGATTGAGAATATTATATTCAAGGGTATAATGGTTATATCATGGTCTCAACCTCTTCTCCTCTCTCTCTCTCTCTCCCATTGTCTCAACCTCTCTCTCTCTCTCCGTTCTTCATTCCTCTCGCGTGCTATCTCTCTCCCTTCACAATGGTGGGAGAGGGAGAAAGAGGAGGTGGGAATGGATGGGTAGGGAGGGAAGGAAAGGGGAAAGGGGAAAGGGGAAAGGAGTATAAGAGGGTTGGGAAGAGGGTCGGCGATGGTAGATGAAGGCCAAAGGGCGCAAATGAGCGATGACGAGGAGCGTTGATAGTTAGGGTTGAAGTATGTAGAAATTGGTATTTTAGGGAGAATAAAATACTAAGTGTAAAAAAAGGGGGTGATTCTAAACACACAATTTTTCTTTACACATACATAAACTTGATTTTTTATTACAATTTTATTTCTAATTCAAATTACCAAAATAACTCTTAATTTTTAGAACCATAAAATTCCTCCATCACCACCTTCCTCAATGTCGCCCACTATCAAACACCATCCACTGTCACCCCAACCTCTCTCTGCCGTTGCTCCCACCCTCCAACGCTAGTTCAGTACCTGCTACCTTCCCTCTTTACTTTGTCATTATGTCGCTTTTTCCCAACTTTTGTACACTCTCTTCCTCCATTCTCTCTCTCTTCTCGCCACCTCCATCCATTATTTGCTAAATGGAAGACCTCCGTTCGAATTGACAAAATAAATGAAAATTGAATTGGGCGAGGTTGCCTTGACACCTTATGCTACCAGTCTATACGTGTGTATCGCGCGTTGTTATTGCCTACGCCTGCACTATTACGATTTAGTGAAAGAGAAGAAGAAGATGGTGTGACATAGAGATTAAGGGAGGACGGAAAAAAAGGAGGAGAGGAGGATAGTAAGGCAGTGGTGGAGGTACAACTGCAGTAAGAAAAGAGGAGCAAAGAAAGGAAAAGAGGAGAGGGGATGGAGGCATAAGTAGATGTAGTAGGGTGGGTAGGGTAAGAATTTTGAGGTTAGAAATAAAAATATGTTTGGGTATTAAAGAGAATATAAAAATAAAAATATAAAATTTAAAATGGATGTGTACTCAACACTTTTTACTATGTATTTAGAATATTAAAACAAAGAAGAAAGTTTGTGGGTGTCGTTAAGGATACTTTTTAGAAATTCACGAATCAATCTAACCCGACCTCTATAAGTTAAGTTGGTTCGATTTTGTCAAGTAATGGGTAAATTCTGTATCTTAAAAATATTAAGTTAATGTAGTCAGTTCAGTTTTCGAGCCAATTTTTTTATTTTAAAATGGCCCACTTCGTGATGCGAAAGTAAATATATAAATCCCATAAAATTATTATTTACATTATTTGTGTCCTTAGTTATAATAAAAAATGTATAAATTAAAAATAAAAAGATTAAAATTTAAACTGCTCAACTTAACATTTTATACAAAAAAAAATAAATCGCTCCACTTAACATTTTATATAAGAAAAAAAAAACCAAAATAAAGCATATAGTATTACTTTAAAATATTTAATTAAAAATATTTAATTTAATTGAGTTGCCGTTCTAATTCAATCCAACCTGAGTTAAGATTAAATTAGTTCTAAAACAAGAATAATTTAATTTTAAATTTAATATTTTAAAACTAACCTTAATTAGATCAATTCTAAATTAAGTTTCAAATCCACCCATACGTCCCATGTGTCAATACAATCAATGAATCAATAAGCCAAACCTAAAGTAATTACCTGGGTTTTGTGCCACGCGTTAAAGCGTGTGTGAGTGGGATAAGAAGAAGGTGTAACGGTGAGTCCAGAAAACCTTATGGTTTTTAATTGATTTGGGGTTAGGGTTTGGTTCCGGGTTTGAACTTTGAACAGCATTTGCATTTGTGGACTGCTTCGTCTCTTTCTCCTCTTCTCTTTCGACCTCTACTGCTTGCTGGTAAGCAACCTCTTCCTCCACTCTATCTTTTCGTATATATGCGTCTCTCTTTCTACTTGTATATTTGTGCATATATAAGTATACTTATATATGCACCAAGATGTTGATCATATGGTTGCTTAAATTTTGAGAGAAAGATTTCGATTATAGGGTTTGCTGTTTGTAACATGGATTCACCTTATGTGATTTGGGTATGTAAATTGTTTCTGTCATGGATTATTAGCTCTGTAGTTTGTAATTTGATTTCTGGTAGGGATAATTGGGTGTATAGATTGTTTTAGATTGTTTCTATTTGAACAGGGTCTGCCATTTGATTTTTTTCATAGTGAGAGCTTATGTTTGTAAATGTACTTCTTTTGCTGGAATTTTGAGCGTGATGAATACTGGGCTTAAATTTGAGTTCTTGCATTCAAACTGCGTATGATCTATAATAGGAGGATGGAGGGTTTGACATGAATCAGTATGATCTATAATAAGCTAATCTCTTGTGTTAATTAATTGGTGTGTTTTCAGATGCCAAGACATCTTTCCCTTGCTATTGTGGGAATTGAATTGGGGCATTGCACTAATTTGGAGAACAAGGGTACCGGCAGTTATTGCAGAGTAGACTTGGTAGCTGATGGTCATGGAGACTTAGTATTCTTCTAATGTCTTTAATATGCAAATGGAGTCACCGGTCTCCTTGGACTGCGATGCAGGCCTCCATCCTGAGAATATCATGATTAAGGATGGTGATTTTTGTGTAACTGCATCCCCTCAAAATCATGATTTACTGCGGCCAGGTATGTTTTTGTGCTTGTCATTTATTAGTGTCTCACCATTTGTCTTAAGTGAGGTGCCTTGTTGTATTACTAGGGGATTACTCGTGCCTAAAGGCACTCATAACAATTTTTTTTTGATATCACTCGTATTTATAATACTTTTAATTATCTTTGAAGTCTTATTTTCTAAACAAAACTTATCCTGAAAGACACTAATATCATACTGAAATATTATTAACATGAACATGCGAAAAAATTAATTCATGCTAAAGTACTCTTATAATCATACTAAAAAAATATTAAGAGTAATAACATATTTAAAAATCAATTTAACCACAATTTAAATTTCACTGTCAACCTCCTAACACCTAGAAATATTTGGGTGCTAAATGGGTATCAAGCATTTAAGAAGAATTGCTCCTACATCAGCATTTAACTAGTTAAAGAATCAAAACTTTTACATGATGTTCAGATTTTTTTTTTCCTTGTGTGAAAATGCTTTTCAAGAATTTAAAAACATTTTTGGGTATTTAAAAAATTCCAATTTTTTTAAAAAACAGTTTAACAAATTCTTTTTTGAAAATAAGTATAGAAAACCAAAAATTCTTTTCAAGAATTTTAAATTATTTTTGGATATTTAAAAAATCCCAAATTTTTTGAAAACTATTTAAATTTTGTTTTTTTGAAAATAAGTATAGAAATCCAAAAATGTTAACAACACAAAAAAAAACTTGTTTTAGTGAAAATAAAAAGTTTTAAAATTTTTAGCATTTTTTGACTTCGATATTTTTTTCTCGTTTTTTAGATTTATGTAATTAAAAAGCAACTTTTTTCTAAAATATAAACAAAATTTTAAAAAGAATCTTTTCAAAAGTCTCGAAAAAGTTAAACCAAATAGGGATTAATTTTTAGGTGAGAGATGAAATGGTAATAAAATACAGAAATGTGGGTGTTACTTTCAAGGAGAGAAAAAGTTGACTTTTTGGAGAGAGAGAGAGAGAGAGAGAGAGAGGAGAGAGAAATGAAAGGAGTGAGAACATGAGCTCTAAATCTCAACCATTGGTTGGGAATTGAGAGTAAATCTCAACCTTTCAAGATAGTTTGTTTCTAGGACATTTTGAAAACCTGAGTTGTTTTATTATATAGATTTATTTGAAAATTCAAAACCGTACATCTCATTGGCATACAGTTCCCAATTCGACAAAAAAACAAACTCGGCAATGGGCTGCTTGGACACGCCAAGAGGAGGAAAGCTTCTTCACCGCATTACGACAAGTTGGCAAGGCATGTTTTTGTGTATATGAGTTATGAATTTGGAATGCATTATTTGGATATAGCCTGATATTAAATATATGCGTCTTTTAACAGAACTTCGAGAAGATCACTTGTCGTGTTCAAAGTAAAAACAAGGATCAGGTATTTGTTTTAATATTTAGTTTTTATTGCTAGCATACAGTGAACAGTTAGTCTCGACTGTTTTGTTCTAAACAGTGTTTGATGTTCCTATTTTGGCATCTTGCAGGTCAGACATTATTACTATCGTCTTGTGAGGCGTATGAACAAGTTACTTGGTCCTGGACTGTGTCTTGATGCCAAAAACTCTAAAGATACTAATGCTGCAATGCTTCGATGGTAACTAGTAATTATATTCTCTACTTAATTTGTATTTTTTTATATTTGTAGTAAGATTGTTTAAATATTCCATTAAGCCCGCAACTGTATGTATGCTCCCACGGGGCATGTCTTGTTCAATGAAGGCCTTCTCTAATCAAGTGCATGGGTTTTCTCTCACATTGTTACAAAGTGATGGGTTCCCTCAAAGACTCAAACTAGTCAGATGCCTGTTGACAGTGCATTATGCCATAAGCCATATGTTGTTTCCAAACGCATGGCTCTAGAATTTACTACAAGATTTGTCTTCATCTTGTGTGGATAGCACGCCATATAACTATGCAGAGTTTGTGTGGGCCATGGATTAATCCGGCGATGTAAAGTTAACAGTTAATGGCTTGATAAATGTTATTGGCATCGTATTTTACAGGTGTCCTGATATGTGATCAAGTAGTAGTTCTTCTTTAGATCTCCAGCATCATTTTATTTTCTGTAGGATGCATTTTTAATACAGTTTGGTGCATGATTATAGATTACCAACAGGGAGTAGCTCATTGGGTTTCTAGTCTGTTGGTTTTTAACGAGAGGTTTTACTTAATATAGTTTCTTGAAGTACCCTAGCTCTTATGCCCGCTAATATCAGTATATATGCATCTACTTAGATTGAACATCCAATAATGCGGCGAGTTATGTGTATTAACAATAAATTATTAGGGTTACTTATATAGTAGCAGTAAGTTATCAACAATAAATTAGCCTATACTTTACTGCTGCTGCCACTATATTATCTTGT
>JAOTRH010000022.1:17622981-17636752 GCA_034768845.1 Heliamphora exappendiculata
GGGGATATGTGTGAGAAAGCAACATCATGAAACCTTGCTATATTACTATTGTAGTTTGAATTTAATATCCTCTGTTTTATGCTGCGCTATGTAAAGATTGAATTTTAGTAAGTCCTTACACTTTGTGTTCCATGGTCTGTTTGTTTATTGCATGGGAAATACAAATATAATTTCACCCTTGTGTTATTTGTTTTTTACTTAAATATTAGGATGTAGCAAACAGTGTGAATTCGTTTGTGCTATGAACTATTTAGCAGTTGTACTGCTTCAGAAACCTGAAGTGGGTACTTATCCAGCCATTATAATCCAATTCATTATACTACTAAGCATTGTCCTGGACTAGTAACCCTAGAGAAGATTTGAAAGGTGTGCCTAGAATGTTGCTTACTTTAACAAATTCTTATAAAGAGGCCTGAGTGCGGAAAACTTTTTCCAAAGATTCTGAACAATCCTGTGTATAAAATAGAGTTGCTCACTTGTTCCCTAAAAAAAATAAAAAATAAAAAATAAAAAATCCCTCCATAATGATCAACACACCCTCATGAGCCTACTTTTTGTTAAATTCTCTGAAATCTGTTACGGCCATTTTCATTTTTTTCCCTTTACTTTTGGGTAAATAGTTCGCTTCTGGAACAATATCCCTAGCGACTAAGTTTGATTAGTTTTTTGGCGAGGAGGAAGTCGGGTATATTCTTTCTGAGTATATTGGAAGCTCAAATTGGGATAATGGATTATTATCGACATTTCCTACAATGGTATTCGCGCCTAAAAATGCTTCAATTTGCACTGGTATGATTTTCCGAAAGTTTTCCTTGGTTTCCTTCTACGATTCTACCATGGGGGATGTGGTTCTTCTTCTATATATTATTGCTGCTAGTTAGCATTTATGTCCTATATTTGCTGTTTCTGAAGTTGTTTGAGAAGTGTTGATCTCCAGATGTCGGAAGCAAGCAAGGTCACTCAACACTAGAAAAAGGGTGAATAGGTCAAATTGGAACCAAAAGAGAAACCACTAACCCTACACTTCAAATTACAAGTGTGAAATTTGATGGACACAGCTATCTAGCTTGGTCTCATTATGCCATCCTCTGTACTAAGAGAAGAGGGTTGAAGGGTCGTATTGTCTTATAAATGGAAAGATTGAAGTTTTTCCTCCCTCTAACAAAGTAAGCTTTTAGATGAGTTGAGGATAAACTATTTAACACAAAGTACAATGGTTTAGCAAAGTGCGCATATTCAGAGTGCCTTATATGAAATTGGGAAGCTAGCTGTATAACGATTTTGAGGATTATGAAGAAGAGGGGTGGGTGGGGGTGATGCAGACTGTCAAGGATAAAGGATATTTTGGTATCAGAACTTAGACTCAAGATCCTGTATTTCTCTCTAATGTTCTATTTTTCTCCTTTCATTGCTTTCTCCAACACCTGTGAAATACATTGCAGCCCCAAACAACGTTGTTCACAGGAACCCTAGCAAAAACAAAAAAACCATTGCTACTTCATTGCCATACCTTCTTCGGCACCCAACACCCTCGACGACCATATTCTTATAACCCATTGTCACTGACACCATTGTTTTTCGCGTCACAAGCCTTCCCCACTCTTATCGAAGCATGGCTACATTTCGTCGATCGCCAACAGCCACATCGCAACCACCAAGCATCACCGCCATCACTCGCGACCAGATTTCTCAATATTGGTACTATACCTAGATCTCCATCTCTCTCTCTGTCTCTCTCTGTCTCTCTCTCTCATATTGAACTCTAAATCTCTTTCTCCCACCTCTTTAGCTCGTGGTGCTAGGAATATAACCTCCTCAACCCGACCTGAGCATCCTTTTTCTTTCAACCTAGTTGGGAAAGATCATTTCCTTTAACCAACCCATGCCCATTTGATCAACCCAAATCACACTAGCCCAGCCTAGATCCAATCCAGCAGAAAAGAAAAAGTACCATCCCATTTCACAAACTTAGTCCATTCCAACAAAAAAAAAAAACAGTAGAGACAAAACACGTGTTGAAAAAAAAACTTTTTTTCTTATATATTTAAGCCTGTTCACAAATGCTTGATGAAGTGGAAGTGCACCAATAATTCTAATACTTTTCTTAGGTGTACCAATAAAATTTATAAAATTATCATTGGTGAAGGATATCCAATGAATGTGATATCTGTATCAAGTGTCACAAGGATGAAATATCATCCTGAGCTACACCCACAATCCTAGAAATTACTTTGGACCGGTAACATTCGTTTTTTAGTCTTTTAAAGGTGTTTGGTTCCTATTTCAGATGGATGATTGTTTTGATGAGATTTGGTGTGATGCATTTCTCATGACTAGTACGCATATACTGCTTGGTCATCTATGGATGGATAAATTTAGTGTCATTTATAATAGGGAAGACAAATTTTCAACATAATAGGAAAGTTATTTTATTTGAGCTTGCACTTCTAAAACAAAGATAGGATGTCAACCAATGGTTCTACCACCTCGATGCCTACTTAGCGATATTGCCACATTTTGGATTAAGACAAGTCTGATCCTACTCCAACTCATGCATTAAAAGATTCTATTCCTTCTATAACCATTGATAGTTAGGAACTTTTCGTGTCGAAAAATAGTTTATTAATGAAGAATCTCTTGAACACGAGGACAAAAGATTTCATCAAATGGCATTAAATGATTCATTCTTCCTACAACCATTGAAGAGCAAGAAATTTCTATATCGAAAAAGAGTTTATTAATGAAGAGTTTCTTGAACATAAGGTTGCCCTCAACTTGTTTATTTGAATGATTGCCCACCAATCATAACACATTGATTTTGTTAGTGTTGAAGATTTTATTTGAATTATCAAATCATATTTTATGGATCTTGTTAACAGTTTCACGACCAAGATTAGTTAGAACAAGAAGATATTGAAACAACGGGTATGTTCATAATAATTGATTATTTGGTATGGCATGGTTCAATATTTCAAGACGAATTCAAGGTCGAATTCTTTATCTCAGCGGATTAGACCGATGCGAATTGTAGAGGACATAAAGGATCAATTTTCAAATTTATTAATGATTATATTTTATTATTTTACATTCAATTTTCTTATAGTATTAAGTTTCTTTATTTATTAGGGATGTAGATAAGTATTGGTTAGAATATTTTTGATAAAATTATTATTCATTATGGTAGGTTATTAGCCTAGAAATAAGGTGCTTGACATTGCAATCGTTAGAGTTTATGAATGAAAAATTGAGTTTAGGAGGTAGCCTTGGGTTAGGGTTGTGAGTCTTGGGACCCTTTTGCACTAGTTTTGCCATTTATTGTCCCTCCATGTGCTGCATCAGGGGCGACATGAAATTTAACTTTCGAATGTGGACTTTGATTATCTTCTAGACATCAGGAAGGAATGTATGGGAATGCCTTTTTGAAGAGTTTGACTATAGAGTGTGGAGGTTGCTGGGATAGTACGAGGACGACTGTTTATCATGTATCCTGAGTTTTCTTTCATGGGATAGGTCCAAAGGGTGCCTGGGAGGGTTCTCAGTTATCCCCCCCAAAAAATAATAATAAAGAAAATACAGCTGCTTATCAAAAAGGATTAGAAGTTGTTTGGATGACGGCAATTAAAGAGTTTTTAAGTGAAAATTGGGAAGCGGTAGTGGTATTCTCCGAGAAAAACTAAATGTAACTTGAAATCTGCTGACTCCAAAGGATGTAATGTTGTTTAACATAAAAGTTTTTCAATTTAAAATATGCTAGCATAAGTTCAAAGATTTAAGGAGTTATTACAAGGGATTTCTTAGAATAAAATGCTTTGTTGAGAAGGAGGCAGATCATAATATGGTTCTTTTTGTAGTTATATACATCTTGATATCGGGTTTCAGAGGTCATTAGGGGCTTCACAAGCTTAAGGCTCTGAGAGGATTTGTAACCATGTTGGTGGGTTTTTTCTTCATGGGCTCATAATGATTTGTTTTCGGAAAAAAACTGACAAGGTGAATTAAGTCAATATCTCGCTGGTTTACGTTATTGATTTTTGTGATGTAGATATAAATATAATAACTATTTTGGAGGTTATGGAGACCTAGCCTAGTAGATTTCTTGCGAGAGATGGTGCTGGGTGGTTGACAATATCACAAATGGAGAGAAAATGAAGTCATTTAGGTTTCTCATCTTCTTGTTCAAAGTATCTCAATCACTTTTCTTGCAAGAACGTAGTAGAGTAAATCTGGAAGCGGTAATGGGTATCATTTGTCATGTTGGCTTCTTATTAGCCCTTTTTACTTCTCCGGGACTAAAATTTAACTATTGTTTCCTGTTCTTTTTCGCTGATTTTTCTGATATGGTGGTTGCTGGATGTCAAGCAGGTATTGCCTCAACAGCTGCATATAAGAGATGGGAGAGGGCTGCAATTGCTGGAGTTTCATTGGTTGCTGATGCTGCTGAGCATTTGGAGCGGACGACCACGGATAAAGAAGTTGAACATGTCCATTGTACAATAGGTGAGTACGTGGCAAGCAATTAATGGCAGGTTGGGGTTTAAATCTTCTTAACCTCTTACGGGCCGCTTGCACGAGATTACAATGGTTCTTATGGTCATGGATCTTGGGGTTTTGCTCGATCCGTGTGTGTGGCGGGAGGTACATAGACCCGTTTTTTTGGCAAAGGGTTCGTCATCAGAAAAAAAAAAAAGTAATAATGGCAGTTAACAATTTCTCCAATGGTACATATGAAAAGGAGTTGTATCAGGACTGATATGTGAGATTTATTGATTTTGTCTTATTCTTTTGGGTTTTGCTTTCCAGGGCAAAAGGGTTTTGATCCTGTAGGAAAAGACCTTCCTCCTCTGCCAACTTCTTCACCAAATTCATTCATTGAGAATAATATACAAACTTCTACTAAACTTAAGCTCCAATTGTTCCCAATTGATGAAGGTACCCGAAGATCATTGGAAATGGTAAGTTTGAAACTTTGATGTAGAATGGTTATATTGAGTGATGGTTAAAATGTTTAACAAAATGTTTGGGCTGTCATTTTTTCGAAGGATAATCATAATCCACACCTGGAGCTCACATTAAGTACTCGAAAGAAGATATCTTCAGTTTTGGAACATCTTAATCGCAAGTGGGGAAATTCAAGTGTAGCATCGGGAGAACTAATGCTTTTCCCTTACTGTGTCCAAAGGGAAAACCTGGTGGGTTATCGGAGGTGGACTCATGACTCGGTTGTTAGTGCGGCAGATGTATACCAACTGATTGGAAGCCCTCCAGTTTTCCGTTTGAGGTTGGTTTCTTTCTTTTTAACTTTATATGTATTGTTTACACAGTAAGCATCATGACTGATTTATTTTTCTTTTAAAAGGTATGGTTGGTTTTCCAATGCTGAGCTTGCATCAGCAATATCTCAAGCGTGTTTAGTGTCATCTTCCATGATTCGCGACCTTAACATGAGTGGCAATGGTACCAAGGAGCAGAGTGAGGATTCAGTGCTAGTACCCACATCAGCCATTGTTCATCAGTCTGAGAAACTTATTGATCACTGTAATAAAGATCAACAAATCTCGGAGGCAGAAAACGTTGCTGTGGTACCCTCTTCCACAGAGATGCCTGATGAGATCGTTGGGTGCATTGGCGTGGATGGAGACAATAATATTCTGCAGTCTTTTGATGGGGCAGCAACTGTATCATGGGTCAGAAGGGAGACTGACAACGGAGCTGTTTTGAGAGAAGGGGGAAATAAGGTACGTGTTTTTCTCCTCTAGATCCGTACTTATGAATCTGCTAATTTTGAGGCCATCATGCACACGGGCATGAATCCAGGTTTCTCATTTTTTGCATCAGTATGACAGTGATATATCAAATGCAAAAATGAAACGCTATGGTTGGCCTATTTTTAATGGTTTGGCAGCATGAATCCAGCTTCTCCTCTCAGGCATGTGAAATTTATGTTTGTTGACGTTAAGAGTTTATTTCCTTTGGAAATTTTAACTTAGCCTTGCGTTGTCCACACATTCTCACCCAACATTGCAACTTGTGTACTTTTAGCAGCTTGGAACCATATGAATGAACTCAATTTTTTTTCCTAATCAGCCGGTGTGATATGTAATGTTTTTTTACCCCCTGCATTTTCACTATCAAGTGCTTTTCTCATATCCCTTGAAATGATCTGTTTTGCTCATGTAGTCTGCTCTACAGGACCTCTGTTGATATTGCTTATCCCTCTAAATATCCATTAGGCTTCATTTGCTTAAGCCATAAAAAAACTCATTCTAATTTTGCCAAGCTGGTGATGAGTGATGACAAGTTAATCAGAGGTACTTAATAAATGATATAGATTGTTCATCTAGTTTTTTCCATCTCCGCTTAGAAGATAGTTTTATTATAGTGGCAGGTTCCCCAGGTTCCTGAAATACTTGGGGAAGTTTCATCTGATAATTTATATTTTTTCACACTATCAAGTATGGTTTAGATGCAAGTATACTGCTTTTAAATGTAAGCATATTGCTTTTAACAAGTTAATATTTCATTTTGCTTTATCTATTAGGATCGGCGGTTAAGAAATGGGCCTTCATCATCAGCTGGGGAGTGGGCCGATAGCCTTACCAACATAAGCATCGGGGATTTACTCTCAGAGGTGTCTCATGAAATAGCTGCTAACGGTGTTGATCCCCCCATACCAGGAAGCTCTCAATGTCTTCAGCAGGGTCCATTCAGTTGTGATTCATTTGATGCTGCAATTGCTGCTCATATATATAGACATCAAAATAAAACTAGCTTTCCACCAGGTCCGGCATCCCTAGCATCTTCCATTTTGGACGCTGAAGAAACATGTGATGCCTTCTCATTTCAGAGCACTGTTCTCCGGGAGGAGCTCCGGACTACACGTGCCATTGGTTCTTCAGAGGCTTGCAAGCAGATTGGCAGAACATGTTCTGCGGGATCTGGCGCTACCGTTGAGGTTTTATTATAACTTGATTCTTCAGATTAGCTTCAATCGACCTATTTCTCTGTATTAAGTGTTATATTTAATTGCTAACACCAATTTTCAATTATCCTGTTGGAGTTGACTGAAGTGGAGGTTCATATGGATGACAAGCCTGTTGATGAGGAGCCTATGGATGAAAATCCAGTTGATGAAGGGACTGAGGATGGCAATCCTGCTAATGGAGATCTAATGGATGACTCTCTCTCTGATCCACCTATTCTGGAGAATTCCACAAAGGATCTCAATGGTCTTACCGATATTTATTGGGTACGCCTCTTCTTAAACATCTAATAATTAATTTTGCCTATTTTTTCATTGGTTTGCCATGCTGTTAACAAATCCTAAGAATTCCGAACCTTAGATACAAGAAGTTGGCAACACATCACCTGTCCCAAAAATTTTATGTCCCTATGTCCCATTGCAGCATTGAGAATAGTTGGATATGCCTCAGATTACCGTGCCTTGAGATTAACAGCCTTCAATGCAGTGAGACAGAGAGACATAACTTTCGGGACAGAAACCCTGCTTCAAGAAGTTCCATATTTTATGCGTTACAGAAGGATTGCTTGTGATTGACCTAATTTTGCGTTTTCCATATCACAGCCCGACTCGTTAGGACCCTTGGATTTGGATATACCTTCCTCCAGATACCACACAGAAGATCTAATTTTAAGTGATAGCCTCAGCGGCTTGAACCGCCTGCTCGCCAGCAGTCTGGATGCATTTCATAATTGCTCATTCTTCGGACTGGACAAGAAAGAAATGGCATCGACAGTTGAAGCTCAAGAAAACTGCTTCCTTCCAAGATTGTAAAATTGGCAGTGGGGTTTGAGATTATGCCAAGATAGAACCCAGAGACTAACATTTTTAGAATTGCTGGGTCTAGCCAAGGAGCATAAGCTCTGTTTGGTAACTGGAATCTCGTCGCTGTTGGATCGGTGTTGACACACCGGAAGGGCCTGCTGGGTAGCTGGGCCTTTTGAGAGCAAAGAGGGTTTGAACATGTTTGTTTTCTGCTCTGATTGATGAGATTCCCCTGTTGTACAAAAGTAACTGATGTGGATAGACTTATTTTTACAGATTTCTATTAACTAAATGACATTATTGTTACATTATCTGTAAATTTGTATTTCAAGAGGTGCAAATGTGCAGAATCATGCGCAACATCAAAACACAGAAATAACTTATTTGGACCTTTGATCCTCAAGGCTCGAATCTCTTCTCTTGATTGACTTCTAAAATACTATGGGATGTTCCCTTACAGGTAGATTGATGGTGTTTGGCATTGATGAATCTATTAGCTTATAGATTGTAGTAAAAGTTGTGAATATTTGGTAAAAATTGTAGTTTGTAGTTAAACTAGAAGAAAAAAATAATTATAATTTGTAGGTATTTAAAAAAAAATTATAATTTATAATTAAAAGTAATAGCATGAAACTAGAAACTGTCATAGCAGCATCTCATTAGGATAAAATATCTATCAATCTAAGTTATGACATTTTTAGTCATAAATTTATGTACTAAGATATATTTGGTGCATCTATGTCCATTCTTTAACACTCTCCACACCCAAATCTTTAGGCCCCGATTGAATATATATATAATTTAGGTAAGAAAACAAAAAAGCGAAGTATATTGTTTGTTTTGCTAAAAAAAGGATTAAAAATTAATTTCTCCTCTCCACATTTTAATATATATTACATTCTAATGAAAAGGTAAAATTGATTTTTTTAAATATATTACATGTTAGAATTAATACATATTAATGAAGAGTAATATTGGCATTTTGATATAAAAAATTTAAAAGCTACAAATTCAAGATACTAAACAATCTATCTTGATAGGTAAGAAAATTATGTTACCAAAGAACATATCATGTTTTTATTTTAGTTTTTTAGCTTAGCCTATTTTTGGTTTAACTTTTTTGAGAAGTTTTTTTGCACAAAAATCTCTCAAAAAGTTTACTTATTTGGTTTCATTTAGTTTTTTTATACATATTTTTATATCTATTTTTTTATAAAAAAAGTTAAAAAAGCCAAAAAAAACTTATAAAAAAATTTAATCTAAACACAAGCTTAGAAAGAAAAATATCAAAATCCAAAAAGCTTTGGGTTATTAATGATGGCCTTAGGGTGTGTTTGGGATATAATTATTTATTTATTTTTGGTCTTTTTGTACCTTTTTTATTTAATATTTTTTTGGGTTAATGATGGTCTTAGGGTGTGTTTGGGGTAATTTTTGGACTTTAGCTTAAAAAAGATTAATTGATTGCTTAAAGAAAGTAGTGAAGTTGAAATGTAATTTATTGTTAATTTCAGCACATAGAAAGATCTAATTATTTTCTTTATACTTATTAATAAAATTATGCAATTATTTATTTGGGTCTTTGCTATAGTTAAAATTATGAATTTATAAATTATAATTATAAAAATATAATTATAATTTTAAGCTGAAGTTGTAAATATTTGTTAAGTTATAAAAACACAACTTAAAATATTAAAACTTATATTTGTTGATCTAAAATTAAAAGTTATTAGCGGATGGTACACGCATATTTGTGGAAATATAAAATATTTATAATTTTAAAATTAATTAAAAAAAAGGTTTAATTAATATCTTGTAGAGAAAGTAGGAGACAGATTAGATTAGGTAGTTTAAAAAATATGAAAAATTTATACAATTTTAAATTTGGAAAACACTAAATGAGTATTATCTCTTTATAAGATGGTATAGATAAGTAAACTTGTTTGACTTTTTTTATATTTTTTTATTAAACTACGAGCTAAAAGTTATAATTTAAGCAAAAAAAAACACCTCTTATAGGGGGTGTTTTGTAAAACTACTGTTATTAATTTTAGTTATAAGTTATAAATTTTTTTAAACACTCATAACTTCTGCTATAATTTATAATTATATTTTTTTATATTTCAACTATAAGTTATAATTTTTACTAAATACTTATAATTTTTGTTACAAGTTATAATTTATAAATTATTAATTTTAACAATGATAAACACCACCATAATCATGCATTTTAATTATTAACTGAAAAAGTAAAAAGGATAATAAAGTTTATTCTATTCAAGTAAATTCACTTGCAATGACATGAATTGCTTAATTTATATGAAAATACAAGCATTAAAAAGCCTTATAGAGATAAAAATATAGGAATTTGAATTAATGACTTAAAAAGTTAAAAAAATAATTAATTAATTGTTAAAATTTTAATTTATATTTAATTCATTTCACTCTGAAAAAATTTTAAAAGTTCGTATTTTTATAAATAGTTTACACTCAATGTAAATTGAGCCAATTTAAAAGAATTTAAAAACATAAAAAAATTATAAAAATTAATTTTAAATTAGAATTGAAAGAAATGAAAGCCTAATGGTTAAAGAAAGAAGAAAGGCTTGTCTTCCCCCCCAAGAAAAGGAAAACTTCTCACTATACAAATCTTCATCCCCCAATCTTAACAGTTTACTAGTTTAGATCTCCCTGATACTCTCCTGTTCCCATTTCGCCATAGCTCTCTCTCTCTCTCTCTCTACGTTCTCTTTTCTCTTCACCTAATTCAAGATGAGTAACCAAGCGGAATCATCCGACCCGTGAGTTTCCTTTTCCAAGATCTTGATATATATATATATGTACGTCATGCACTGGATGTTGGTTTTGATTTTGTTTTGAAGTTTTTGAGTTCTGATTGTATAATTGCAGGAAGGGAACGAAGAGGGACTTCAGTACTGCGATTCTGGAGCGCAAGAAGTCCCCAAATCGGCTGGTTGTTGATGAAGCGATCAACGATGACAACTCCGTGGTCTCGCTTCACCCCGAGACAATGGAGAAGCTTCAGCTTTTCCGCGGCGACACAATCTTAATCAAGGTTCGAATTTTTCATCGGTTTGGTTTGAATTGTTCGAGTAGAGATGTGTGAACTTCCGTGTATTGTGGTCTAGGGTTAAAGTTTGGTTTCAATTGGTATGGTTGTGTTGAGAGTTCTAGATATTAGGGTTTTGGCTTGAGTGGTAATGTTTGATTCGTTTCTGATTTTGTGGAATTCCTCGTTGGGGTTTTAAAATCTGTAATTGAGTGCGCTGTGGATGAGTAAAACAGTAAAAGATTGTGATTTTTAAAGCTCTAACGTGTACTCCTTTTTTTTTTTTTGAATTAAATTATGATGTCATTACCATGTAACTGGACCTTAGGTTTAGAATCGAACCTCGTGATTTCTGGTGTCTCATGGTTTCTTATCATCTCTAAATTTCTTTGTAGGAATTGTGTTTTGAATGAAATTTTTAGGTTGTTTTGGGATCTTGAGATGTGAATTTCAATCAGCTTCTGGCAAGTGCGTGCGTGCGTATGGAGTTATCATTGATTTTATTTCTAGTTGTGTGCTTGCATGCACGCATGCAATGTGGAATTTTTTATAAGTTTTAATTCTGGTTGTCTAAAGGATTAGTCAAACTCGTTGGTTTCTTTGTGGGTCTAACAGACTCCAACTACAAGAGTAATTTTTGGCTACTACCTCTGCATTGCCCCAAATTAATCTGGACCACACATTTGTGGTGGGGTTCACACTACTGTGTGGCCTGGATTGATTTGGAGCAATGCTGGAGGTGGTAGGGAATAATTTTTCCTAAATACAAGCCTTATGTTTTGACATTTGGTACTCAGGGCAAGAAAAGAAAAGATACAATCTGCATTGCCCTTGCTGATGACACTTGCGATGAACCAAAGATTAGGATGAACAAGGTTGTTAGATCCAATCTGAGGGTTCGACTTGGTGATGTGGTTTCTGTGCACCAGTGTGCTGATGTCAAATATGGGAAGCGGGTGCACATTCTTCCTGTGGATGACACTGTTGAAGGGGTCACTGGAAATCTTTTTGATGCTTACTTGAAGCGTAATTTTCTAGATCTCTGAAATCTGTCTGTTATATTACTGCTGTGAAAACCAAATTCCAGTTAAGCTGCATGATATGAATTTTTTAGCCTCTTTTATTGCATCATCAAGCCTAAAATGGCTCAAAATCATGGAGCGCATGAAGATGATTATAACTGTTTATGTTCACACTATAACTGTTTGTCCACACTATAACTGATTATAGTGTGGACAAACAGTTATAACTGATTATAACTATTTACATATAACTCTGCTAAACTATGTTTGTCCACACTACCTCTGTATTTGATGTAGTGGTTCTGTAAGATAAACGGACACGATTACACGAACATGAGACATGGATATAGAAAAAGGATTTCAAAAAATAGGATAAGGACTTAGTGGTGATATGTTAAAAAAAAAAATTCATTTACACATTTTTTATTTTCTACCTATATGAATATTGCATACCCTAACCTCTAAGAATAGTAAGATTTAAGAATTAGCACTAATGCAATAAAAAGAAATTCTTTCATTACAATGGTTCATCATATTGAAGGTAAATTAGACAACTCACTAATATAGTAATGCAACAAAGAAGTGCAACTCGCAACTTCCTAATCGCATGAACAAATTATTGCAACTTAGTTTATAACTCAATTATGAACATGCAAATATATAACAAGAATTGCTCCTAATGTGTTATGTGTCTGACAAAAACAAAATTGATAATGAAGAATAAGATACGCAGCATAATATGTTCGACATGCATCCCAATGTGTTCGTCGGGTGTCTATCTCAGACACACGTTGGTTGTTGGGTACTGTTACTAAAATTAAATGTTTATGCTTCATAGATGAAGGTCAATAACCATAACGAGTAACTAGTGGTTGGCACACGCACACGCATGCGTGTGCAAGTGTACAGTCTGGAATTAAAATAATTTTAAAAAGTTAAATAGCAAATTAAATGTTTATGCTTCATAGATGAAGGTCAATAACCATAACGAGCAACTAGTGGTTGGCACACGCATGCGTGTGCAAGTGTACAGTCTGGAATTAAAATAATATTAAAAAGTTAAATAGCAAAATAGTTTAATTTTTAAATTATAAGCAGTTATAATTTTAAAATTACGTGATGGAGGGGTATTCTGAGGAAATCAAAAAGTAATTAAGGGTATTTTTTGTAGTAAAAAATTCACATGGCTTCATTTTAAGGAGAACACCAAATAGGTTCTCTCCCTTTATATATTAGTGTAGATATCCCTTTTACATCCCTTGCTATATAGTCTGTATTGTATAAGGTCTTTCACATGTGAGATTAGTTGCTTCATCATATGATGCATTGTGCAATAGGCTGTCTATCTAAGTTAGTTTACTTAAAAGATTAAGATCTATGAGAATCATTAATTTAAGAGATGGGCCTTGAGAACAATCTGCTAGCCACAGTTACTTCTTCTTTGATGCTTCATGCTGCCCATTCTTTTGCAATCAGGAGCCCGTGTTATCACGCTGAATTTGTACCTGGTTTATCAGGCTAAATTTGGACTTCAAAAGTTTGAGGTAAGTGGAGTAGTTAAAAAATACCCACTAAGGACTTTGGTTGCCTAACAGTCTATACTGTTTGTCTGTATCCCAATGCATCTTTCCATCTATAGGATTTAACATGGTCTCCATATGTATAAACCCTCCTTTACTGCTTTTCTATGGTGGCACAATTCATGCGTATAAGATTCCTGAATCAATTTAGTGCAATTATTAATGGAAAATCTCCGTGGTAAAATCTCCCTTGAGCAACTTCTTGTGTGTATCAGACAGATGGGCTTGCTTTTCCCTTCCTGACAAAATATTATTAGTGAATTGCTGCTCTCTCTCTCTCTCTCTCTCTCCCCAATTTAATTTCCTCCTCTTTATT
>JAOTRH010000022.1:17641614-17664114 GCA_034768845.1 Heliamphora exappendiculata
GGTGTTCCAACGATCGTGGAGCCGTTTTATCCTGGGAGAGTGACGCCGGTGGAATACCTGCAACACCCTCGGTAGGCAGCGAATCATTTTTAAGGAAACTGCGATTGCAGGACTCGGTTTGCAAGTTCTATTCATGTTGTTTCTGTTGTTTCATTTTCCTGTAATTTCATATTATTGTAATTGTTGAAAGTTAATAAAGATGTATTTTCTGAATTACCGAGCATGTATATATTTATGGCGTTGGATTATCTCTCAACAAGCTCAAATTAGATGAAGCATTAGAAGAAAAAATCATATGTATTGAGATCCAGGCCTCCTTCTTAGCTAAGAGAGGGGTATATCTATACTATTATATAAAATAAAATATTATGAGTTTTTTAAGCTCTAGAGTCTCATTCAGAATTTTTTAGAATTTATAATTTTTTAAAAATTCAATAATATGTGACACAATTTGATTAGTTCAAAAACTTTTTAAAAAATAAATTTAAAATTAATAGCATCTTATCTTTAGTTGGTTTACATTATCCATATTCAAACTTTAATTTTTTTTAAAATTTAAAATTAATATCAACTTATCTTAAATTGGTTCATAATCTTTACATTTTTATTCTTATATAATTTTTTAATTTATATATATTCTTTTCAAAAAAATTTATATTTTATAATCAATTTTCCTTTCACTTCCCCCACGTTTTCCTCTTTCACATCCCCAAATCTTGATCTCCCTTTTATGGGAATTTTAATAATTTATTATTCATTAATTAAAACAAATTAAATAAATAAAAAATAAAAAATAAAAAATAAAAATGCATCCCGTAGTCCCGGCCCACTCCACTAGGTTTCCCTCCCCCCACTCAAATTCGATTTTCTTTTTCTTTTTTTTAGTATTTTAATCCAATCTCTATTAAGCCATTAACTATAAAATAGCACAAGTTGCTATTTTATAGAAAAATAGTTAAATGAGAATCTCATATGTGCCTCGTTCAAAGATAAAATTTATATTAGGCAAAATATATTTAGAAATAAAAAAATAAAATATTTAAATTGAAAAAAAATCACAATTTTAAAAAAAAATTCTTAAAACTCCGTTTGTTGGAATTTTTTTAAAAAAAATATCTTAAAAAATGAGAAAAAGTGAGGTAAAATTTAGTATTTTTTGAAAACAACAAAAATATGTTTTCATCTTTTTCTTGACTATTTTTTCAGACAAAATCAAAACCTGAGCAATACTCCTCATTCTTGTCCTCATCTTAATGTTCTCAGTGACCGTCGGTGTCGGCGTCATTCTTTCAATCCCTCTTAGTCAGCGTCAGCGTCATCCTCTCAGATTATCATCGGCGTCGGCATTGTTCTCTTAGTCTTTATCAGTCGGCGTCAGCATCCTCCTCATAGATCGTCGTCGGTGTCGACGAACACACGAGCCCCAAAATACTGAAACATCATCTTCGACGTCTGTTCACTCATCAACGTCTGTTCAATCTATGTTTCAATCGAACACACACGTGCCCTAAAATATTGAAACATCGTCCCTCGAATACACACGATCCCTAAATCTATGGTTTAATCAAACACACAAGGCAAAATACTGAAATATCGTCTCTCGAACACACACGGCGTCATCCTTCAATTGAAGACAGACGACTTGATTTTGCTCATCGCCGTCCTCATCCTTGATTTGGGGCTAGCGTGAGTTTGAATTAGAGTTAGGGTTAGAATTTTTTAAAGTAGTACACCAAACTCAATTTTTCTTTTTAAAATATTATGAATCTATTTTTGAAATTTATTTTTAGAAAAAAAATTTTAAATTACAATTTTAGAAAATGTAACCAAACGAGCCCTTACTTTTTTCAAATTGTTGCACTGTTTATTAATTTGCTAAGCAAAATTCACTCCTTAGCATAATTTACTCGATTTAGTTTAATTTTAACCAAACAAAATTCAAGTTTCTGCTGAGCAGTGACTTGCCCCTATCCTCTATAATATTATACTACATATAATACTATGTAGTACTTATGTGGCCGACTCAACTAATTTTGAACATAAGACTAAGTTTCATTTAATTTAGTTTTTTTGACAAATACTCCTAAGATTCATTATTTTCTCATATTTCTAACTCTCAAAATAAATAAATTCAATTTTTTTTATTTGATATTCTTTATCTCTTTTTTTTCAAACAAATACAAAATCTAAAACTATTATATGACTAATATTTTTTATAATTGACCATGCATAGCATCTTTTTTTTTTTGCTAGTGTACACACATATATTGGCGGACTCAGAGTCAACTCGGAGCCAACTCTCCATGGAAACTGGTAGCCAATTGACCCATTAAAGAATTTTATTACATTATTTTTGAATTATATAAAAAAAAATTACCAATTTTTCTAGTGAATTGACCCTATTTTGTTAAATCATGGCTCCCGGATAATTACTCGTTTGCTTATTTTTTTTAATAAATTTTTTTTATTATTTAGTTAAGCTATTATACTTGTTAACTCTTTTTATTGGGACAAGCTAGAATACTAATCTTTTTTGAACAAAATAAAAAAAAAAGTAATTTAATACAGATATAAAAGTAAAAATAGTTTAGAAAAGAGCCCCGTTTCTCTTCAGTCCGTGAGGGACTCGACCGGTTGTTTGGATTCAAAATGGATCTATTTTGATGATTTGAAACTTTTATTTTATTATTATAAATATATACATTATTACTGTGCAAAAATCAAATTAATCGGATATATATCGGTAATATCCTTAACAATTTACATATGTATTGATAAAATGAATAATAAATTAGAAATTACAATTTATTTTTATTAATATAAACGTAATTTGTTAAGATAGTAATTGATATCCGATCAACTTGATTTCTTATCATCATAATATATACACTTATAACAATAAAATAAATTGCTCAAATCATTAAAATGAATCTACTTTGGACACAAACAAGGTCCAATCAGACTGATTCAGTCTCTATCGGGACGATAAAAAAGGGCCTTGGGGTGCCTGTTGCGCTTTAAGCGCAACAAGGTTCTGCTGTGTGTCCAAACGCCAGCGTTTTGAGCCAAACTCAGTTTTTTGAAATCACAAATTTATATAGAATAAATTTGAATTGCCAAAGCAGTTCTGCTGTGTTTATTCACATAAATTAAATGGGAATAAAATTAAGTTCTGTTGTGTTTATTCACATAAATGTGAATAAAATAAAATAATTTTATTTACATAAATTTTGAATTTAGTCGTATTTAAACTACGTCTTATTTGAAAAATTAAAAAAATACATTTAATATTAACAATTGATTTACGACGCTATTATAGATTTATTTGTTAAAGTGGACAATATGTTGCTTGCACAAAATTATTTAACTGCTTCCGATAGTAGAAATCATATTAAAGTAGAAATTAAAACCTTGGCATAAAAAAATAAAAAGATGGTAAAAGTTATTTCGCAACCTACTCGTCAAAGTCAGGTATTACCAATATTTAAATTACCTTCATTTTTTACATTTTTGCAATGATATTTAATTATTTTATAATTTCTTAAAATATTAATCAACCCATCAACACTACAAATGTTCATTTGCAAATCAACTACACGTGTGTTAACATATTATTATATTTAACAATTTTATTGTGCTAATATAATTATTAAAATATAATATATTTACTTACCATTATTCTTATGTATTAGGATGCTGAGATGTCTTATTTGCCAAACATGAGAAAATATTAGTATAGTTCTTCTCAAATATTATTTAACCTAGAATCTCAGATACGTAATATTTTTATATTTTTATACTATTTTTATTAGTGCTATTTATTTTAATACAAAGTCTTATACTCTTTTTTTTTCTCTAAAAAATAGCATTTAATCAAGAAAAGCACTTTCCCAAGACAACTAAATCATTCGTCCATGATGATTATTTTTATGAATTTTTTAGTAATTCGCAACAGCCATACAAATTTGAAATGTAATTGATGGAATAATATTTGATCAAAAATAGAGTGTTCATAATTTTTATTTAATTTTCATGAAAAAATTCGAGGATTTTTGTATTGGAAAGTTCTTGTTAGTATTTTATTAAAAAATTTTATTATGTTAGTGTGTTTGAGATGTGTATAGTCTTTATAAATGTTTATAATCTTTTTGTTAATGTTAAGTGTATTTTTTTAATTTTTCAACAGGACGTAGTTTAAATACTATTAAATTCAAAATTTATGTAAATAAAATTATTTTATTTTATTTAAATTTACCCTAAACACAGCAGTCATTTTTTCTATACACATTTTCTTAAAGTTATTTTCAAATTTGGTGAGATTAGTCCAGATTTTGTGCCAATTGGTGATTCAGTTGGATGAGATGCAAAACTAGTTGGATGGAGCAGAACGACGCCGTTGCTGGGCGCAACAAATCCTGCTGCGCTTTTAGCACAGCAGGAAGCCCGGACCCGTAGAAAAGCCAAATTCTTTTGGAAAATATTTTTTCAGTAAAAATATAAAAAATAAAAATAATACAAAAAGGGAAATTCTCAAAATTTATCCATAAATAACAATGACCGGGAAAACAGCCTTGAAAGTAGAATCCCAATCTCCTTTCTTCTCGGTGGTTTGTGGCTGAAACCATTCTGTGCATTTAGGTTTTTTACTCTGTCTCTATCTTTTCTCTCTTCTTCTCTCTGTGTTCTCTCTTCTTCTATCTTTCCTACACAGAGAAAGAATGGCTAAAAATGCCCAAATCCTCCACGCTATCATGGTAGCTTACCCTCTCCAAGGTCACGTCATCCCCTTCGTCCACCTCGCCGTCAAGCTCGCGACTGAGGGCTTCACCGTCACTTTCGTCAACACCGAATCAATCCACCACCAGATCTCCAGAGCCCGCGCGGAAACCGCCGTCCACGGCGGCGGCGACGACATCTTCGCGGAAGGGCGTAAATCCGGGCTCGACATACGATACGCGACGGTGAGCGACGGGCTTCCGGTGGGGTTCGACCGGTCGCTGAACCACGACCAGTTCATGGAGTGCGTTCTTCACGCGCTATCGGCGCACGTGGATGAGCTCGTCGGAAAGATGGTCGTCCGGTCGGAGCCTCCGGTGACTTGCTTGATCGCCGACACGTTCTTCGTCTGGGCGTCGATGATCGCCGCGAAGTACAACCTGGTTAATATTTCGTTCTGGACGGAGCCGGCGTTGGTCTTCACTTTATATTATCACATGGACCTGCTCAGAAAAAATGGCCATTTTGGTTCTCATGGTAAGCGTTTTGGAATAAAACTAATACATTGATTTTATAGTCGGGTGTTCGGCAAAATTATCGTTAATAATTTTTAATTTTTTATTATTAATTTTAATTATAAATTATATATATATTTAAATATTTATAATTTTTATTATAAATTATAATTATTTTTTTATATTTTAATTATAAATTATAATTTTTATTAAATAATTCTAACTTTTTTTTTTATAAATTATAATTTATAAATTATTAATTTTAATATTATCAAATATCACAAACATTTAATATAATATTGGTCATGGCGAGTTCGTACTTAATCATATCAGCTAGTACCGGACAAGACTGAGTTCTTAATGGTTTGTAATTAATTTTTTTTAACAAAATACTTTTTTTTTTGTTTTTGTTTCTTTCTTGTATTTTTACACTATAATTTAAACTTCAAAGATAGCATACAAGGATAATTGTAAAATTCATAATTTTTTACTAAAAAATAATAAATATAAAATATATAGGATTTTTAAGTTAATTATTTTATTATAAATAATAATATTAAAAAATGCTATCAGCTCATTTAATCAATTGGAATGTTATGTTAGATAATCATTTATGTTATACTAAATTATTTATTATTGTTAGATAATATTTTAAAATAAAATATATAAAATATTTTATAATAATAAATTTAAAATGATATTTGGTATTTTACCAGTATTGATATGTACTGTATTCCACCGAATTTTTCTGTATACTTTATGTTGAACATGATTCAGTTGCTCATTTTAAGACACTCGAAATATTGATTTGTTGACGAAAAATTGGTAAAAAAATAAAAAAATAAAAAATTATTCGGTAAAGTATTTAGAACATTAGGCGAAACATGCCGTCCTCTCTCATCTCGTGTATTTATCTAAAAAATCATATATTTTGCTGTCTCAATACATTAAAAATAATTCAGTCACATAAAAATCTTGAGATATATTCGCTCATTTATAATGCATCTAAATGGATGGACATATAATTTTGCATGCATGTATATATATATATATGTATAGACTATAGACACGAGCAACCACAATCTTGTTTGGGAGAATGGTTATTTTCTTATTGATTTTTTATTTAAAAAAGTAGTTTTTAATAAGTCAAATTTCATTTGAGGTAATAGTTTTTTTTGGCTAATTATTTTCAAGGTTGTTGTGTGGGATAAGATTGTGTTGTTTTTTCTTTTTCCTTTTTATCTAAGGTTTCGTTTGGTAACTTAATGCCTTAAACCCAAACTTTTTATTTTTATTTTACTTTTAAGTTAAATAATTTAAAATTTTATTTACATAAAAGTGATTTTAAGTCACCATATAAAAAAATTTGTGATTTAGCTCGTGATTTTTTGTAATTTTATGTAAATATATAAAAAACTCAACTTTAAATCGGAGTTGAATGAAACCTAAATAACTACTTTGAGATCAAGAACAGATAATAGGATTACCTATTGTTGTTGTATCGTAATACTACATCTACACCATATATAAAGCGAATTTAGATGTTTTGAAATTCTGTCATATAATTTTTAGTTTTAAAATTGATCACAAACACCCTTATTAGCTAAAAGGATAAAATTATAAATTTATTATACAATAATAATTATTTTTAAACTTTTAAAATTTTAAAAAATAACTACACACGTGTGTATCACTTTCTAGCACTCATAATATTTACTCATAAAACTATCGATATTTTAAAATAAATAATCTAAATTCATTTAAAATATGACCCACATTACAATCAATTTGATTTGAATCATTTATCTCAAATTAGAAGAATAAGTTTTATAGGTTTTTAATACTTATCATTAAAATAAAATATAGTTTTCGGGAGCAATTTTGACGTTTCGTAAAACAGTTACAACACAGCAATAAATTGTTGTCTAATAAATAACAGTTAGTACTAAGAGTAATGTTATTTAGACTTATTTTACGGACTTATTTATGTAATATAATTAAATAATTAATGATTTTTATTATTAAATAAATAAATAAATAATTTTAATTATGTCACATAAGTAGGCATGTAAAATATATCTATTAAGTATGCCTAAATATCATTTTTAAGTAGGCATTAAAAATTATTACATGTATCGTAATTTCGTGATTTTATATGATGCAAATGGCCTTTCATTCATGAGTAGTTAGTCAATATTTTTGAGATATTATGTAGTATTAGTTATATAGTATTTTTATAATTATTCAATCCCGTGACAAATAACAATCTACATAGTACAATGTTGACCCATATTTAGTTGTGTATATGGTAAACAAGAATGACCTACTTAGAATACATCGTACATTTTTATTTGTCAAATATACCATATAACTAATACCATATAATACTTTGAGGCCTTGTATGTTTTGAGTGATTAGAAGAGGGGAATTCGACTATTAGACAAGGCTGTTCCACTAAAGTTTTTATTTCATAGATATTGTGAGTCATGTATTTGTATTATGAACTCGGACTAATAGTCCAATAAATGAGAAATTACTAATTAATCATTCATATTATTAATAATACCAAAATTCAATTTGCATTTGAGAGTGGCTTTTATAGGACTGGAGAGTTAAAGTTTTTTTTTTGGGTCCAAAATGGGCCAATCTCGATGATCTAAGCGTATATATTATTATTATAAAAAATTAAATTGATCAGATATCAATTACTGATTCAATAAATTACATACATGTTGATAAAATAAATAATAAAATAGAAATTATAGTTTATTTTTATTAATACAAATATGATTAGTTAAATTACTTACCGATATCTAATCAATTTGATTTTTTACAGTAATAATATATACGTTTAAAATAATAAAATAAACGGTTCAAATCATCAAAGTGAGTTTATTTTGAACTTGAAAAAAATAAAACTAGACCTCTCTAGTCCCTCATTAAATTGGAAAAAAGCTGCTCTCTTTGTATTATTAATATTAGATTCTGTTTTATCTTTTTTTTTATTTAACAGTCATAAATAACTCTATAATACTTATTTCATATTTTATTTTACTCTAATCAAATATAAATCAAATTTTTTACTATATACATAATTACATTCCTAATCTATTATTATATAAAAAAAAATATGTAAAATTCTAATATTACAATCATTCATATAATATCTAATTTTATCCAAAATAACAGACAATCCTCAAAAGTACCTAATAATTTGTCCAATTCATTGAGATAAAGGAATAGATAATTTTCGGAACCAAGAATTCCTGCTCCCAAATGGGAACAACTAATGCATTTTTTTGTGTGTGTGAATTGCAATTAATATTATTTTGAATTCAATAATTTTTCCAGACGCTCGTGACGACTCCATAGATTACATCCCGGGCGTCCGTTCCATCAAACGGACGGACCTGATGTCGTATCTCCAGGCTACTGACACAAGTACCGTGGTGCACCGGATAATTCACAGGGCGTTCGAGGACGTGAAGAGAGCCGATATAATAATCTGCAACACGGTGCAACAGCTCGAGCCAGAAACAATCTCAGCCCTCCATCAAAAGCAGCCCATTTACCCAATCGGGCCCATATTCCCGACCGGGTTCACCAAGGGCTCCGTGGCCACGAGCCTCTGGTCCGAGTCGGACTGCACCCAATGGCTCGACTCCAAGCCGCGGGGCTCGGTTCTGTACGTCTCGTTCGGGAGCTATGCGCACACAACCAGGCGCGACATCGCCGAGATAGCCCATGGGCTTTTTCTCAGTGGGGTGAGTTTTGTTTGGGTACTCCGCCCCGATATCGTCAGCTCCGATGAAACCGACTTCCTGCCCGTTGGATTCGAAGAACATATCAAAGTCAAAGGGATGATCGTGCCGTGGTGCCGTCAGGTTGAGGTGATCTCTCATCGCGCGATCGGAGGGTTCTTGACGCATTGCGGATGGAACTCCATATTGGAAAGCGTGTGGTGCGATGTTCCGTTGCTTTGTTATCCTCTGTTGACGGATCAGTTCACGAACCGGAAACTAGTGGTGGATGATTGGAAGATTGGGCTCAATCTGTGCGACGAGAGGCCGATCACGAGGGAGGAAGTCGCGAAAAAGATCAACCGTCTGATGAACGAAGAATCAACGGGCGAGATGAGGGAGGAGGTGAAGAAAATGAGGAAGACGGTTGCAGCTGCATGGGGCGCCGATGGATCGTCGGAAAGAAATTTCAATCAGTTCATCGAAGATGTGAAGGTCAAAGTGGACAAGAGAAATGCAATAGAAAATGGTGAATGACCACAAACTTTTTTATTTTTTTAGTACACCTATTAGGGTGCATTGGGTTCTTGTACATTATTCATAATTTTTTGTATTTGTAGCTATGATAAGTATGAGATTAACAACTAGTTTAAAAATTAAATTTTTTAATTTTTTAATATTTTAGTCAAAAAGTTAAATTGAATTAAAAATAGATCGTTTTGTAATTTAATTTTTAAGTTAATTTTTTTTAAAGTTGGTTATTTAGATAAAAAGTTAAATTTTTTTAATTTTTTTTTCAAAATGAATAATTTTTTTCTTTCTATATATTTGATATTAACAATTATATATAGTTGATAGTGGTAGTAAATAAGTTATGAATAAAAGTATTATTATATTTTAAAAGTGGTAGGAGTTTAAATATAATATTTTGAGAATTTGTATTTTGATTCAATTTTTTAATTTTTTAAGTTTTTTATCAAATGAACAATTTTAATTTTTTTAATATTTTTAGTCAAAAAACTAAAAAATTAAAGTTATCAATCTGAGATAAAATAGGTAAGTGTGTACATTTAAAAGCTCCTATGCTAACCTACATGGTCAAGAATATTGGTGATGAAAATTCTTGTCTTTGTTCAATGATGATGATTGTTGGAATCTAGTCCCCAAGTTGGCCCAAGATTTGGCCCTTTGTACCTCATGCTTTGCTGCTAAACATGAAAGATTACATCAAGGATCCTTATCTATTTGGATTCTCATACGTCCCTTTTGTAATATTTGCATCTCAATCCATCCACTACTAGCTACGTTTGGCATTAAGTTGCTTGTAAGCAAGTGGCAAGTTTGGAATTTATGTTTTGAGAGGGGCTTTACAATAAGTTTACAGTCACTCTTAAAATATATTTTTTTAATTATTCTTAAAATCTCAGTCGTTAGATAATGAGTTTGGTATAAAAATATATTCTTTTAAATTTATTATACAACGGCTGAGATTTTATGAGTGATTGAAGAAATATATTTTAGAAGTGTCTATGAATTTATCTGGGCCACTATTATACACTTTTTAAAATCTAATAAATGAACTATATTAGTAATAGTTTTTTTTTTCTGTTTACAAAAGATATGTATACTGATCTATTTAACTCTTACATAAAACTAATTATGGTTAATAAAAAGAATAAAATAAATAAATTAAATAGAATATAAATATATTACATATAAAAGAATAATTGGCCTATGATAAGAAATGCACGATTTTGCTATCTTAAGACTGTAATGGTCTCCCTACGCGAGAATTTTAAAGAACAATTTATAGCCTCATCTCAAGATTCAACTCAAATCACGATCACATCTCTTAATGTTCGCGCACATTAAAAAAAATATGAACTCATCTATAATTAAAGTTAGTCCAAAAAAAATATAAAATATAAAGAATAATATGGGAAGAGAATGAGATTTTTATATTAAGTATTTAAATACAAGGCCAAAAGATGCATTATATAGGCAAACAAATGCCTATTGAAAAATGTACGAAACCAAAAGACACAATCTCCTGGCTTATAAAATCATTGGGAAGTTTTTGAAATTCAAAATTACAACAATCCTCCACAATTTCAAAACTTAGCAAACAAATCAAAAAATATATATATATTAATGCGTATATAAAATATAGAAGAAAGTTTTGGACAACTATTATACTGTGCAATAGGTGTAGATGTCTTTCGAACTTAAACCCCACTTAGTATTAACCGTCTTCCTCTAAATAGTCATAATGAACTATGTCTTAAATTTGACTATTTGAGCCAAAGTACAATGTGCCACACACACAGTACTAATATTAGACATGGTTCGCAGGTTAGCGCTATTATAGGCCATGCGCTAGATTTTGATTCTAATAAGAGCTCTAAAATAATAACTAAATTATTGCAGCATCATGACGTTGCTCTTACTCAGGTGAGCCTCTAAAGATACATGTGACTTGTACCCAACAAAAATGTTCTTACCTCGATCTCATTCATAATGTAATTCTTCTTAAATATCACATTTCATCAGCACACTTGCTTTAGGAATGAGCAGGAGTAAGAGTCTCCTCATAAAAAGTGCTGAAATTATAAGTCACGCAGCACAAATTATTTTTACCCATTAAACCTTTTTTATGGGGTTCCCAATCACAAAGGTTGGGCTACTTCCTTAGGTAACTTCCTTACGGGTTTAACCACATTCCCATCAACAAATCTAGAATTACATTCTTAGATAATTCTTTAGTAAGTTGATCACTAATATTTAGTTCAAATTTTACAAAATTTAAAGATATTATATATCTATTTAGCGTGCTCCTTACGGACTTATATTTACATGTACGTGTTTGTTCATTTTTTTATTTGAACGTGTTTGTTTTGCTAAATCAACCACTACTTTATCATCAGTATCAGCACACTTGCCTTGGATACCCATTATAGCATAAAATAAATTTACATACTAATTTTAAAAATTAGTTTATGGGGCATAATTGTTTAAGAACAACTAATACTAAATTTAGACTTAAACTTGTTTTTAAATCCACAGATTTAATTATCAAAATATAAGTCAGGTGTTTTGGTCAAACCCAAGTACGGTACATTTTAAAATTAATATTAGTATTCTTATTTAATCTAAAAAATAAATATGTATAACAACAAAATTAATCTTACTATTGTTTTACAAAAAAGAATAAAATAATTGAACCCATCTATAATTGAAATTATCCAAAAAAAAATATAAAACATAAAAAATAATAAGGGAATGGAATGAAATATGTATATTAGGAAGTATTTAAACACAAGAAGATGTCTTATATAGACAAACAAGTGCCTCTTAAAAAAGATATGAAAATCAAAAGACACAACCATTGACTTTTATAACCGTATAGACAAACAAGTACCTCTTAGAAAAGGCACGAAATCTAAAGACACAACTCTTGGGTTTTAAAATCATTGGAAAGTTTTTGAAATTCAAAATCACAACATGGCCACCCATGTTGTAATTTTGTGTTAAACTAAAAGATTTTAAGGAGCTTTGATCCTTTATAATGTAATTTTGGTGCAAAGCATCATTTGACGACTTTTTAATGCATTACACAAAAGTTGTATTATATTAGCCGTTGCAACAAAAACTATTGTAGAAGATCTGGGTTCGATTTAAAGGCACAACATTCTGACATTTTTTTGGGGTATAATTATGCAAGCAGCTCTTGCATATTCATTCCAATTTGATTAAACTTGTGAGGCTTAGAGGTACCCACAACCACATGAAGCCCAATTTTGGAGATGGGAGCTGAATCTGAAGTAGTAATTTGGTAATATTGTGCCCATAAAAGCCCATTAAAACTTGTGGTGTCTTTGCTTTGATATCCATTAGGGTCCATTTGGCAATTTTAGCTTTTTGATTTTTTGACTAAAAACGTAAAAAAAAAAAATCATTATGGTTCATTTAGTAAAAAAATAAAAAATAAAAAAGTGAAAAAATCAAATCAAAACACTTATATACCTACAATATTTTATTCAAACTCTAACCACTTTTAAAATTACAATAATAAGTTTCATTCATAACTTATTTATTACAACTATCGACTATATATAATTGTCTATATCAAATACATATAAGGACAAATTTGTTCACTTCAAACAAAAAGTAAAAAAGTTAACTTTTTACCCAACCAATCAACATAAAACAAAACTATCTTAAAAAGTAAGTTATCAAACAACTTGCTTTAAAACAAATTCAGCTTTTTGGTTAAAAATGTAAAAAAAAAAAACAAATCTAACTTGTTGCCAATCGTGACCTTAGTATGAATGACAGCCCAATTGACCTAAGACTAGGGGTGTCCAAGAAATCCGAATAACCCGTGAACCAACCCAACCCGGTCTCTATGGGTTAGATTGGTTCGATTCTATTATGGTGATGGGTTGGTTCTGGGTTCAAAATAATCAAAGCCGATGTACTCGGGTCGATTCTCGAGTTGGCAAGCTCTCAACCCAATCCAACCCAAGACCCAGAGGTATATTATATATAATAATATAATTATATATATTTATTTATAAAATTTGAATTTATATTAATTTTTAGGGGGAAGGAATCGAGACACTGGGCTCTAAGCCTCTATGTTTCGATACTCTTCTGTTTACTAGAATCATTCTCTTTGAACTCACAAGAGTGTCAGTAAAGTGCATGATGAATAGTTTGCCGATGAAGAAAAGATTCAAAGAGCTATTGACTTATTGGAGAAACCTGTTACCCTCTCAGATACTAGAGAAGTACGTCACATTTTAGATTGATGAAAGTTTTTGTATTTATGCATCAACTTAGGCATGTGGATGGTAACTCCTGTTATGTTGTTTTTGCATGAAAAAAGGAGATATTTTTATCCTCCATTGCTAGAGACTCCATCAATAGTTTCTTATTCCATGAATTGAATTTTGAACAATGAATTAAAGATTGAATTCCACTTTGATGATGGAACCGCGGTTTAATATGAACCAACCTAAGTTAAAATGGATTAGGTTTGGTTCGTTCTAAAGTGCGAATGATTCGATTATGGGGTCATTTTTTAAGAACCAATTTTGTTCGATTTAATTTTGGATTACAGTCGAACTCAACCCAGACAAACCCATGCCCACTCCTACAAAAGACCATTGACTTTCAAAGAAAATTTAAAGGATGGGCATTGACATATTAATTAAAAACAAAAAATGCAAAAACGTTACTACAAAAAATTATTTTAAATAATTTAATTTTTTATTTTTTATTTTTTTAAAAAAAATAATTTTTTTAGAAGTTTAACTTTTTAAACATTCCAAACATGCACTATCATCTTTTTGCTACTTTATGGGCCTTGGAAGAATCCAACCCAGGTCATAATAATGCAAATTCCCTTGCTAAAGTGGGAGTTAAAGGATATTTTTCTACATTTTTCTTCATATTTTGGTAAGCATAAATTTTCAAGTATAAAAGCAAAAGAGAATATATACCAAGCAAATGTAAACAAGCAAATCAAAAGGGTCTTGTAAATTCTTGGATTTTTTGGCACTTCTAATCCATCTAGACTTTGTTTCCATTGCCATTGGAAACACTCATAGATATAACTAAAGGTTTTTTTTTAAACAGAGTCTTAAATATAATAATTTTATAAAAATTGGTCACAAGTTTTTTTATTAAGTAAAGTCTTATTACATTTTACTATTCCTTATATACCCTTTTGCATTCAAACTCTTCATCCACTTAAGAAACCAATGCACATACTTAGTGGCTAGTTAGTTACCTTTTTCATTAGAAATTTTAAATTTATATAACTCTAGTATATAAATTCATTATATATATAATTCATATTTTGGAACAAATTTATTGACTTCTAATAAATAAGGCCAATATTCAATATAAAATTTTGTAAAGAAGATATTTGAGAATTTTGAATTTTTTTTTCACTCTTTTGAAACAGATAACTTTTTTGATTCTGAAAAGGAATAAAATTTATCATTTTTATTTCCAAAACTAAAATTTTGAATTCAAAATTGAAGAATTAATCATTTTCAAAATATTGAGAAATTATATAAAATTTTAATGCTTAGAGTGTACTTTTATTAAAAAAATTCTTTATTCAAAAGTTTTAAAAACAAAATAACTTGTTTTTTTTTATTGGGAGGACAAGGGTAACGGAGAGGGAGAAAGAGTGATAGGGAGACTCGAACCGCGAATCACTTAGATGAGGAGCTTAATGAGATGATACAAAACTATTAAACTGCCAAGTCTTTTCAAATAACTTGCTTTTAAACTTTAAATTTCTCGAGTTTTGAACACCGTTACTATCTAAAAATAAAAGCTTACAAAATGAGACTTTTACAGACAGGGATTTTTCAGTTGGCAACAAAAAATTTTCCAATATGAAAACAGAAAATTTTGGTTGTTTGTTATTTTAAAATGTATATATATTGAAACTTATAAAATTTAAAAATTTTTAAATAAAAATATAACCAACTCACCACAAATTATGAAGTGTGATTTGGTATAAGGTCCTATTTTGATTACTTTTTTTAAGGATAATGACCAAATTTTAAATTATTATTCTACTAGATCTTATTTTTATATATTGTACCTAAAATGCCATAAAATGAGTCTATACATTTCCCATTGTAGTCGCCATATAAATTGGTAACGTATATTTTTTTATAGTAAAAAAATTTAAAATATGTAATTATAATAATTTTATATACATCAAATGTTTGAGCTGCATATATAATTATGGTAAATGAATAGATATACCTAACTAGTTACAAATTGTATATATTTTGTTTTGGTAATAAGATATACATAAAGATTTACTTTGGTGAACAGTTATATTCGTTAATATGGTATTTAGATATTTTCATTTTTGTATAGTATAATTATCATTTCACATAACATCAAATCTTATTATTAAATATAATTCTTTACAAATAACAATATTATTATTTTTTGTAATAAAATTATTATATTCTTATTTTCTCATTTTTTATAATAAAATTCTTATAACGAATAACAGTGGTACTATTTTCAACGACAGCTATTCTGATGACGAATAACAATACTATTATTTTCTGCAATAATGATTCTCATTCGTATATAAAACAAATTAATAAGCACAACAAATAGAGGCTTCTGATAGCTATATTTTAATTTTTTACAACAAGTCCATAATAATCATGTAAAGAAACCCTAAAAAATATACAGAGTTATTTTCAATTGAAGATGATATACCATATCAAATCATTGATCATATAATGTAATTATCATAAATGGTAAATCAATAATATTCGTACTGTTATATTTGGCTAAATAATTATAATAAAATATACAATTTTCGTATCTAAACTATATACGTAATATGTATATATGCATTCAATTTTCATAACAAAACATAAGGGTATAAATGTCCAAAAAAATATTAAATATTTAAATAAAAATTTCATGGAATAAAAATTTACTACATAAAATTTATCTCAAAATATCCTTAGAATAATTAACTCTAAAAAATCTCGTTTGATGATTCAATTTTATTTTATAGTATTTTAGCTTTTTTACCTTTTTACATAATTTTTTTAAAATATTTTTTTAGAAGTATCATATTTTTATAATACATATTTATTTTTTATAAAAATTACATATTTAAAATTTATTCGTCAAAATCTATCAAATAAGATCAAAATTAAATACAAAATTATTTAAAAACAAAATTTAAAAAACAGAACAATTTTAAGCCAAACTTTTTATTTTTATTTTTATTTTTTGTTTTAAATTCACTTTAAGTCAAATTTCTTAATTTATTACTTTTTGACTTAAAATTACTTTTATGATTCATTAAACGAACTCTTTACTTATTTGATTTAAAGTGATTTTAAATAAAAAAATTTAACATAAAATCAAATTGCCAAACGAGGCCGAAATTTTAGCTGGTTTGGGTAATTAAAAAGTTAGTTTTTTCTTGTTTTTAAAAAAACTATTGACAATAATAATAAGAATTTTTAATTTTTAGTAATTTTACTTAGAATGTGAATGAATTTTTTAATATTTTTAATAACTATGTCTACTTTGTCCCGTTTTCTAAACTTTTCAGCATGTTTTCCAAGTTTTTTTTTTTTTTAAAGAATGAAACACATTTTTTTAGTTGAATACAGTAATGTCATTTTTCTACAATAACTTGTAAGCATGTTTAAAATGGAGATAAACTTTGTTCTTCTTAGATAAAAAGAGAAAAAATAAATAAATTCGCTTTTTATTATCCCGCCAAAAACTAGCCCCGTGTTGGATAATTGTTTCTTTCGTTGTTTTATATTATTTATCTTTGTTTTTAATTAATTTTTTATCATTTAATTAAAATTTTGTACTATTTTGACTCTTCTTATCAAAATGAGCTAAAAAACTAAAAAACTTAAGTAAAATATTTTAAAAAATCAAAAAAGATAAAAATAATCTAATATAAGACAATGGTCTAAATATCATATTACCTATTTTTATCTTTAATAAACTTTAAAATTTTTTTTTTATCATTTTTAATCTCTAGTGATTCAAAAAATTAAAAACTTCTGCGAAAAGGGCCCTATAACAAAATAGAGATCCGCCCCTCATCCAATTGTAAATTGTAAAAATAACAAATTTTGATATAAATAATAATAAAAAAATTTGGCTTAGGTTTCATTTAGAAGTTTTGTTTTCTAATAAGTCTCAATATAAGATTAATATTTCATTATGTCCTATACATTATTCTTATACCAAAACTACCCTCCATCCTCATCTTCACTTCCACGAACAACATTATTTATCTTCTTACTACAGCAGTGCTGTCGTGCCATCGCTGCCACCATCAAACTTTGTTTTTGCCGACCAAGCCTGCCGCCTAAGTCATCACCATTGGCATCAACTCCAATCGTTGCCGCTACCATCGTCAACCATCAACGCCCTTGTCACCATCCAACCGTCACTGCCTCACACCCGAGTTGCATCACTATTGCACCCACCGCCATCACCACCCACGGTCGCCGCCGCCTTCATCGACTCCTTCTACTACCACCAGAAACTTCATTCCTACCGGAACCCTAGCTAGCCTTCCTTTTTCCCATTTCGTTGTCCCTGGTTCTTCTATTTCGGAATAGATTTGTGATTACGGAGGTGATTTAATAAGGTTTTGTGATTGAAACGAGTGGTGGTGGAGGGAGAGATGGGCAATGAGGTGATGAAGAAAGTGTCAGAGGTTGGCATCGCAGCGGTGGCAAAATCAAACATTTTACAATATGTCATTTCTTGTTCATGGCGAAATACGTAATTTTTTCATGGCGAAATGAGACATTTTACAATGTTTATGGTAAAATGTCTTATTTATTCATGGAGAAAAATCTCATTTATTTATGATGAAATTAGACATTTTACATTGTCTATGGTGAAATATTTTATTTGTTTAAAAAATATCTTATTTTACATAATATGAGTCATTTTAAAATGTCTCATTTTTTCACCAATAATTCTTCTTCATCTTCAAGCTTTAATTTATACTTTTTTCCAATTTTAGAAAACCTAAAAGAGCATAATGATTTGAATCCAAAACTGGGATTTGGATCTAGATTAGGACCAAGATTCAAACCTGAAAAATTCCCTGTCCGTATCGACAACATCGGATTTGGTTCTAGAACTTCTACCCCTGTCGTTGTTGGCAGCACTGACAGTGCTGCCACCTTTTATCTCTATGTCGCTCTCTTCCACCTTTCTAACAAGTTTCGACTCCTCAAGGCATACGAATCGCCCCTCCTCTAGATCTCTTCCTTGCCACTCACGCACACACTGTCAAGACTGTCCTCTCTTCCGGTGCCAGCCTCATCTCTTTTGACGTCCTTTTGCACCTCACTTTTCTTTGACTTATCGTCATTGATAGTGCCGTAGTCAACTATATCGACCACCTCGAGTGCCGTCCAGACCATGAAAGTCTCAACATCACCATGTTTGTGGGGTATATTTGTCTATACAAACAATAAATTTTAAAAATAGAATTTTATGAAATACTTAAAAAGTAGTTAGGACTAATAACAAAGCAAGACCACTAAATGGGATATTGAATTAAATTTTTTAATTTTTTAATTTTTAAAAATAAAAATAAAAATAAAAACCTTGACTTAAAGGCAATTTGCCAATGGAGTTCTTCATGTACCAATTTTTCAGGGAAAAAAAAGTATAAAGGAAAAAAACAATCAAGGAAATAAAAAAAAAATCAAAAAATTAGTAAATAATATAATTTATAGGTCGTTTACGGTATTTCATCTAGTATAATATTTCTTAACAAGTAAGGTCATTATTATAAAAGTTTTGACACGCAAGGTCCTTTATTGATGCATGCATAATTTTTTTTAAAAAAATACAATTTGTACAGATAAATTTATCTGTCTTATTATAAGCACATATAAAAATTACAAATAAATTTATCTGTTTTATTGTGAACACACGTATAAAGAACACATATAAATTTATCTGTATTTTTTAAAACATATATAAAGAATACAGATAAATTTATTTATCTTATTAAAAGCACGTGTAATGTGTTATGACTGAATAAATAAATTTATTTATTTTATTGTAAATACGTATAAAGAATATAGATAAATTTATTTGTATATTTTTAAAATATATATAAATAACACAGATAAATTTATCTGTTTTTTACTGAAAAAATATGTAAAAAATACAGATAAATTTATCTAGCTTATTAAAAATACGTATAAAGAATACATATAAATTTATCTGTTACATTATCTGTATTAATATATAAATAGATAAATTTATTTATTATTAAATATTTTTGCAAAAAAATACGCAGTTAAATTTTGCAGATTTTCGTTTATAAATTTTATATTTTAAAATTTATTTATTTATTTATTTTTTACTTTGAGCTGAAATGGCCGAAATATATCTGGAACCAAAAAGAAGTTTAGCAAGGAGAAGCAAAAACCTTTTCTTTCTCAACAAGAAACGGAGCACTTACAGCTATAAATATCCCATCCCTCAATCTTCAGATCTTCTCAATCCTCCCCTTCGTCGTCTCCTCTCTCTCTCGTCGAGCTCCGTTCTAATCGAAGAAGATGAGTAACCAAGCTGAATCTTCTGACTCGTAAATCCCATCTTTCCTTGATCTTCATATTCATCCATATACGTTTTTGTTTTTTGATTGTGTTTTGTGTATATGCATATAATTCCAGTTATACATTCTTTATATTGAATAGTTCTTGTTCTTTTTCTTGAACTTTCTTGGTTCTTGATTGTGATTTTTTGCAGTAAGGGAACGAAGCGGGACTTTAGTACTGCAATTCTCGAGCGCAAGAAATCCCCCAATCGGCTTGTTGTCGACGAAGCGATCAACGATGACAACTCCGTCGTCTCGCTCCATCCCGACACGATGGAGAAGCTCCAGCTCTTTCGTGGTGACACGATCTTGATCAAGGTTCGAATTTTTAATTTTTTTAATCTCCATGAATTTGTTTTGATTTGTTAGATAAATTCTCGTGTAGTATTTTGGGGTTGGGTTTGGTTTGATCGTTCAGATTGTGTTGGAGCTATTAATATTAGGGTTTTTCCTTCCGGATTAGCGTTTGATTCTTTTCTTATTTTGGGGAATTCCTCTTTGTGGGGTTATTAGGATCTGTGAATTTGGTTGCTCTTGTTTGTGTGGAAGATTGAGATTTTAAAGCACTAACTCGTACAATTCTTTGATTGAAGTATAATGGGAATTCCTATGGCCCAAGATTTAGTATCGAACCTTGTTAGCGGTTTGAGGTTTGATAGGTGTGTAGATGCCATTCATTTTGGCGTACCAAGATGCCTCAGTATAATCGCATAGTCACATACCAATTATGTTTACTTCATGATGAAAGACAAATAATTGAATGATCTTGCGAGGGATTTGATGGGCTGGCTCCGGGGGCAGGTGGGGAAGCCGCCACCTAGGGCCCCCAGATGTTTGTTAAAATTTTGGGTCCCCACCTAGGTTTGAATTTAGGATAAACATAGTTAAGTTTGCTACTTGTTATAACCTAATGTGTATTACAAAATTGGTAGATATTAGTTGTATCTCTTTGTTCTCAAGTTGGAGACCTTCCACTTGTGTGTTTTTTTTTTTTTTTTTAAGTTACAACAATTTCACAATGTCAAATTATTCCAAGCCACCTAAAATCTTATATACAACCATCACTTTCTAATCGTAAACTAATAATTTTGATTTCACTAATTTACGGTCCTACATGAAATTTAAAAAAAAAAAGATATTTTATTGTTGAAAAGCTTATGATACATAAGCTTAAAACTTTGATGTATAAGTAGTATTATGTTTATTTAATTTTTGTTTGTAAATTAAATTTTGTTGAAATATGACTAAAAAGCATATTTTGTCTATTTAAATCTTTATAGTCAAATTTTTGAATTCATCTTAAAAGTTATCGGGGCCCCATATTATAAGCTCGCTTAGGGCCTCGAAATCCTCATGTGCGGCCCTAGATTTGATTCAGGACTAATGTTATCTGGCTTACCTTGCCTATTGGGTTATGAGCATACCTGAATTGGGCCTATGTAAGGGGAATCTAAAGCTTTGAATTGTAGAATGTCTGTTTCCTCATGTGAATGCGTAGAAAGGATACGACACGAGCTTTGTTTGTGGACTCATATGTTATATTCTTACGGAGGCAATTTTTAGGTTCCAATGGTTTGTTCAGTTTTTGCTTCTTCTTTTTCAAGGTTCTTTATCAATGCACTCGGGGTCATTACAGCTTTAATATTTGTTTTGCCTGGAACTTATTGACTTGGAAACATTCGTTTAAGTGTTTGGTTTTGCCAATTTTGTTGTTACGTGTTTGTGCTGGTGTATTTGGGGTTCTTATTGTACTTTTTCCCCCACCTTTAGTTCTATTTGGCTAATGGATCAGTGAAGTTAAAGAACCTCTTTGTGTGTTCTAACGACACACCTTTTGTTTTACCCTTCGGTGCTCAGGGCAAGAAAAGGAAAGATACAATCTGCATTGCACTTGCCGATGACACTTGTGATGAACCAAAGATTAGGATGAACAAGGTTGTCAGATCAAACCTGAGAGTCAGACTCGGTGATGTAGTCTCTGTGCATCAGTGTGCTGACGTCAAATATGGGAAGCGGGTGCACATTCTTCCTGTGGATGATACTATTGAAGGGGTCACTGGAAACCTTTTTGATGCCTATTTGAAACGTAAGGTTTCTAGAAATCTATGTTTATTATTATTAATATTAATATTATCATTATTATTATTATTATTATTATTTTTTGGGCGGGGGTGGGGGTGGGGGTGTCTTAACAATGCTACCGAATGCAGTTTCAGGCCAAACTGCATGATATAGTCAAATTCTATTTCATTGCATCATCATACGTTCCATGTCTCATGATTGACCATGTCACCATGCACAGATGTTACTGACAGACACTTTTGATTTAAGATTTTGTATGTTCATGTAAACGCTAGAT
>JAOTRH010000022.1:17669114-17676283 GCA_034768845.1 Heliamphora exappendiculata
TTTTATATATTATTATTGTATTATTTGAAATATATAAAATTACTCTTATTAATAAAAGTGCTAATTTTTATATATTATGATCTCTTTTGAATGTATATATATATAAATAAATAACAATTAAATGAAAGTTGCAGTATATACTAATTAAATGAAAATTGCATTACATAAATAGATAACAAAAATATTAATGTAAAATCAAATTCTATTTTCTATTTTTTCTTATGTAATTGTCACAAGTGCTCAATAAGATCCATTTAGAGTTGAGAATGAATTTGTTGATTTCTGATTCGATGATGAATTTGAATGAATTATAAAAGTTCAAGTGTATATTGATGTGAAATTGGTACAGACTAGTTTTTTTTAATTGCATCGTAGTTGAAGTCAATAAAATGGTCATTTCGTTCATCCTCTATAATCATGTTATGCAATATAATGTATGCTGTTATAATATTGCTAAGTGTATTTTACTCCCAAAAAACGTGTTGATCCACACAATTGCAAAACGTGCTTGGAGTACTCCAAATGCGCACTCTACATCTTTTATTGCTGACTCTTGAGCAACATCAAAATATTTTCTTTTATTTTCTTGTGGTTGTAGAATTGTTTTCACAAAAGTTGACTACAGAAGATATATATCATTGGCGAGATAATATCCCATCGTATATGCATGACCGTTAATTGAATAGTTAACTAGAGGAGCACGACAATCGACGAGCTCATAAAAAATAAAAGAATGATGTAGCACGTTGATGTCATTATGAGATCTGGGTAACCCAAAAAATGCATGTCATATTCAAATATCATAAGATGCCACTGTTTCCAAAATAATTGTTGGTTTATGGATGTGTCTAGAATACATACCTTGTCATATAGCCGGATAATTTTTTCACTTCCAATGTATACAATTAATACTTCTCAGCATTCTATGAAAACCACGTTGTTCGTCAAACGCTAACAATCTAGTAATGCCATTATCGTTTGGTGACCTCAAATATTCATTACCAAATACACCAACAATTGCTTTAACAAACCTTTTAATACCTAAACTGTAGAAATTACTAGTGGAGCAATGACAGATTTAACAAACTTGATAGTATTTGAAAAGCTTGACCAAACTACTATATCTTAAACATGTTCGGTTAAATGCCACTTTTTGCATATTTAAAATGTCATTTAAATTTTTGAACTTGTGTTCATCATCTTGAGAGTAAAATTTGCAAACGTTAAGGCTCCATTTGTTTTGATGTAAAATATTTTTAAATAAAATATTTTATTTAATTTTTACTATTTGATTAATAATACGTATGTAAAATATATTTTTTAATAAAATATTTTACCTTATTAAATCAAATTTGACTTACAAAAAATTAACTTGTAAGTTAATTTTAGAATGCACTTTCGGAACCTTCACTCAATCCTTACCGTCTTTGGTCATCCTCATAGTAAATAAAAATAAGAGAATGAGGGACAAATCCTTCCCACATAAAATCTTTTCAAAATCTTTCACTCGAATTCTTCTCGTCTTTGATCACTTTCATCTCTCATTCTCATTTTTTAAATTTTAATCAAATTCCAAAAAATATAAGTAAAAAAATAATTTTATAAAATAATTTTATATGTAAAATATTTTTTATAGTAAAATATTTTACATCGAAACAAATGAAACCTAAGATCACAATCTAATTTTACAAAATAGTAATTTTGTAAAATTACTATTTTAGAGAAAAAATAGTAATTTTTTCTCTAAAATTACTATTTTCATCTCAAATTTCAACAAAATGGTGGTTTTGGGAATGGTGGTTTTGAGGTAGAAATGTTAATTTTGGGAGAAAAATATAGTTTGAAGGGTGATTTTAGGGTGAAAATAGTAGTTTTGATGTGAGAGAGGCGATTTTCGTTAAATTTCAATAGAATTTTTAACAGTTAGAGTGCAATTAATGTTAAAATTAAATCTCAATGAAAATTAGTGTAATTTTAGAAACTACATAAGAGATCCTTATAATAAACTTAAATATCAAAAAAAATAAGTGTAATTATTCCTAAATTTATTTTTGTGAACTTATAATTATCTTGACATAAATTTTAATACGTACGCAAGGAGATTCATCATCATCTAATTCACAATCTTTATGAAAGTTCACGGATAGGCACGTGGGTGATTTAGCATTTGTTTGGATTGAGGGTAATAATTAAGTTTTTCTTCTTTTAAGTAAATTCATGAATAAACGTTACCAATACCTCATAAAATTTTTTTTTTCTAATTTAAAAAAAATATGAACCTGCTCCATTACCAATTGAACAAAAAATGTGTCTGCAAAAAATGGTGAAACAATTTTAGCTTAGAACTAAACCGAGATTGCAAGCAATAAACACAAATTATAAAAGACGGATACACGGGCCTCTTAGGTGAAGAAAAAAAAATAATAATAAAAAAATAATTGAGTAAAAATCACAGAATCAGTTCAAGTTCAAGTATAGACGGACCTAAGGAATGGTGAATGGGAGCGGCTGCCTCCTCCAAAATTTTGAAAAAACTTATTATTATAATAGTTTAATTCAAAATATTTCATAACTATATTGGTTTGTTCCTCTAAGATTTTTTAAAAACTTACAAGAATAATTCGTCATTCTTAAATTAAAATAGTGTATTCCTTCCTAAGTTCAAATAAATCAAGCAATATTACTTTGAATAATTATAAGAATTAACTTACAAATTCCGTCAAACTTACAACCAAACGACTTAAGTTGAATAATAAAACTGACGTAACAAAGTGAGCGATTAATACACTTCTCGTTGGTATAAAATGTTGAGCTTATCATACATCTATATAATAAAACAGAAGAGATTTTTAAAAATGTCAAATATAACATTTTATCGAATGATTAAGATACATTTTAGTACAAATTTTATAGTTAATATTGATTATTAAAAAATATATTTTCTTTCATCCTTCTATAGTTGAGATATATTTAACTCAAAAATTCTACCATTAAGATGAGTTGTCAAAACATTTACTCCCTCGTACTTTTTTTTTATTTAACATTTTCATATTTTTAAAACTATCTTTTTTTTTATTTTCATCCTTACAAATATTTTTTTTACAAAAAATACACCTATTTTTAATAAACGGTCAAATCAAATTTTATAGAAAGTCAACTCACTTTACAAAATATAAAGACATTTTTTAAAATTATACTTAATTGATAAGAAATTAATAAAATAAAAAAAAAATCAAAGTTATATATATATATATATATATATATTCTTCCTATTTTAAAAATCTCTATTTATCAATAACAAGCTAATTAATACGACTAAATTAATTTAATATTATTTAGAACTTAAAATTATTTCTTAACTGTTTTTATTTTATTGAAATCATAGAGAAAAAATTATTTAAATATATTTTAAATAATTATATTTTAATACTGAATGACATTTATGTACTTAAAATCTTTTCACAGTACGTGCAATGCATAGTGATGGATTTAAATTATGTACATTTTAATTTGCAATAAGCATGAATGATGGTATTAAGGATTAAATTGTATATAAATTTATATTTAGATAAAAAAATAATAATAATATCAATTTAATATATATGTCAACTAGCGAATTGTATATGTTTAAAAATATTTTTTAATATAATTTTATATACCATTATTTAAATTTTTTTTTTATGAATTAGTAGTAAAAGTTAGTGATTGAATTGATTTCTTAATATATATTTGCTTTTAAAATCTATTTATTTTGATTTATTATTCAAATAAATTTAATAATTTAATAATATTAAAAAATGTACGTAAAGACGGGGGCAATTCACTAATTTTATAATAAAACTCATAATTCAAACCCGCTATTATTCACACACCTTGTTAGGTGAATAAAATTACTTTTATAATTTTTTGCGCATAGGTTTCGTTTGTCAAAACTTTTAATGCCTAGTTTTTTGTTTTTTAACTTAAAGTTAAAAAAACAAAAAGTTTCATTTGAGAACCAAAAGTCTTCTAATTTTATTTATATATATAAAATAATTATATATATTTTGAAAATATATAATTTTATTATACATATTTATTTTAAAAAAAAATTATTTTAAAGATTTTCTCATCAAAATTTATCAAATAAAATTTATATTGAATATAAAATTATATAAAAATAAATCTAAAAAAATTATAACAATTTTTTTAATTTAAAATTTTTTTGGCTTAAAATCCCTTTAGGCTTAAATTTTTTATCTTATTATTTTTTAACTTAAAATCATTGTCAAACGATTTTTTTACATATTTAAGTTAAAACGATTTAAAAAATATAAAACCTAACATACAAACGAGACCTCAACCTCCTTTCTGACAGGATAGTAACAAACACGTATCTTTTCTCACACTGTTTCGCTGTGCACGCTCTAACCTTTCGTTTGGTTATTCAATAAAAAAAAATGAGAGTATTATGTTTTTTTTCTTATTTGTTTGACAATGGCTCCGTTTGAATAATTGAATTATTGGGTTTATAAGCAGTTAAATAAGTAATATCGTTTAATTTGTTAAATAAATAAAATTTAAATTAATAAATAAATAAATTAATAAATTAAATAAATAAAAATAAGTAAGAATTTAACTAAACGAAGTGACTTATTTAAGAAAATAAGCAAAAATAAATCAAATCATTCAAAAATAAATCAAATAAATTAAAAATAAATAAATAAATAAAATATAACTAAATAAGTAAATAAACCAGTTAATAACTAAACGAAATAATTTATTTATATTTTTATTTATTTACTAATAAGTAAATAAGTATGTTATTCAAACTGGACTAATAATTAACAAAAGAAATGAAAGTGTTCAATATTTATTTATTTTAATAATTTTTTATATTAATTTAAATTATTATTTTTAGTATAAACATAAAAAAAAAAAAAACTATAATTGTTATGATAAAAATAATGGTATCTATTCATTACTTTCCTTCTTTATCTATTTTTTTCCTTCCTCTAAAAAGTTATCTAAACAATATTGCAACTAACACTTTCCTTTCAAATTATTCGCTCCTCCTCCAACCCTTTCAATCCAATCGAAGGCTTACGGTTGATTCTGATATTGAGGAACGGCTTCTTTAATTAGCTCCTGTCAAAATGTCATCTCAAAGATTCTTGGAAACTGCCAAGAAAATCTTCCCCACAAGCCACAATTCAAAATCAAACCAAGAAATCGCCCATCTGATTTCTAAAAACCTAACTAAATCAGGTTCAAAACGCCTCCAAATCTCACCATCTCTCATTCCCAATCTCAATTCTCACATAACGCGCCTTGTTCTCTCAAACGCACAAGTCCCAGTTCAATCCTGCTTGAACTTCTTCAAATTCCTCCAAACCAATCCATCTCTGCCTCCCCATAAACCCGACCTTCAATCCCATATAACCCTTGTTTGCCGCTTATTCAAATCCCGGAACTTCATTGAAGCCAAGAATTTATTGAACAAACTCGCTCTTGATGATGATCTCAGACACCCAGTTTCGGATTTGGCGTCCTTAGTGGCTCAAGATTGCGGAGAACCAAAGATTGTTGTGAAGCTATTTGATATGCTGTTTAGAGTTTATGCTGATAATCAGAGGTTCAAAGACGGTTTAGAGGTGTTTGAGTTCATGAAAGATAATGGGTTTGAGATAGATGAGAGGTCTTGCATGGTTTACTTACTTGCACTAAAAAGACACGATCAAGTGGAGCCATTGTTTGATTTCTTTCGCCGGATGGCTGATTCTGGTGTGCGAATAACGGTTTATTCATTGACAATTGTGATTGACAGTTTATGTAAGCTAGGAAAGGTTGATAAGGCTAGGGAACTGATGAATGAAATGGCCGGTAGAGGGATTAAACCCAATGCATATACTTATAATACACTAATAGGTGCATATTTAAAGAAATTGGATTTTGGTGCAGTTAAAGAGATGTTGAGTGCAATGGAGAAGGAAGGAGTGGCTTACAGTGCAGCAACTTGTACGCTTTTGATTGAAGGGTGGTCAAGTTCTGGGAAGATTGAAGAGGCAGAGAGGGTGTTCGATGAAATGCATAAGAAGGGTATAGAACCCGACGTTCATGTTTACACGTCGTTGATAAGTTGGAACAGTAGATTAGGAGATATGAAAAGGGCATTTGCTTTGTTTGATGAATTGACTGAGCGAGGCATTGTTCCTAATGCTCACACTTATGGGGCTTTGATTAATGGATTGTGCAAGGTTGGCCAGATGGAGGCAGCAGAAATTATGTTGAATGAGATGCAAAGCAAGGGAATTGATGTGAATCGAGTGATATTTAATACATTAATGGATGGATATTTTAAGAAAGGGATGATAGATGAAGCGTTTAGGCTACGAGTTGTAATGGAGAAAAAAGGACTTCAAGCCGATGTCTTCGCTTATAACATAATTGCTACCGGACTTTGTAAATTGAACCGGCATGAGGAAGCAAAGAGGTTACTGTGCATGATGGTGGATAAGGGTGTGTCTCCAAACACTGTGAGTTTCACTACATTGATTGATATATATTGCAAGGAAGGAAATTTTGTGGAAGCTAAGAGGCTGTTTAGGGACATGAAGAATCAGGGTGCTGCACCTAATACAGTGACGTACAATGCTCTAATCGACGGGTATAGCAAGAAGGGGAAGATGAAAGAAGCTGGTAAACTAAGAGATGAGATGAAAGACAAGGGGTTAATGCCAGATGTCTTTACATATACGTCGCTTATACACGGAGAATGTATATTTGGAAAGGTAGATCAGGCGTTGAAATTGTTCAATGAAATGCCAGTTAAGGGGTTAGTTCCAAACCTAGTGAATTACACGGCAATGATTTCGGGATTGTCAAAGGAGGGGAGATCAGATGAGGCTTTTAGATTGTATGATGAGATGAAAGAGGCAGGGCTTACCCCTGACGACACTGTGTACTCTTCACTTGTGAGCAGCCTTCATGCAGTCGGTTCTTAGCTTTTACGTTGTGTTATTCTATTAGATTATTGATGTGGAGATTTATCCACCAAAATGCATAGACTAGTTGTTATATGCCAGCTTGAGTGTTCAGCTTGAAATGTTAATCTGGATAAATGCACACCACTGATGCGTGTTGTGGAAAATTCTCTGAGTAGTATTATTAACCGGGAATAGGCTGAGTCG
>JAOTRH010000022.1:17676383-17723727 GCA_034768845.1 Heliamphora exappendiculata
GGGGAATAGGCGTGGACAGGGTTGGGGGAATGTTTGGGCGGGAATTTTTTTTTTTTTTTTGGGGTAAAATGCAATCTAATATTAAATCTTTACTCTTTAAAGCTAATTTGTTATATAAATTTTTTATTTTTTCTCAAGCCATCATAATAATTTTATGTATTGTGTATTTAGTTTAGTTTTTTTGATATAATTTATTTATCTTTAGTAAATTTTTCCACATTAGCCTATTTTCTAAACACATCTCATCATGAAAAAATAAAAAAATAAACATCATAATATATATATATATATATATATATATAATCCATAAACTATTACTAATAGATAAAAAATAATTAAAAAAATTGTTTAATAATTCGAGTTTCTGGCTAAATAATAAAAATAATTAAGCCTATATTTGGACTTTTTTTTTTGTAAGCTTTGTGATTTTTTGACTTTTTTGTAAAATATCATATGAAAAAATATTTTTAAAAAAATCAACTGAAACCAAATAAATAGATTTTTTGGAAGGCTTTTAAATAAAAAAGCTCCCAAAAAAGCGTATCCAAACATAGGTTAAAAAAAACAAAAAAATCATTTAAAGCCAAGTTGCCAAACAAATACTTAAATTGGGAATATTTTTTTTGCAACTAATTTTAATATCTTTTTATAACACCCACTAGTATAATGTCGCCACCGAACCTTTTGTGGCGACCAACATTTTGTTAGTCGCTAAAAGCTTTAAATGCAAAACTTTTTTCCTGCGTTTTTTCCATTGGTGCCAAAACTTTTGGTGTCGAAAACTAGAAGTGGTCGCCAAAAGTGTGCGTTAGCGACGAACATTGTTTGGTTGCCAAAAGGCATTTTATGCAGTTGGGCACCAAACTATTTGGCGACCAAATGTTAAATGGTTGCCACCGAACCTTTTGCGCGACCAACGTTTATTTAGTTGCGAGAAGTCATAGGCGTCAAACTTTTTCTCGCATTTCTTCCGTTGGCGTCAAAACATTTGGTGATAAAACTAGAATTGGTTGCCAAAAGTAAGATTTAGCGACCAAAGTTCTTTGGTCGCCAATTAAAGAGTTTTTTTGCGACTAAACCTTAGTCGCCTAAAGGTATTCACTTGATTTTTTTCACTAGTACTAGACCTTTGGCGACTACACATAAATTTGGTCGCAATAAGAGTGATTTTCGCAACCAAACTCAAAACTGTGGTCGCCGATTGTGGTATATTCCGCAACCAACGAAATATTGGTCGCCAATTGTGTTATTTTTCGCGACGAAATCAATTATGGTCACCAAATGGCCTATAATCCGCGACCAACGATAATATGGTCGCCAATTACTCTATATTCTGCTATCAAATTCAATGTTGGTTGCGAAAAATTGTCGCTAAAAGTGTAATTTCTTGTAGTGTGAGGTTGGAATTATTAGGGTTTGAAAGAAAGAATTAAGGATTTGTTGCTTGTAGACATTGGTAAAATTGTAAGATACAACTCTCCGTTAACAGCGTCTGTTTGACAAATCTAACAAATGAAGTCAGTGTCATTTTAAAAATTTCAAGGGAGATCCTTATATTTTCAGTTAATCTTAAGGGAAATAAATGTAATTTATCCTAAAAAGTAATTTGAAGCACAAATAATTTATTAATTCTTATAAATTGCAGTGATTCAACGACTGAACATGAGCAGTTCTAACTCAATAGTGATTCAACAAAATTGAGTAGCAACTCTATTTTAAATCAAATTGAGTGTTGTTAGACATCACCAAAGAGATTTACCCCAAAAAAATGATCGATGGAGAGAGAGTGTCTGATTTGGGGTGAATGGGTTTGGGTTAGCACGTGAATGCTTGGTTCTTTAATTTTTCTTGTTTTACTAAAGAAAATTTTGTACTCTCAAATATTAAAAGCTTAATACAAAATATGAAAAAAAAAATCATATTATTTTTTGTCAATTTTGTTACCTATTTAAAAAAAGGTTACTTTAAAATCTTTTTAACTTAATTAAAATAATTATACTTTTAGATTCGTTCTATTATGAAGAAATAAAAAATTAAAAAATTTAGAAGGATTGAAAAAAACAAAAAAAAATAGAAAATAAGTTTATTAACTTTTAAAAAAAATTTAAGTTCGTTGATAAGATAAACAGTTTTTTTTATTCAAATTAGATAGTTTTTCTCTTCTTATGCGTCAAATGTATGAAATTTTTTTATATATCACAATATAAAAATACTCTCAAACACACATATTATGGAAAGCTTCTCATATATCATTACATGATAATATTTTCATATATACATATTTTATAAGAAAATTTTTAATACACATATGTGATGAAAAACTTCTCATATATCACTATATGATAATATTATCATATACTCACATGATATGAGAAAAATTTTCATATATCACTACATGATAATATTTTTATACATACACACGTTATGAGAAACTTTTTATATATTACTATATGAGAACATTCTTATATGCACAATGTTACGCCGTTCAAAAAAAATATGCACATATAATATGAAAAAAAATTTCAAATATCACAAGATATGTATACATATATACTATGAGAAACTTCTCATATATCATTACATGAGAACATTCTCATGCACACACAAGTTATGAAAAAATTTTCATACTCAAATTTTAAAATGTATATATAAGAAGTTTTTCATATATCACTCTATGAGAATATTTTCATATCCATACGTGCTATAAGAATCACTACATGATAATATTCTTATATATATACATTCTATGAGAAAAATTTTCATACACATATGTTATGGAAATTTCTCATAAATTACTATATGATAGTATTCTCATATATACTTTCATGTTATGAGAAAAAATTTTATATATCACAATATGATAATATTTTCATATATATACATGCTATGAGAAACTTCTCATATATCACTATTTGAGAATATTCTCATATGCACACATGTTATGAAAAAAATTTCATATATCACAATATGATAATATTTATACACATATATACTATAAGAAACTTCTCATATATCATTACATGAGAATATTTTCATGCACACACAAGTTATGAAAAATTTCTCATACTCAAATTTTAAAATGTATAAAAATTTTATTATATATCACTATATGAGAATATTTTTATATCTATACGTGCTATAAAAAACACTTTATACTCAAATTTTAAAATGTATGAGAAGTTTCTTATATATACTAAAAAATTTCTCATTCATAAATTGTACATTTCATTTAAAACTAAGAATAACAAAATTAAGAAAAATATGTATGAAAAGTTTCTCATACTATTTATGATAAATTTCTCATACATGAAAAAAAATTATCTTTAGAAATTTATCATTATAATTTTTTATTGAGAAATTATACTAGTTAATTTTTTTTCACAATCCATATTGTTGTAAAAAGCTATATATAACTTTTCTTTCGAAAAAGGCTAAAAAACTAAAAACATTTAGTTCTCAAATGAGATTTTTATTTTGTTAATTTTTTTAATTTTAAGTCAAAAGATAAAAAAACTCTAACTTTAAATTCTTTGCCAAACAAAATCTTAATAGTATAATTTATTTTTATTTTTTAAAATTTTTGCTCCTTAAAGAACCATAACAAAATAGAAAAAATACTGGGGGATCAGCTTTAAAATTTATCCTCTCAATTTGAGTTTATATTTTTATGATCAATAATATGCTTAGGATCTTTAGCATTATCATTTTTTGTATATTTTTATGATTGAAACTATTTATTATATAGTATTTATTAAGTAGATTATTTGTGCAAAAAAATAAATTAATTCAATATTAATAATTTTGTGAGTAGATTACATCTTTTGAAATATAAATAAATGTAATATAATTTTACAAAAAATAGTAATAAAAAAATATAATCACATCATATAATGAAAAATATTTAATTAATTTAATTTTTTATACGAGTAATAAAATTAATAAATACTATAAAATAAATAATTTTTATTATAAATATATATTAAAAAAAGCATAAGAATATTTGGATGGGTAACACACGGTGAATTATTAATTCCGCACATTGTTTCGGGAGATATAGCATTTCTCTTATTTTTTTTAATTTTGAACCAAAATTTTTAAAAAGATAAATTGCTAGTAAAATTACTTTTTAAAATTTTTACTTTTTGTTAACCGAGCTATGTTATATTTTTATATTTCTATTTTTTAAAATTTTTAACTAAATAATTAAAAAAATTAAATTTCTAGTAAAATTGAGTTTGGAACTCTCGCTGTTCGGTCATTTAGTCGATCAAAAAATTCGAGAGGACTTTTCCAATCAAAATTAATCCGTTCACCATCAGAATTCAGATGTGTAGACTTTCTTCTTCTTCTTTTGTCGTCTCTCTCCTGCTGGTCTCTATACATATCCATGGCGTTTCCAAACCCAGAATCACCTCTCTCTCTCTCTCTCTCTCTCTCTCTCTCCATGGCACCTGCAAATTTATCCGACCAGCTCCATATCTTCTTCATTCCATTCATGGCGCCAGGCCACCAAATCCCCATGCTGGACATGGCGAGGCTCGTGGCCTCCCGCGGCGTAAAAGTCAGCATGGTCACAACCTCCGACAACCTCTCGCGCTTCCAATCCGTCATCGACAACGACAGACTCTCCGGCGGCCTCGACATTAACCTCCACGTCCTCAACCTCCCCTTTGAGGCCGCGGGCCTCCCCCCAAACTGCGAAAACTTCGACTCCCTGCCCACCCGATTCATGTCCAGCAGCTTCTGCAAGGCCATCATGTTGCTCCAACCCCAGGCCGACGACCTCATTGGCCGCCACCGCCCGGACGCCATAATCTCCGACCTCTACCTCCCTTGGACGGACGAGATTGCCCGGAAGTACCGAATCCCGCGAATCGGCTTCAACGTCTCGTCGTGCTTCGCTGTCTCCGTTACAGAGAATGTGATCAAGCTGTTGATGCAAGAGGGATCGAATTCGAAGTTGGTAGATTCAGAGCCTTTTCTGGTTCCGAACCTGCCGAAAGAGGTTTACGTGAGGAAGTCTCAGACGCCGACCCGGTTCTTCAGCAACCTGGGTATGCAGGAGTTTTTCATGAAGGTTGGTGAAGCCGATTGCAACACCCGCGGCATCGTGATCAACACTTTCTACGAGATGGAAGGAGATTTTATAGAGAACTACAAGCGCTCCAGCGCCAAGCAGGTGGGTGTTAGAATAAAGCTTTCAAAAAATTATATATTTTTTTAAAGAAATTATGATATTAAAATTTAAAAAAATGATTAAAAAAAAAAAAAAGAAAGAAAGACGTGGCATGTAAAATTGAGGTCTTGAGTGACAAACAAGAGTTTTTTATTTTTTATTTGGTTAAAATCCAAAAGTACCAGCATAGCTAGCCTGTTAAAAAAAATTAAAAAGTTAAATCAGCATTGCTATCCCATTTTAATTTTTACAAATAAATTTATTACAGTTAGTATGTCAATAATAATACCTACATATATATACTTATGTGTATTAGATAAATGCTACTTTACTTTATCCTTACACATAAATTTATCTCTTATAGATAAATATATCTGTAATAAATAAATTTTAGTTACATGTTAATTTATTTTTAAATTAATTTTTTACAGATAAATTTATTACTTTTGATATATCAAGCACGACACTTACAAATAATTTTTTTTTTGGTTTTATTACAAATGAGCAGTAAAGAAAAACTTCATCATTCATTGTATTCGAACAATAAAATATATTTTATTTATTTTTAATACAAATAGATAAATTTATTTCTAATTTTTATTATAAGTGAACACTAAAAAGAAATTTCACTAATCTATATATATATATGAGAGAGAGAGAGAGAGAGAGAGAGAGAGAGAGTATTAGAAAGATGATATAATTAAATTATCGACATTAATAATTTTAATTTATAATCATGACCCTATAATAATTCACCACTAAACATATAAATTGATGATAATTTTATTATCAATAATATATTTAACTCGTGGGCGTTTAAATCACGTTATGGCCCTATAAATTGTTGTAACTCTCAAATAATGAAACAATTAAATATTTATTTTATTTTCATTTTTATTAAAAATTCTTCAACAGGTGTGGGCGGTCGGACCGTACATGCTCTACGACAACAAAGCTTTGTCCATGGCGGCGAGAGGGAAGAAATCCTGCATTGATACGGACCAGTGCCTCGCATGGCTCGACTCAAAACCGCCCAACTCCGTCATCTACGTTTGCTTCGGCAGTCTTTGCGCTTTTGCTGAGTCGCAGCTTGTGGAGGTTGGGCTGGGCCTTGAAGCTTCTAACTGTAATTTCATTTGGGTCATTAAAGATGGCCTTGATGCTGGGCCTGGGCTTGAAGGTTTGAAGGAGAGGGTGAAGGGTCGTGGGCTTATCATTAAGGGCTGGGCCCCTCAGGTCAATATCCTCAACCATCCTGCGGTCGGTGGGTTTTTGACTCACTGCGGGTGGAACTCGGTGTTAGAAGCGCTGAGTTTGGGTCAGCCGAGGATAACATGGCCACTCTTCGGAGAACAGTGTTATAACGAGATTTTTGTGGTGATTCAGTTGAAAATAGGTTTTGAGATCGGTGTGGATACGTCAATGGAGTGGGGCGAGGAGGAGAAAGTTGGTGCCGTGGTGAAGCGAGATCAAGTGAAGGCGGCAGTGACTCGGATGATTGGTGGCGATAAATCAGTGGAAGAGATGAGGAGCCGGGCGAGGGAACTCAGTAAGTTGGCTAGATCAGCTGTGAAAAAAGGTGGATCTTCTTCTATGAATTTGGACCTTTTAATTGAAGATCTTCTTAACCAAAAAGCAAATCGGTTTGCAAACCAAGGGAGCATCAATTAATTTTATTTTTGGGATATTCAAAATTGTTGAGAATTTATTTGTTAACCATTTTGTCCTCCTAAGCTTTGTCTTTTTGTTATTTAGCTTTTTAATTTTGATGTTTTTATTTTGTCTTCTATAATGAAATAAAACGAAGTCCTTTTCCTTTTTTATATATAGACAATTGAAAAATAATAATAATAATTCTACGTACAATACATAGAATAATAAACAACTGCATGTATATTTCTAATGTAGATTTTTGAGAAAATGATAATCAAACCAAATATTGAGCTAGCTTCCATTATTTACATTAATTACTTTTTTTCTTATAAATTCTTTTTATTAGTGACGATAATATTTCGTCACAGTATGCATCTTTTGCCACCAGCTTTATTTTTCATTACCAAACAATCTTCAATTATTAATGATGATAACATTTCATCACCAAATTATATTCTTTTATGGTGATATAATTTCTTTTGCAAAAAAATTATTGCTGTTGATGATAATATTTCATCGTTAAACAACTAATGCTATGATAAAAGCAAATACTTATATTCATTTGTATTTTGTAAAAAAAAAAAATCTACAACATTTTCGTAGCAGATCTTTCGAAAGATCCTTCAAATATTTAATTTATTTTTTAACTTTTAGTTTTAATTTTTAAATATTTAAATGAAAAAAAACTATTTTTAGTCCAACGGACTTAATTAGTCAAAGTCACACATTTGTTTTAAGTATTTATCAGCTAAAAAATCTATAAAAAAATGAAAAAAATAAATATAAGAGTTTCAACTTTAAATATCTCACAACGTATATTACTACTAGAAAATACCCGTGCTTAAAGATACTTACGACTCGTGTAATATAGATTTATAAAAATTAATATTTTAATATAACGTTTTCTAATTATAATTCATACATCTAAAAAGTACTTTCGAATTAATTTTTTCTACAGACTCTCATGTACATAAAATGTGATTAATAAATAAAATAAAATTTTAAAATAAAAGGCAAATTAAATGAAATATCAAACTTTTAAAGTAATCATTATTATAATTAAAATGCATAAAATTTAAGAATAAAATAAATAAAAATAAATTTTCACATTATGTAGAGTTTGAAGATTAAATTAGAAAGTACCCATAATCTCATTATAAGTTAATCCATCAACCAATCAAGTTTGCACAAGAAAAAAAAATATTTATTTAATTAAAAAAATTTAATTGAAACCCCCTCACGAAAAAAAAACAAAAGACAAATATTGAAGAGAGGTGAAAGGTCACGTGGTTTACATAATTTCGTCTTTCTCCATATGTATAATACAATAAATTCTATACAATTATAACATTCACACTTTAAAAATAAAAATCATACACCATATAAAATAAATTATAAAGTTTACATAATTTACTCAACATTTTCTTTTTATAAATAAAGCTGTTACTTTTAATAAATAAATAATTTATTCAAAACTAAATTTTTATCAAAAGTAACCAAATTAATATTTTTAATTTTTAATTTTCTAATGGAAAAAATAACTATTTTAATTTTTAGTTTTCAGATGAAAATAAAATATTTTTAAAAAAATATAGTAATTAATTTTTGTAAAAGAAATGGATACATTTTAAGTTGTCATGTAATATAAAAAAATTTATATTAAAAAAAACTAATTCAACAATTTTCTATCAAAAGTAATCAAAATAATATTTTTTAATAAAATAAATTCATGTTTTAGAAAGAAAAAAAATTCCAAAAATTTTGTATTATTTTTTTAAAAAAAAGTTTCAAAACATTAAAATTTATTTTTTTGTGAATAGAGATAATATTTTTTTCAAACCGACTACATTAAATGAGGAGATAGATAATAATCTAAACCGTAGAATTAGAGTAGTATAATAAATCTCAGCCTTTAAAAATAATTTGTCTCTAAAATATTTCAAAAAATATGAGTTATTTTATTATATAGATAATATACGGTATAGAAGAGAAAATATAAAATGAAATACTTAAATAAAATTTCTAGAACATGTGGCTGATGGAAAAGGTGGAAAAATAGGTAAAAGAAAGTTTTGACAGTATACCAAAACAAACACAATAGAATCATTTGTTATCATAAATAAATAAAACTATAGAATTTAAATCTCAAACTAATAATAAAAAGGCAATACTAACATAGTAAATATATTTTACAAAATAAAGAAATGACAAAGACATTAGCTCTACTGATCGCATCATATTAGTTCGGTTATTATATACATAGAAATAAATTACAAATTAACGACAAAATTCAAAATGTTAACATTAAGAATTTTTTTTTATAAAAACAAGAAAAATAAATAAATTCTTACCACTAAAATTTTGGCCTATGTAACTAATTTCGTGATTTATTTATGAGTGATTTAATTTAGGATTTTATTTTGGCAACTTATTTGAGGATAGATCTCATGCTCCAAATTGTTATCCCACGAAATTTTTTTAATAATTTTTAAAACTTTTATACCCTCAAAATGATCTCCATTAAATTTGAAATCATTTTATGCTCGGTTGATTTTATTTCCAACGTTATAGCACTTGTTAAGGAATATTTATAGAGACTTTATCATCCCATTTAATTTCAATTTCAGAATATCTCATGATTCTATATTTGTTTCATCATGTTATGGTAATATAATATAGTTGAAAACGGAATGCTTTATATAGCAGGTTAAATTTTGAATTTATGGTAATAAAGAATTCTAAATAAATGTGATCATATTGTGTTACATTCTCAGCCAAAATCATTTTTATTACACAAATTTTAAAAATATATTGTATTACACTGTTTCATTATATAGATTTTTGGATTACAAGTTTTGGAACGAAATCACTTTCAAAAAATATTAAATCTTGCTCATATGAGAAAATATGAATATACACTTATTCTGTTTATCACAACTTGTTTTATCATGTTAACATATTCTCACTTCTATGTAAGTTGTCTTATCATATTCTCATATTCTTACAAGTTATCGGCATATGAGAAAATATGAACATACACTCATTTTGTGTATAACAATTTGTTTTATTATATTAACATATTCTTACTTTTAATCTTACTTGTTTTATCATGTTAATATATTCTCACTTTTAAGCAAGTAGTCTTATCATATTTTTATATTCTTACAAGTTGTCGGCATATTCACATATATCAAAAGTTCATTTTATCAAACAGAATAAGCTCATTAATATTCTCATTTTTTGTCAAATAAATTCTATTTTCAACTAAATTTTTTTTTCTACATGGTTGCAATTTAAAGTGCAAAACATAGAGTTTATAATACAAATAAGACCACGATACGACTAGCAAAAATAAATAATTTATAATGCAAACAAGTCCACGAAACGATTATTTTATGAAGTGCTATTTTCTACAATACACAGATCTTCATATAAGTAAGATTTGATATTTTTTTAAAGTGATTTCTCTCCAGAACTTGTAATCCGAAAATTTCTGTAATTGAACGATATAATACAATATATTTTCAAAATTTGTGTAATGAAAATAATTTTGGCTGAGAGTGTAATATGGTCCTATCTACTTAGAATCCTTTATTACTATAAATTCGAAATTCAACCTGCCATATAAAGTATTCTGTTTTTAGCTATATTATATTACCATAGCATGTTAAAAAAAATATAAAATTATGAGATATTCTAGTATTGTAATTAAATGGGATGATAAAGTCTCCATAAATATAATCCTTAACATGTGCTATAACGTTAGAAATAAAATCAACCGAGTATTAAATGATATCAAATTCCATAAAGAACATTTTGAGGGTATCAAAGTCCAAAGAGTTATTAAAAGGATCTCGTGGAGTAACAGTTTGAAGCATAAGATCTATCCTCAAATAAGTTGCCAAAATAAGACTCTATACTAATTAACTCTTTATTTATGTATAACTGCCCAATGCCTAAAAGCATTATTTTTGTTAAAATTAATTATTTAATATAATATATATAACTATTTAATTTTAGATTATTTGGCACAACTTTATTTTTTACATTTTTAAAAAAATTTCTAATGTGTACTTACTTTTTATTTTTAAATTGCAGTTTTCAAAATCATTTTTTACCTTTTTAATTTTTTTAACAAATATTTTTTTATTGAAACTATTATTATCATCATATAATGTAAGAAATTAAATTATTTGAAATATGAATACACTTTTTTTCTTAAAAAATAAAAATATACTTTTTCTTAAAAAAAACTAAACTGACCAACTTAATAACTTACTTTTAAAAAATTACTTATTTATGAGAGGTTTCAAAAACTTATTTCAAATGAAAAAGTTGTAGTGCCGAGCTCCATTGTCGGCATGTTTGAAATGAGGGATTTGGAGTTACAGGATTGTAACACCCCGAGAAATCTATAACACTTTCAAAAAGGAATGTAACGCCTCAATGGATAAATATCCATTCTATAGCCCGACATGGGAGCGTATATTTTCGATTTTTCTCAGAAATATCAATGGATAGGCCGTCCAAGAACATGCTTTTACGGGAATTAACCCAAATGAATGGCTTACCTTATATTGTGTAAATTTTCGATTTTTCACCAAGAAGGTACTCAAGCCCAATTTTAGTTACACGTTTCAATAACATAGTACTTTAATTATATCATTCACGTTTTACCCCACCATGAGTCCAACCGTCAAATCGGTTCCTCTCGTCAAACTCAACAACACAATGGCTCCGCTTATTAACAATTCGAATATCAATATCATCTTGTATTTGAGTTCGCATGACAACTATAATTAAGTCACATAACTTATGCTTTTACATACACCTAACATTTCTTGAAATTCATTCAAAATTCACAACACAATTCTAAATCATTTTCACCAATTCCCAAATTTCATAAAATTTATTTATCAATAAGATGATACAAGTTCTAATTTATCAAAAATTTGACCAATTTCACCATTTGGATTCAACAACCCAAAACTCCCCCAAATATCTAAGGTTTTAACAAAAAAATGAAACCCTAACATTCTCAAAACTCAAGTTAAAGGCTCCCGCATAATATTAACAAGATCACACACCCTAAAACCTCCAAAACCTCAAAATCTAACATGCATTAACCCAAACCCATAACCAAGGGTTTCCAAAAAATATAAAATTTTCATCTTTCAATGGATAAATACCAAAGATACAACACATATTTAACAAATCTTTATATATAGTCATAAATTCTACTTTTTAGACGATAAAACATCAAGGATCAAGCCTCTAACAAGCTCCACCCACGAAAATCGTAACCAAAGGATGAGGAGGAATCTCTCAACGCCTAGGATGATCTCCCATCGACGTAGAGCCGAAGGATGAGCAAGAAAATCCACCAAGAAAGAGGTAGAAGGATTCAATGGTGTTCCACCAACAGCCTTAGGGTTTCTATAAGATTTTATAGAGAAGATGAGTGAGAATGAGAGAGAGAGTGAGAGAAGATGAGAGAATGAAACAAAGCACCTCATACCTGCAACTTAAAATTTCTCCCCGCCACAGACCGCTCAAGCGATCTCAGGACCGCTCAAGCGGTCACTCAATGGATAGCACACCAAGGAAAGCGAAAGTGTGTATAGTTTCTAAATTTTGTCCTAACGCCATGAGGCTCGTTCAAACAACTCCAATAATTAATTTCATGCATAAGCAAGCACATAATTATCATCAACAATCGTACTGGTAATTAAATTTTAATTTCTTTCCATCATAAAACGTTAGTTCACAAGTTTTAATCAAATGTTTCAAATCAAAAGGAACCGGGTTCCTACAATCTCGCCAGTTTAGAAAATTTTGTCCTCGAAATTAGACTTACATCAAGAGTTAAACAATTTGGGGTACTTTGCTCAAATTTCTGACTCTTGTTCCCACGCGGCTTCTTCAACAACGTAATGAAGCCATAAAATCTTCACATACTCGATGGTTCTCCCTCGTAACACTTGTCCTTTGATATCAAGAATTCTCACCGGTCTCTCCTCATAGGTAATATCGTCATCTACTCTCAACTCCTGGTATCAAGAATTCTCACAGGTCTCTTCTCATAAGTAATATCGCCATTTACTCTAAACTCCATCCAATCAAAGACATGAGACGGGTCTGGCTCATACTTATGCAACATAGACATATGAAAAAGTTATACATGGATGCTAGCTGTGGTGGCAGGGTAAGGCGAGAGGCCACCTCTTCAATCCTGTCAAGGATCTCAAACGGCCTGATAAAATGCGGCAATAGTTTTCCACTCTTTCCAAATCTCCTCAAGTCCTTTCGCAGCGAGACCTTAAAAAACACATGCTCTCCCACCTCAAAAGCTGACGGCCTCCTCCTCTTGGACCTATAATTTCAGCTCTAGCAACTTGGCTGGTGCAAAATGGTACGAAGGTATAGAAATGGGGGAGGTTCCTGGAATAAGGTCAATGAAAAACTCCACTTTCCACTGAGGCAAAAGCTCAAATAGATCATTTGGAAAAACATCCAAAAACTCACAAACCACAGGGAAAAACTCTCCATGAACCGAACAAGTCTTACTCGTAGACAAGGTTGAGGCTGCCTCTGTCCCGCGAACAAAAAGGTCTAGGCACCAAATCATCATCCCGATCGCCCACAAAATAGAAGGAATCACTCTCTGGTGTACAAACAAACACTCGACGTTGGTCACAGTCGATGAAGGCACGAAAAGTGATCATCTAATCTAGGCTTATATTAAAAGGGGCCATATCGAGCAGAATAAAATCGAGTACCATATGGCGGTCAACAATCCCCATCTCACATGCTCTATCTCAACATGGCAATCTCACCAATCAGCATCTCTATACACAAGGCACTACCCGATACATCTACCTCTAACCCTAATGTAGATGCAAATGCGGATGTGATGAATGAATGTGATGCTCCTTTGTCTATAAGAATACTGGCCCATGAACGGTACACTAGGAAGGTATCTCAGATGATCGACAGACTGACGGTAGCATCCAGCACGGTAGGTGCCACTGAAGCGTTGGGCTCTATAATAGCGTACACCTGTCCCTGGTTCTGCCCATTGGTCCATCTAGTCCCAGGCTGCCTCACCGACTGGGCTGAGGAGGCCCCTCCTACTGTCCTAGCCGACTGCACTCCCAACTGTTGTTATGAAGGCCAGTAGCTTTATCGTCCCTGCAATGCCTGTGCTGGCTATGCTCCAAAAGCACTCTGTGCATTCCCTCTTTAAGGGCAGTCTCAACGAATGTGGACCGCCTAACCACACTAAAAACAAGAGAATGGTGCCCTCCCGTGGGTCTGACTCAGCTGCTGTTGGCCCCTCTGCTGACAATCCCTAGCACGATGCCCTGGCTGTCTGTATGTGTAACATACTACCTCCTAGCGTTCAGAATGCCTTGACGAACCCATAGATTGTGTAGGTGCCGACCGTGGTTGCGGCTTTAATCCCATGGGGTAAGAACCCAATCCTCTCGACTTCTACCTTCTCGTTTGATGCCCCTCAGACTGTGCCCCTGAAGCTCCATGTTGGGACTTGCTCTCCCTAATTTTACGGCTCTCTGCTACTGCAGTCTCAACCCGGATTGCGGCCTCTACAAACTCTATGTAAACCCAAAACCTCAACACTGTGATTCTATCCTTGATCGATGGCTGAAGACCCTTTTCAAATCGTTTGGTGTGCAACTCCTCCGTTGCCACCATTTCGGGTGCGAGACGAGACAAATTCGTGAATTTAGCCTCGTACTGGATCACGGTGAAATTTTCCTAAATAAGGGAGAGAAACTCCTCTCGATACGTATCCCTTGAAGACCCCGGGAAGTACTTTTCCAAGAAGACCCTGGTGAAGGCAGCCCACATTTCCTCTATCGTCGTCTTAGCAAATTTTCACCACTCCTGGGCATCCTCCTAGAGTTGAAACCCCGCTAACTTCACCCTTAACTCTTCCTCCATAATCTCCAAGGTGTCAAAGATTGTCGTGGTTACCTCCAACCACTCGGTAGCCACCTTAGGGTCTGGCTCCCTGTAAAAGGTTGGAGGGTCTAACCACTGAAACTCTCTCATATCGACTATAGCCCTTGACTCGGTAGCCCTCGTTCCTACCCTAGTCGTCTCGGCCAACGCTGTCATTGTCGTGAGCATCTCCTGTATCACATATATTTTGCCCACTTGTTCCTGCAGGGCATGCACATCCCCTTCCTCTGGAACTTGGGCATAAACCCGATCTCGACCACAACTCCGGCCTCTACCACGTCTTGGCAACATCGCTCTATATAAGAAAGAATGAAAGAAGATATCAACAACAAGATCTAGCCCTCACCATGATACCACATAACACATATCATCGCATCAGCACGCCTTATGCAACACATAACGAGGAGAACTAATAGAATGACACATCAACTCGGGTAACTAGTTAGGATTTCTGGTTAGAACGGACGTTGGCCAAACGCCTTTCTAACTCGAACTTCAAACTAGTCGACCGATCTCCAAAGGGCAAGGCATGTCATCCTAAGAGTCTAACCTCCATACCCAAATACCATATAACATGCAAATGTCAGGTCATATCCAAGATATTTCATGCTAACACACGAAAACATGAATTTCACACATCAATGTAAGCTCTCACACAATGGATCAACCACCCCCACAGTTCCTAGGTGTTTGAACCTAAAGTTTTAATACCAATTTATAACGCTCTGACTTCGTAACTAAGAAAAGCCCAAAGATCCACATAGAAAAGTCCCAAAAAAAAATAAAAACGTTTTACCGAAACTAATCCATAATTTGAAGTGTAAAGTACACAAAAGAAAATTTTTAGAACCTTAAAGAAACACCCCTTTTAAAAAATAGGTCTCAAAATAAAAAGGCATAAAAATCGCCCAACTAGCCAGACCGCTCGAGCGGTCTTTTAAAGGTTACAGCATTTTTGCCTGCAGACTGAGAAATCGAGAGGTGTATGAGACCGCTCGATAGACCGCTCGAGCGGTCCGTCGAGCGGTCCAGCCCTGGACAACTTCTTCACTTTTGTTCCAAAAAACTTAACCTTCCACTTCCAAGTGTTTAAAAAGATAAGTTTTTATACTGCCCATTCTATAAGTATAAGAGTAAAAACAGTAGGGAAAGCATCTTAAAACCTTCCTAAACCATTAGAAAGCATCATCCGTTCGTCATACATCCCGTGGAACAATGGCACCATCCTTTCATACATGCAAGATATGAGTGTGTGGTCTTAAGGCCATACAAAACGAATACTCATAACATTGTATCGAATGAATTACATTTACAAGATATACGCTTCTCAAAAGATATTCCTATTTACGTGTAATTCAATTCCTAATAACTTCAAAAATAGTCCTTGAGACTAAGCTTCTCATTCGACCACCTTCTTTCTATTATCGCCTGAAATGGGTTAAGCACCATGAACCGAGACTCGTAAGAAAAAGATTAAATATGAACATATGCATGACATAGGAGGTTGATTATGTGAATGCGTAACACATATAAAACCAAAATCGAATATACTTTTCTTATAAATTCTCGTTCACATAATCGAATTTCTTTCTTATTAAAACCAACGCACACATCAAATTTAGTTTTCAACCCCATTTTGTTTCCTTGTATTCACGATGCAATCACATTCAACTGTTTGACACGCACACCTCATTCTTTGATTTAATTAAGTAGCAAAGTCGAACGGCGCCTATAGACCCCGACATATTTATCACTACTGGGTAACGCGAGGCCCAATGAATAAATACCTATTCTATAGCCCGACACGGGAGCACACATTTTTTGTTTCTCTCGAAAACATCGTTGGGTGGGCCACCCAACAGCACGTTTTTACGAAGATTAACCCGAATGAAAGGTCTATCTTACATTGCGCAAGTTTTTGATATTTCACCAAAGAGCTACTCGAGCCTAATCTTAGTTACACGTTTCAACAACACGGTACTTTAATTATATCATTCACGTTTTACGCCACCGCGAGTTCAACTGTCAAACCGGTTCCTCTCGTCAAACCAAACACCACAATGGTTTCAATATTAACAATTCGAATATCAATATTATCTTGTATTTGAGTTCGAATGACAACTATAATCAAGTTACATAACTTATTCTTTCACATACACCCAATATTTCTTAAAATTCATTCAAATTTCACAACATAACCCTAGACCATTTTCACCAATTCTCAAGTTTTATGAAATCTACTTATCAATAAGATGATACAAGTCTCAATTTATCAAAAATTTGATTAATTTTATCATTTGAGTTCAACGATCCAAAAACCCCCTAAATGTCCAAGGTTTTGACAAAAAAATGAAATTCTAACTTTTTCAAAACTCAAATTAAAGGTTCTTGCATGATATTAACAAGATCACACACCCTAAAACCTCCAAGTCCTCGAAATCTAACATGCATTAACCCAAACTCATAACCTAAGATTTTTCAAAAATATAAATTTTTCATCTTTTTATGGATAAACACCAAAGATACAACACATATTCAACAAATCTTCATATATAGTCATAAATCCTACCTCTTAGGCGATAAAACAACAAGGTCCAAACCTCTAACAAGCTCTACCTACAAAAATAGCCAACAAAAGGATGGGAAAAAACCTCTCAATGCCTAGAATGATCTCCCACCGATGTAGAGCCAAATGATGAGCAAGGAAATCCACTAAGGAAGAGGTAGAAGGACTCATGGGTGTTCAACCAATAACCCTAGGGGTTTCTATCAAATTTTAGAGAGAGAAAAAAGAGGAGAGAATAAAACAAAACACGTCAAACCCGCAACTTAAAGCATTTTTCTATCACAGACCGTTCGATCGGTCTTGGGACCACTCGAGCGATCCCTCACTGGACAACACACCAAGGAAAGAGAAAGTGTATATAGTTTTTAAATTTTATCCCAACGCCACGAGGCTCGTTTAAACAACTCTGATAATTAATTTCATGCAAAAAAAAAACACAGAATTACCCTTAACAATCATACTCATGATCAAATTTTAATTTTTTTCTGTCATAAAACGTTAGTTCACAACATTTAATCAAATGTTTCAAATCAGAAAGAACCAGGTTCCTATAAGGATTGGATTAAAAAAAATATTAGGCCGCAATATTTTAGTTTTTATCTCCTAAGATAAATAATATGGCATTTGTATCACGAGATTAGTATTAATATCTAGTGAATTAGTTATTACTAATCCTTTATTCGTGATATTAATAATACATATTTTTTTAATATTATTAGTACTGGACTCCAAATTATCTTCTATCTTTGTAACTGTAAAAAATAACTTCACAACTCTTATTACATTCTTAATCTCATCCTAACTAAATGTGAACAAAAATTCTCCCTGTATATATATAATTTATTTTATAATATTTTAATATTAAAAATAATATGTAAAACTTACAGTATTACTTACTTTTCCTATTAAAAAGGTACAAATTACCCAAATAATCGAACCGACCGACCAAACCAACCAAAATTTCAAATTTTCAGTCGGTTCCTAAGACCTTTACAGTCTGTTCGGTTAAAGCCCCAAGAATTTTTTAATATTCAGTTCGGTAGCGGGTTTTATAATGTGTTGCACCAAAATGAACCAAACCGACCGATATTAATATATCATGGTCGTCTGTTTGCTTCTATTTAAAAATTTAGATTGTAGATTGTCTGTATTTTATTGTTTGTTTAGGAGTTAGGACGGTACAATCATGACAAAAACACCACAAAGCTTTTCTCATTTCTACATAAACAAAATCAAATGTGGAGGTGAGCAGCCAAAATTGATAGAGACCGAACTGAACTGCTCAAAAGACATGCAGTCTATTTAGTCTTGGACTTGAATCAATCAACTTCGGTGCTATACAATGTAAAATTGATTAGATTAGTTCTGGGCTAAAGCACTTCAAAATTGTCCAAAAGGAACGGTGTACATCTCTACCTCCATACATAATAGTGTAAGTTGTTTCTATGGTTGGGGAAAAAAGATTGGAAACTATATTTTTACTATAAAAAATGGCAGGTGGACAAATTTGGCCACATATTCAGACATACTATTCTTATATAGGTGAATCAGAGTGGGTGTGCAAACAACGTACTAATTCATTTAAACCCGTCAATCCAACCTAACCCAACCCAACCCAAGCCGTGCGAATTGTGTAAGTAAATGCGTTGGGTTGGATGAGTTAAGTAAAAAAAAAAAAGGAGAATAAGTTGATTTCCGTTTATATTTCTCTAACCCGCCATTAATCTAACCCGCTTAAAGTATATATATTAAATATTAATTATCATATTTTTACATGCAAAGAATCTCAATCATATATATATATAATTCATAAAAAAACAAATTAAAATATTTATTAGTTTAATTACTACTTTATATGTAGTGAGTATTTTTTACAACAAGCGTGTAATGTAAATATTATTGTTATAGATATTTAATTATATTATTATTATCATTGAATTACTATTATTTTAGTTAGTCATTTGCGTGATGTATTAAATATGATTTTTTTTAAAAATTAAAATATTTATTTATTTTTTAGAAACAAGTTATAAAAAAATAATATTAAAATTTTATAACTTTTGAACCCTCCAAACCGTTTAGATCATTGGTTGAAATCGTTAAAAAATATCGCCCAACCCGTTGATTTTGTTGATTAGTAAGTTAGTAGTGGATTGAAAAAATGATCGCCCGCTAAAGGTAAATTGATTGAAAATTTTTACTCTAGTTGTCCCAACCCAACTCGTGTAGACTCATAAATCCCACAATTTTGTAATCCATGGGCGGGCATCTTGCAAAACTATTTCCTTAGGACTAGTTTGGTAACGTTTACAGTTTTTAATTTTTTGTTTATAATAAAAAAAATTATATTTTTTATTTATTTTTATATAAAAAAACATACTTGGCACATAAATATTTTAAAAGTAGTAGTAAAAAATTGCGAATGAATATAGTGGTCGAAGATGGTGATCGAAAATTATGACAAGAGGTATTAGCCGATGATGATAGTAAGAGCTAGCGATAGTGGTTGGAGACAGTGACCGTATATGGTTATCGGAGGACGTGGTCGGATGTGACAGTTGGATCGAGTTATTGTAGGTGGTGGCTGGATGGCGATGGTCGGAGGTGGACCGAATGTGTTAACTATGAATAATAGTAAGAGATAGCGATAAGCGTGTAATATAAATATTATTGTTATAGATATTTAATTATATTATTATTATTATTGAATTACTATTATTTTAGTTAGTCATTTGCATGATGTATTAAATATGATTTTTTTTAAAAATTACAATATATATTTATTTTTTAGAAACAAGTTATAAAAAAATAATATTAAAATTTTATAACTTTTTAACCCTCCAAACCGTTTAGATCACGGGTTGAAATCGTTAAAAAATATCGCCAAACCCGTTAATTTTGTTGATTAGTAGGTTAGTAGTAGATTAAAAAATAACCACCCATCACAGATAAATTGATTGAAAATTTTTACTCTAGCCGTTCCAACCCAACTCGTGTATACTCATAAATCCCACAATTTTGTAATCCATGGGCGGGCATCTTGCAAAACTATTTCCTTAGGACTAGTTTGGTAATATTTATAGTTTTTAATTTTTTGTTTATAATAAATAAAAATTATGTTTTTATTTATTTTTATAAAAAATAAAAAAAAACATACTTGGCACATAAATATTTTAAAAGTAGTAACAAAAAATTACGGATGAATGTAGTGGTCGAAGATGGTGACCGAAGGTTATGACAAGAGGTATTAGCCGGTAATGATAGTAAGAGCTAGCGATAGTAGTTGGAGACAGTAACCGTATATGGTCATCGGATGACATGGTCGGATGTGACAGTTGGATTGGGTCATTGTAGGTGGTGGCTGGATGGTGATGGTCGGGGGTGAACCGAATGTGTTAACTAGGAATAATAGCAAGAGATAGCGATAGTTGTCGAAAGTGGTAGTCGAATGTGGTGGTCAGAAGCAATGGCCATATGCAATAATCGAAAATGGTGGTCGGAAGTAATGTCCAAAGGGGGTGGTCAAAAAAGTGACCGAATGTGGTAATTGAAGACGATGGTCAAAATTAGTAATCGAGATGATGGTCGAAATTGGTGAAAAAAAAATATAAAATAAAAATAATTTTATAAAATAAGTGAAAATATATTTTTTCTATTTATATGAATTTTGTAAATTTTGCAAAACTATTTATAATTTTTTTAAAACAAAAATAATTATCTAAACATATATTTTATTTATCATTTGAAAAAAATAAAAAATAAAAAATAAAAATCATTCTTAATCATTTCTTACTTACGTAAATGGTGGGACCCACTGCACACACAAAACTTAAATTTTTCCTAATCATTGGTTACTTATGGAAATGGTGGGACCCACCGCACACACAACCATACATACACAATGGTACAATAATTTTCAGACAACCCAGTAAATACTAAATTCACAAACTTCCTGTTATGGGCTCCACGGATTACAACACACGAGTGGGACCAGAGCCCACATATTTTGTCAAGACGAAGTATACCCAAACTGCTTTGCATTCTTAAAATTAATAATTTATAAATTTTAATTTATAATAAAATTTATAAATATTTAATAAAAATTAAAAATTATAATTTATAGTTAAAATTTAAAAAATAGTTTAAGTTTTGATAAGTTTATAGTGGTAAATGAATTACATTAAAATTTTACGTGATACTCTTATTGAATATGATGATGAAAAAAAATATAATAATTTATATTTATTAAGTGACTAAAAAATAAGAAGTGATGTGATATAAATTTTGATAATTTATTTGTCAAGAACAATAATATTATAGTACTACGTGATGTCACATCTCATTTGTAGCGTTTATCTCATCATATAAGTCTATTATTTAAAATTTAAACATCACATTTTATAAGATATTTAAAAATAAATAATAAATATTAAAAAAAATTAATACATTATATAATATTTAAATATAATTACTAAATATCACTATCATAATATTACTCGATAAATATCACCTGAAATTACTTATATTTATAACAGTAATTTTAGAAATTCAAATTAAATTTTAAAAATTTACCTCGAACCTCCCACAGACACTCACACACTCTCACACTCTCTCTCTCTCTCTCTATTTCTCTAATTTTTATCTCTCTCTCTTTTCTCTCACACATGATGGTCAAATTTTTTTTTCTTTTTTTATTTAATTTTAAACACTCCTTTCTCTCTCTTTTTTAATTAATATTAAATTATTATTAAAAATATTAAGTATTCAATTTATATCACTTCTAAATAAGTTATATTATTATAAATAATAAGATTAAAAATTAATTTACACTAATTAATTAAAATATTATATTAAACGAATATTTATGTTATATTAAATCATTTATTGTAAAATAAATTTTTTATAAATATCTGTATGTATATACTATATAATATTTTATAACAATAAATTTAAAGAGGTACTTAATTTTTCACTAGTTATATCTGTAAAGAATATGATTACTTCGATACCCAAGGCACAATATGATTTGTTATGTTTTAAAATAATTTTTTTATATAATTTTATGATTTGAACCATTCATATTGTAGATCTTATCGATTTTATTAATAATATATAACATTAGATTTATTAATTAATATTAGCCATTTGATCTGATTACATTAAATTTAAAACATAACAAACACTATTGTGCTCTAGGCACAACATGTTTATATCTTACCTATAAAAAAATTAATATACTATTTGTATATAGAACTATGGTAAAAAAAATTACAGTTAGACATGATGACAAAAGAGCAACTGTTACTCTATATTTTTGTGTCTATATTTTTGTGTCATAAAATAAAGTAAAAAGTGACCTAATGAATTTGAAATTCACAATAAAATTAGGGTGGCTGACATTTAAATTTTGAGGTAAATAATTTAAATTTTGGATTCCATTCTTTACGATATGTACCAATACTAGTGAAAAATTAAATAATACTTTGAATTTATTGTTATAAAATATTATATGTATATAAATATATTTTTACAAAAATATTATTTAACGATAAATAATTTAATATGACATAAATATCCATCAAATATAATATTTTAGTTAATTAGTCTAAATTAAAATTTAATCTTATTATTTATAATAATATAATTAACTTGAAAATGATATAAATATAACATTTAAGATTTTTAAAAACGATTTAACATTCATTAGGAAAAAAAAAAAGAAAGGTATAGAGTTAAATAGAAAATAATGTAAAAATTTTACTACCCGGAGTGAGAGAGAAGAGAGAGGTGAGAGAGAAAAAAGGTTGGAGAGCAGAGAGAAAATGGAGGTAAAAAAGTTCTAGGTAAATTTATAGAACTCGATTTCTAGAATTACTGTATTCATAGTGAGTCCAAATTTAACTTATAAGGAGATGTTTGGTATAAAAAAATTCATTAATTTTTAGTTTCTTGATATTAATTTTAATAATAAATTATTGTTTTTTAAATATTTATAATTTTTACTATAAATTATATTTATTCTTTTTTTATTTTAATTATAAATTAATATATTTATTAAATATTTATAATTTTTACCATAAATTACCATCTAAAAATTACCAATTTTAGCATTGACAAATACCTTCAATTTGGCCTATAAGAAGTGGTCTTTGTGGGGTCAATAGAATCCCAAAACCAAAAACACACGAGTTTATCCCTCTCCAGCCCCACTCAACCCCACCTGCAGAAACCCTAGAATCTCTCTCTTCATCTCTCCCTCTCTATCTCTCTCTCTCTCCTCTGTCTTCAACCTTTCTCTCCCTCTAATAACATGAGTTCAGAGATGGTCCTCCAGGAGCTATCCTCACAAGATCAATCAACCCAAAACCATATTTCAACCGCCGCCGCCGTCCCTTCTGCTTTGAAGATTACCCCTCAATTGGTGCCTACTAGAAAAGGTGGTGCTTCTTCGTCGAGAGACCGTCACACAAAAGTGAACGGCCGGGGACGGCGGGTCCGGATGCCGGCGCTCTGCGCCGCTCGGATCTTTCAGCTGACCCGCGAGCTCGGCCACCGTTCCGACGGCGAGACAATCGAGTGGCTCCTCCGCCAGGCCGAGCCCTCCATCATCGCCGCCACCGGCACTGGCACAGTCCCGGCGGCATCCGTCTCCACCTCCACCAGCAGTGTTCCTCTCTTCTCCTCCCCACCGTCGGCCTCCGCTTCGATCTCTGCAATCTCCTCCAGATTGCAGCCCGTCGCGGGAGTTCCCGGTGGAGGACACATCCCGTCGGAGATCTTCACGGTGGCTCCGCCGAGCTGCAGACTGGACTTATGCCAGCCGCCGCCGCACATGAGATTCGACTTTTCCGGCAATGTGTACCGTCACATGCCGTTCACGGCATTGTTGCTGCAGCCGGCGACTGATGAAGCGGAGGAGAGACGCCAAGAAGAGGTCCTTGGGGAGCAAAAGATATAGACGTCTCTGTATATATACATACATTTTTATATATAATGTGTGTGTTTTAGGGTTTTATATTCATTAGGGTTAATGTTCAGTGTGCCCTATAATAGATGAGTCAGGAATTGAAGATTTTGGGCTTTGGGGGTAGTGGGTGTCTGCCATGTGTGCTTCTCAGTTTCCACAATTTTTTTCTTTTAATTTCTAATTTCTAATTTTTTTTTTCATGTTCTGTATAAGGGTGACCCCCAAGAGGAAATGTAAATTATCCGAAATGAAATCCTGGGCCCTCAATTGCCTGGCTACTAAATTCTGTCCCAAAAATATCACAAATTGACTGAATTAATATTTTGGTATAGTTTAGTTTAGGGTTATAAGCAAAAGTAGGAAATAAAAAATAAAAAGCTCTTATTTGAGTACATATTGCCCTTATCTACCACATAAAAAAAATAAAATAAAAATAAAAATAAAAATCTCAAAATTTACCTCAATCATGGGTGTTACGCGCCTTACATTATTTCCGTTAAAAGAGTAATCTTTGTAACTCGAACACGAACATAATACTTGCCAAAATAGTAATAGTTATCATTATCACTTACTATTGGTACTTGGGTTCTTCAATACATTACTCAAATTTGTCGGTTGGGACCCATTTCACACGAGTGTGCACAAATTTGGACTTTAAATTTGGACAATGTGAAGGATGTGTACGAATTTTTGTACCCTATCACTGCATTAGACATTTTTGTAAATTTATATCACTAATGTTTTGTTCTCAAAAAAATTGTTAAGAATTTTACCTTGAATTTAAAATGAATTGTTCAAATTTACTTATATATTGTGTGAATTATATTACAAATAAATCTGAATCATTCATTTTGAATTTGGAATAAATTTCTAAATAGCTTTTTTTGGATTTGTAGTGTCGCTATATGTATATTCAACTTGCAAGGACCACAGAGGGCTACATCAGAGCATTTTGATGCAGTAGAGTATTCTATGATTTTCCACAGAAGCCAACCTATGATGACATGAGCTACGACCATTTGTGTTCTTAATCACAAAACTCTGGAAGCAGTGTAAAGCTACAAACATGTTTTGCCAGTTGTGCTCAGGTTTGCCATTTCGGTTTCATCAGCTGCCGCCCCCACCCACCGCCGGCTCTATCGGTTGGTTCATACTTGCAAATTTCCCTTCTTTCTAGTGTTTATATCATTTTCCTTTTTCACCTAGGCATGTTTTTCGGTCTACAGAAATTATTTCTTCAGGAGAGAACGGTTGCCGGAGATGGACATGAAAGGCATGTATGTCTACTTTTTGGTTCATGGTGAATACAAGAAGTCTAAGCAGAACAGATATGGTAGAAACAAAAGAATCTTGAGATGATATGAGTGCTAATTAAACGAGGTTAAAATTCCTAATTAGAGCCGTTTAATACTAAACACTTCTTAATCCATGAAAACCTTTTGTTTGGGTCACATCCAAAAGTTGTTTCATCCACACAAGTATTCTATGGTTCATACAGTTACAAATTTCACAAACTAAAAGAAGCTCCGTGAGAAATTTCATACCCATTCTTCTCCTTTATTTTCATATATGTTTCAAAAACCATAAAAGTAATGACATTCAACTTTTACAAGTAAATTTCCCAAAGTTGTAAGCATGTGGTTAAGAAAAAAATACCTGCATGCATGAACAGCAGCATACTCGTAGAACCACGAGAAATAATTAAAAAGAAATATCAAGGGTTGTATTTGGTAATTATCAAGAAGAGAAATTGAGAACTAAACGGTATAAATATAAGAATGCATAGTCGAGCACGGGGATGCTGCAGAAGCCAAGGATCAGTGCTGCAGGGAACTGTGCTTAGCACAAAGCCATAAGAAGCTTCTAATGCTTGCTTCCAAAAGGCCACCACTTTTTCTTCCTCTTTGAATCACAAGGCAGTAAATCTGTTTCAAAACCATAAAAGAGTGAAACAAATCGTTAGGGATCGAGATGGGGCATAAATGTTAACATGCTAATACAATACAAAAGCCAAAACATGCCAAGATATTGTGACTGTTTAAAGTTGGGAACTCAAAATTATAGTTATTTTATTGTTGGGTGAATGCTAGCAACTTGGTGGACTACCCATCGGGGTAGAGCTCAACATTTATATTTACCATAAACACAGACATTAAAGATATTGAGGGTGATTGTTTGAGCTTATTTTTTAGCTTTTAGTTGAAGTTCAGCAAAAAAGTTAGAATATTTAAACTAGTGCGCTTATAGCTTTTTACTTGTAGCTTTTGATTCTAAATCAACACGCACAATTCTACCACTTGGAGCTATATAAGTTACACAACTTTAACAAGTACTAGTAACTTTGCTTAAAATCATAATCATCTCTTTCCACATATAATCTATGAGTTCATAAGTTATACTACACCAAACACCCTCGTTATGTCAGTTCAATTGCTATTTCAGAGTAGCACCCATGGATACAAAAGCCAGCAAGATGGACAGAAAGCTGCGAAGCCTGGTGCTCTGTCTGAGTGGTCAGTCACCTAACAATTAGGTTCACCACCTCAGCCACCAAGTTTAGCTGGAATCCCTAACAATTAGGTTCACCACCTCAGCCACCAAGTTTAGCTGGAATAGTCCGAAAAAACTATCTAATTTTAAAGAGAAGTTAGGGGCGGTCACCTCCCTGAGGACAGATAGAGTTGTAGTGCACCTCCGCCCAAAAGCTCAAGAAAATAACTGCAAAGGCACAAAATAATCACCATAAATTCTATTGATTACCAAAATCAATATTAGAACAAATTTGCTTCTCTCTTTGCCATTGCCATAAGGGAAAAAGAAGGTAAAAATTAAAAAGGAAAAACTATGACAGCTCATTAAATTCATGAATTTGCTTTTTCATTAAATGCAATAAATGTAGGAAACACTAAAATATAAGGTAGACAGTTGTACGATTAACAAATAATCTTACATACCCAAACACAAACTTCACGTATACAAGACACTCGGAGGTAGACAAACTTTGCGAGGTCATGTAAATCAAGCAAGATCTTATTATTAATGCATATTAAGAAGATTTGAACAGGCTTATAAGAGAGCAGATTCAAACACAGTAAGGAGAGGTTAGCACAACTTAAAGATTAGAGAACATTTTAGCTCTGGCATATAACTAGGTCTACTATGCTACAAAAAGGATACGAAGTCATCCATGGGAAATGTTGGACTCTATCAACAATTAACTTCTCCAATTTAAGGCGGAATTGAGGTTGGGATACATGGAAAAAACTTAAGTTCTAATGAAGGAAATTAAATGCCTTTCACAACCCCTAACACTCACTTCACAGCCATTCATATAACAGAGAAACCCAGAAAATTGTAGGTCAAAATCACAGTTACGAAGGTCACAATCTTGTTGATAACATCTGCAACTGATGGAGTGCTTCGTGTGTGTGTGAGAGTTGCCCTAGTTTGAGTAGTTCAATTCATTGATAGAAATGATTTGAGCAGCAACAGCAGTGTAGTGAGTGTTAGGGTTGCGAAAGGTATTTAGTTTCCTTCATTAGCTTGGTGTTGTGCTGACCCAAAAGAAAATGATATTTGATCAAAGATTTGAATGTGCATAGCAGATTCCAAGTTCCATCCTTCCAAATTGAGTTAAAGGATAGAACTTAAAATACTTAATGCTAGTGTGCTACACATTGTTAGTCGGCATGGATTTGATTTTTCACAGCACTTGGATTGGTAAAGACATTTTCTGAGAATTCCATCTATTAATTATTCCCCATATCTGTCCAGGTTGGCAAATCTACTCACAACTCATGTTGGTTAGAATTAATTGATAATTTCACAGAACCAATAAAAGCTCGTAAAATGATTACAGCAATGTTCTAAACAGATTATGTTGTCGAAACATAGAAACCAAATAGAAAATTTTAAGAGAGAGAGAGAGGCATGAAATATTTTAAGCTAAACTGAGACATGGTAAATGAATAATGGTGGAACTCTCAGCAGAGCTATTAGCAGGTGAGAATATAATTGGATACTACTGATGCAGAAATGCAACTTTTTAGAGTTAAATAACATTACAATCAAGCTGCTACGACATGATTGACTACCGTTTGGAAAGAACTGCAGTAGTTATTTTTAGTGTTCCATTATGGAAAAGTCAAGAAACTATTAGATCTCACAGAAACTTGGGAAATAATAATTGCTGTTTTTAAAGAACGACTATAGCTATTTCTAGTATGATACAATTGAACAAAGCCCTTATTAATGCTCACATACACTGGGAACGGTTAAAGTTACCTCTTTTGGTCTTCTGGAACTTTGGAAGAATCTCGATGGAACATGTATCCTTGAATGAAGTGACGACAAAGATTTTTACACCATACTGCAGCACAACATTAAAACATTACGTCATGTTCAAATGAATATTTGAATAAGCTAATTAAGTTACTCTCTTACAGTTAAACCCAAGGTTGGTAACTTATCCTTAAAAAAGGAAAGCATTTCCATTCAACATGTTTACATATAGAGGTGCAAAAATATAATCTAAACATTCAGAAGGCACCAAAAGAGAAAGCTTCTGTTGTAGTCAAATGTATCCAAGGAGAAATCCAAATATACACCTTGTCATCACGAGGAAAAAAAAAAAACAAAAGTGGTGAAGGATATATCTGTAGGGAAAAATATATATTTTTGGTTCCTATGACTAAAAGCAACACTTGCATCCCCCTCATTACTCTATGATACATAGAAGATGGCTCACCACGGGCAGAACCAGAATCTCTCATTGGGAGTGGGTGGGGCTGGCATTCAGGGATTTATAGTTCTCCTTGATCTTTAGCAACAAACTGTAACAAAATATGTATAAAACTCAGAAGGTAGATAAATTATTAAAAAAGTTGACAAACATGGACCCTAAAAGAAATCCTAAAAATTGCTTTCACAAACCCTTTGGTATGTCCACTGTTGGTTAATCCTTTCTAGGGCAATGATTTACATCTCTGCATCCCTCATAGTTTTGGGGACTTACTCTCCTTTTTTTCTCTTGGGCAAGTGCAACTTTTCTTTAATTGTTTTACTATTTCTTACGCATTAATATCATTTCTATTGTAAGTAAAGCATAACTGAATTTTGAGAGGCCATACAAATCTGGTAATTAAGAATTCATAAAGTCTTACTAGAAAACAAGCAAAACAAATTTTTTTTTCAATGATTATTACCACCGTAATAAAGATATACTAGACAAGCTCAATTTATAGCAATTATATTAATAAAAGAAAACAGAGTTTAGCATGCCAAATTTCAAAATGAAGACTTGATGTAGCGGAAATGTGCAAGATCAGAATCTGTGTTAAGAGCAGAATCTGTAGCAGTTAGAACGCCACAACTCTACTATAGATCTGTTGAATCCGAAGATTACCAGAAGTATACGCCCGTGAGAGAGAGAGAGAGAGAGAGATTTTGTATAGAAAATTTTATTAATCAACTCTCTCACCCTTAAGGGCCACGAAGTTATTTATAGCAAACTAAACCTGTTTCGTGTGAATCAAGAAACTAATTAAAATAGAAAAACCAAATCAACTCAAACCCGAAAACGTAATAATTCTAGACTCCCTATTTCTAAGTATTACAATATTTATAACAAATTCGAATTACAAAATAATAAATAAAAAAATGTAGAGTTCCTAAGATTTGCATGCATAATACTCCACCAGGACCCTCACTTAGAAAAACTCTTCCACGTGTTTCCATTACTCGAAACCACTTGGGTTGTCAAGAATTAGTTTCATCTGCTTTGTACTTGAGATTAATATTTCCAATACCCGTGGTAGTGAATATAATTATATTGTAAGCTTGTGATAGTGACTTTTTCGGAACTGCCTTGTAAGAAAAGGAGTCCTATGACTCAACCTAACAAATCTGTGTAAAATAAATCAATGTTGTAGAATGGAAAGTAAAATGTACCGGGTAAATTCCATAATTGTTGCTACTAATGGTCCTCAAGCATGTAGCTTTGGCAGCAACATCATGTAGGCAAATGGATTCACCAACACTAGTGGGTCGAAACATCCATCTGCGTCTTCCTTTGGTTCATCTCACTGCCAGGTCCAAATCTCTATCATTTATATCTCCGTCAGCCAGTAAGAGATCTACTACCAATACTGGGCCGAGACGGAATGGATATCAGCCCTCTTACCATTCATCTTTATCTATGGATTCACCAGACGTTTATTTACCCATGTTCCCTATGTTCCATTCCCCCGAAACCCATAGAGGAAATACCAACCAGGATCTCTACCAATTGAATCTCCAATAATGGCGCAACGAAATAAGCAAATAGAAGGTTGTCAATCAACTCATCTCTTCCTCGTTGATATGAGATTTCATAGTGTACGTTGATAACCGTAATGTTGTTCGCCACTCACATCTTGATTAGGAAAAAATACGGGAAATGTTTTAGGAAACCAAATTTTGCTCCTTCTCTCTCAGCTAAGGAAAGAGATAGATAATTCACGCTTTGTACTTCGTGATGTGTGTTGGTGCACCTGTTTAACTCAGTTTGTTTGTCTCTTTACATAGCAATTCATCTCTATCCATGGATTCACCATGCATTTATCTACTCCAGTTCCCATTGTTTCGTTCCCCCGAAACCCAAAAACGGAATACCAACTAGGATCTCTACCAATTGATTCTCCAATAACAGCAGACTGGTTTAAGCTGATAGAAAGCGTTCAATGGTCAATCAACTCACCTCTTCTCGTTGATACGAGATTTCATAATGTACGTTGACAACGGTAGCGTTGTTCGTCACTCACATCTTGATTAGGGAAAAATAAGGAGAATATTTTAGGAAACCAAGTTTTCCTCTCCCTCTCTCAGCTAAGGAAAGGAACAGATAGATAATTCATGCTTATACTTCGTGATATGTGTTTTCCTGCTGTATTTGTTATTGTGCACTATGTATGTTGGTGCACATATTCAGTTCAGTTCAGTTCAGTTCAGTTTGTTTCTCTTCACGTGCGAGACAGGATCGTACATAAAGAGGAGTGTTAGATAGCTTGATATACGTTATTGGGTCTATTTTTTAATAGCTTAAACTTTTAGGACAATTGGTCACTTGCCACGGTGTAATTCAACGTCTAAGTAGCATGGACATGGACACGAACACATAACATAACACTGATACTAACATGCCGATGCGTCGTTTTTAAAAAAACGCGAGCAATGCACATTGAGAACACATTAGAAATTTATTATTTTATATATTCAGTATATATGTTAGATATATAAATAAAATTTTCAAAGTTAATAAAAAATATGAGACATAACACACTACCACTAATTAAATTAAAAACATATATTTTATCTTATAAATGTTTCCGAACATATTTAATATGTCTAAGTTACGTTCTGAAGAATCCAAAATATTGTTACTATTAAGAGAATCATCACATAGACGTGTTTAAAGGGTTCAAACAATGTCGAAAAGTGTCTAAAATTATAAATGTTATTTTTTAAATAAAACACGTTTAAAAAGTATTAGGCATACTTTTAGGAGTGTCCAAAGAGTGTCAGTATTCGACAAGGGTATCTGATACGGCACGCTTCCTCCATAGAAGTTTTGTGCTACATAGCTTGACGTCTTCCAAAAACCAAACATAGTGAAATTGAATGGGAAGTGATTTAAGAATTAAGATCATACGTTTGTTACAAAATTACCAACAAATATTATTTTACGCTTTCCCCTTCGATATGCTTTCCTTTTCGGTGACAACCTTCCTTATTGATTTCTTTATCAATATATGGTGTTCACTAGAAATTGGCTATTTACTCTAATCTACAATTAGATATGTAAATAATATTTCATGTAATGGCAACCTAACCGTTTCCTCTTCCACTATAAGGCATAGGTTAAGTTGATGATTGAGAACAAACTTTCAAAACCCGATAGTAGCTAGTTTATCGGCAAGGGTGGCAGTAACGCGGTTTCATTCATATCATAACAATAGCAACCGAAAATGTGATTTTTCTTTATATTTTGCAAACTCATTAAAAGTTAATGGATATACATGTTATAGTTCTAAAATCAAATTTATTACTTATTAGAGTTCAGAATGGTTTGATGAATTTTGTTTAATGTCTAGATATGATCCAACATATATCCTAATTTTTATAATAGTTTTAACTCGGTAAAAAACACTATTATATATTTTTAACACTAATATAATACTTAAACTTTAAATTTAATAGATATTACATAAAGAATAAATCTATAAAAAGGGACAAAGAAATGGAAAAAGAATATAAAAATATAAATCAACCAATATAAATTAACTATCATACACTTCATATCACAAATCATAAGAAATTAAAATACACATGCTAAATTTCTAATAAACTAATGAGAAAAAACAAATATTTTTGGATTTAATAATAATAATAATAATAATAATAAAACAATAGAATATTAGATGTACAAATATAACGTAAAGCAACCAAAACCAAAATCTAAAAACTCTAATAAATTTCCGCAGATTCGTAAATCAATGTGTTAAAATCTAGTAAATCAAAAAAATTGTAAGTCAAATGTTTCAAATCAATCTTTACTAGTAGATCCACCATTTTCGGCTCTTAGTAAGCATAGATATTGAAAAAATAATTTTAAAAAATGGAAACAATCATAGTCATTACCACTCAAAAGGAGAGTGGCAAAAATGTTTTATATATGAAAATTCTAAAGCAAATGTTGCACATCAAGCTTTACTAATGTAGGTAAGTGATTTTTGGCTCCATAAGATTGATATATTGTGAAAGTAAATCAAACTTGAAGAAAAAACGATTTCAAATCATTCACAAGCCGAAAAGCAGTTACAGGTCGTTACGCTCGTGATGGATTTGCTATGACTGTTACAAGGACCGCAATAGCCTTTACGCATGGGATTTTCTGTTACATTGATATTTCGGCCGTAAAATGGGTCAGCTTGACTGAAACCGTTACGTAACAGCCATTACCATTACATAACACCGATTCTTAATACTATGGCTAAGTGACTGATTATCAACATTCAATGCGGCCATTTGTACCAACACTCCAAGTGTATCCTTGATTCGTTGAAATCGTTCCTCTAGTTGCGCACCTCGTGCATGTTAGGGTTGTGAAGCATTACTAGTATTGGACCCACCGATATTTCAGCCGTAAAGGGGATCAACATGACTACAACCGTTACGTCATGGCCATTATCATTACATAACACCGATTCTTACTAGGGCTAAGTGACTAATTATCAACATTCAATGCGGCCATTTGTACCAACGCTCCAGGTGTATCCTTGATTTATTGTAATCGTTCTTCTAATTGTGCACCTCGTGCGTGTTAGGGTTGTGAAGTATGATTAGCATTAGACCCACTAGTCTCTAGGCCCACGACTTCGCAAATCCACATAAAAAAAAGCTAGTTATTAAGGGAAAAAATGGTATTATTTTCCACATAAAAAGTAATTGCAGAAGCCCACTAGTGTCTAGGCCCACGACTCGCGGATCAACATAAAAAAGTTAGTTATTGACAAAAAAGTTAATATTTTCCACATAAAAGTGGTTGCAAAAATATTAAATAATAAGAGAATAGCATTTGTTATAAATAATTAGACTTATTTATATGACTACTATGGAAAATTGGAAATAATAAGGCATTGAATCGAGCAGATGGATAAAGAACAAAGAATGAATGCATACAGAGATGGACACTAAGCCTCAAGTACTCAATATCTTTTCCAATATGCAGATTGCATAGTTACCTATGTGTAGACTCCCTCATTCAAATCAATGACATAAATAAACTATTTAAAAAGTATTTATTACTATGGGGAGCACATCAGCTTACACCAATATTCTTCAAGCCAATAGTAATATACCAATATTGCTAGAAAATTCAACAAAAAGGGAATGGAAGAAAAAATATATTTTTTGGTGATCCACAATTCATACCGAATCTGCAGCTGCCTGCAATGTCACGTGATCTCCCCATTCACCACACCTATTTAATCAATACGAAGGGCATAACTACAGTTATTCTGCAAATAATGTGTAAAATAGGAACAAAGGGAGAAAGGAGAGGATTGTAAACAATACTTGGACATCTTCTTCAAATATTCACCATATTCCATGGGAACATATCCTTCATACATGTCTCGGTGAGACTTAAGCTGCCAATGCCCAACAATCATAGATAGAAAATATTAGGATCCAGGTAACCTCCACTATAATGAGCTCAATAATATTCAGCAGTTCATTGAAAAGTAGATAATTACTTTCTTGGATAAACACCTGATTAAGAACTTGTTGTCTCACAAATTTGTGGTGCTCTGGGGTACGATAGAATTGATCTGATAAAGCACAAAACTGGAGGAAAAAAAGGAGTGAGTTACTATCACTAACAACAAAGACAAAAAAATCATTATTAGTTACAAAACCAGAAAAAAAAAAAGTCTAGGCCTTTATATTACCACGCTCCCTAGGCCCAATAGACCAATCCATCACTCACATTTTTCCACACGTATAAAGCAGCCCACGCTTAATGCGAACTTATACCCCCGAGGCCATGGATTAATTTACCTTAAGCTCTATTATGTTAAAAAGATCCATATCAAATCTATGGCTAATCATTAACCCATTCCGTGGCTCTCTTCTAGCCACATGACAGTGACAGAGGAGGAAGTGAGGGAGGGCAAACACATATTTCTAATAACCTAATGAAACGAACATGGACGACTAGTTTAGTAAGACAAATAACAGTGCTTTCATTAGTTGCTAGTTAGGATCGCGTCTTCAGGCATTCTGTAAAATGCAATAAATTTTCTTGCACTTCACCTCCACTTATACACACGAGAGGGAAAGCTATGTTTTCGCATAGGATAGTTGAGGCGGTGGGCCAAAAAAAATACTCAATTTGACATTCAGAAGGGGAGAAAGCAAAACAACTAACCTGACAATTGCCATCTCCTTGAACCTTGCGCTCAACCAAGTCATATAATTGCAATCTGCAAAATAATATCTGGAATCATGTCAAGTGTATGTAGTACATAACTAACAAGGATCATGTTTCAGAGGAGGGAAAAGCCTCATGAATCATGATACAAAAGCCCAACATTCAACAATACTATCCAAATGAAGCTTTAAAACAATATTACCCAAAACTAAAGGGGAAATAGCAGAATAACCCAGCAGCCTTGAAGTGAACGGAGTATATCCACATAATGATACAGAAACGTCTAATACAGAATTTCAAAGGCCATTAAATAGACCAAAGAAGGGAAGCGCCAATCCTGATACTTAGTACACAACAATAACGAGAAAATGTTCATGCATTATAAAAAAGGAGCATAAGTAGGAATAGGTTGCAGCAAGGTTTAATGAGTCAGAGTTCAGAAATATTGAAATATTTATCAACTTCTACAACATTGCAAACATGTTTAAGTTAATGAAGAATTTCTTATCATTTTTCATGAACTGATAAAAATGGATGCACCAATATCCATATTCTAAACATGTTTGGCATCTCAAAAAAAGCTGGGTTTTTTACGAAAACAAAATGTCAATTTACAAAGAAATCGTCTTTTAAGCTATAGTGTTTTCCATCTCTAAAAAGTTTACTAACTTTTTTAATTCCTTTTTTCAAGAAAAAAAGCCTATACATATATCAAACATTCATAACTTTTTTGAACAAAAAACCTATAATACTCTTAATTTAAAAGTCAACCCTACTCACAAAAAAATGTTGTGTCATTATCCCAAACACTATAAAAAACAAAAAAATAAAGACATATTAGACATTTCAAGAAAAAAAAAAAAAAAAACCTACTCTAAACAAATTATCCCAAACAATCTTACTTTTTTTTCTCTCCATTTTTTCTAAAAAAGCTTAAATCTTATAAAAGCCAAGCTTTTTCGACATCCCAAACAAGAGCTCTATTCTAAATAATTTGGCTTGAAGAAGCAGATATAGCATTTAACAGTTCCATATACCATATGCAACAATTTTTTCGAAATCAGAAGAATACCACGACTCCAACACATTTTTGTTTCAAATCTATAAAACGCACCCAGGAGAGTAAAAAAATGAATCTATGATTAGAGAAGCATATAAGAAAAAGATCTTAAAACACTAACTTATTAAGCCAAGATGCTATGCTCACAAGCATGACAAGTTGGTCGAACAAGGTTCTTTGGCTCAGTTCCAGCTCAAGCCAAGCTACAGCTTTCTCAATTCTCCAGAGCCAAGGTTGAACAAGCTAAACCCACCTAGGGTTGGAAATGTTGCAGCCTAATTGTGGAAAGGTGCATCATGCATAACAGATACAACTAAATTCACAAAACAGTGAGTGGGCAGGAAGAGACTGATATGATGATATGCTCATGTTAGTAATTCTTTTCTCAGTCACTGTACTGAATTTTATTTTTTAAGATTTGGAGAAAGCAAGGATTGTTTAGCCCCCAATGAATCACCAATGGACAAGCCCCAGGTTTAAGAAGCAGTAATCAATTCAAACCCATAAATCTCGCTATAATCTCATAGGATATCTATGCTACAAAAAAGAAAAAGAAAAGAGAAAATTAGAAAATACCTATCGAGCAGCCTTTGATGATCAGAAGTTGCTTCATCAGTTGAAGGTATATCACCATTAATTCTAGGAACATGCTGCATCAAACCAACAAATAGTTTAAATGCATGAAAATATTAACTGTTGGACACAAGTTCAAACACATTAATGAAAGAACCATGCATGTTACCAATTTGAAGATGGGAACAAATAGGATATAGTTAAGTGAAGTGCATGATAGATTTTGTACATTATATATTAAAATACCAATGCAAAGCACATTGTTGAGATGTTATGAAAGCCCTTGAACGTCCTAAAAGGATCTTTGGATGAAGCAGATAAACCATTCTTTTTTGCCTTGCCCAGATGGATGGTTTTCGAACCCTTCGTATGCTTATAATAACTGTTTCGAGTCTAAATCCTACTTCTTATTTCCAACTTTGGGTTTTACTTATTGGTCAGTTCTTTGGGTTCAAAAAAAGGATATTTTGGCAAGGTATTTTGCATCTAAAGCCATTGCCATTTGGTGACAAATCGTCAACTGAAGATGAGTTGGCCGGTTCCATCTTTCTTTTTCCTCAACAAAACAAGTGTCATCTAACTAAATTTTAGTCAAGGTCTAGGTTTACATGTTAGGGAGGTCATCCCAGAGCATCAAAACAGGTAATCTTGCTTGCAGTCAGCAGTTTTCAGAGAAATTGTTAGTAAGACCTATTCCACAATGAATAACTTTCAGCCTCCTTTTATTCATAATCACCAAAATAAAAGAAACAGGCACAAAAAGAAAGTACCAAGCTCTTTTTGCAGCTTTTCCCCACCTTTTATCTTAAGGAGAAATGTGGGATGTTTAAGCATAAATGCAAGCTTGGACTAGGTTTTTGATGTTGAATATTAAAACCAAATTCTTTTTCGACATGGATTCCATTAGACCGGTAATTCAGTAGCACTATAGAGAATTCATAATATGAAGACTAGTATAATCAACCCACATAAGGAATAAAAGCATCAGAGTTGCAAGATACAGATTTTTTTTTTTTGTCATTTCAGAGATATAGCAGGGAAGCAACATGACTTGTTTAGCATTCAAAAAAGTTGTGAAGGAAAAGTATCATGATAACGCCAACGAAAAGTTCAACAATGAACTTTAAAAAATACTTTAGCATACATATTACTCAGGAACGAAGAAGCTTCAGAAAACATCTCGGTATTTTAGGTAAGCTCCACTTACAGGAACAGGAATCATTTGGTTCACCCTCTTGCATACTTCTCCATCCAGTGGTGACCCGTCTGTTATCTCCAGATTGTAGTAATACTCCTCCCCATCATATGACTTATTTCTAGGGCTAGAAGATGAACTTGAGGGTCTCATATCATCTGCATCTGCCTCTACTTCGCCATCATAATAATAGCTCCTTGAACCACTTGAACCAAGCCAATCAGGAGCAGTAGTAGATGATGCATTCAAGGGCTCCTCTGCATGTGAAGATTCAGATGCTTCCGCAATTGTTAATTGGGATAATTCTTCTTGAAGAGCATGCGCAATAACCTCATCATTATCTGTATTGCTACACTCTGTATAGTAATTATTGTCTCCGATGTACCGTTGGTGATAGATGTTCACATTACCTTGATTGTTGTCATCATAATAATTAGAATTAAATATTTGGTCAATATCAAGAAATTGAAGACCCCAGCGAACAACATCAGAATCTGGCTCATACATTTTTACTTCTGTGTCAGGTAGCACTCCTTCCAACTAGAGAGCTGTCTATTTTCCAAGAACACTGGAGCTATCTTTTCTGGTTAGCTCCAGCCAATACAGCTCTCGAATATGAAATATTCATGTAGCTTAACTGTAATTGAAATCACCACACTTTTTATTGCAAACCAGAAAAAGGCTTCCAATCACAAACTGTAAACTAAATATTCACAGATAGATTCCAAATTTGTAAATGATTGATTCTCTGACAGGACCAATCATATAAACTCCTCAAATCTTGAATGCATACTTCCTGAAATCAGAAACTTGTTCACAAATCAAGAGTAACATAGGATATATGTTAATGAAGAGTAAGTAAGAAGACGACAAAGAACAAATAAAGAACTCATATGATGGTCCAATCTATATTGCTCAGTGAGTTGGACCTTCATAAATGGCTTATAATCTTTCTGAATATACTATTGCCTTATCAGCCACTATCATGAATTAAAGAAAATGCTGCAGGTTATTCCTTCCCATGTCCAGCAGGTGACTTCGATTACATCACCTATAGTTACCCCTTTTAATGATCAAGGAAGTATTCTATCCTTAACGAACAAACTAAAAATAATTCCTTTCATGCTTGATCAAGGATTTTTTTCCCCTGAAACAGATATCCCAAATTTGCAGACCAAAATGTCGTATTTTCTCCATAGGAAACCTCTATAACAGAGGGCAGAAATACGCTTAATAACATATCCTGTAGAAGATTTAGACCGGAAGCTAAGAATTTTAGAAAAACCCACCATGTGCCCCCAAAAAAATACATATTCGAAATTGTATGAAACATTGTAAAATTATTACTCGACAATTGGTATTTTTTGTTCTTCCCTGAGTAATCTGGGAAGTTTTTACATATATTGTAATTTGAGAAGTTCTCCACCATAGATGGAAAGGGACCAACCATTCCGAAGGGAAACTCTCTGCCCACATGTTTAAATTTAAGCGTTAAGATATGGAGTCAAAGTACAAAGTTAGATAATTTCTAATAGAAAAGGAAGAAGAAAAATGTGTTTTTTACAAGACCTTCAGCATATCAAGTACTAATTGTCTGAAATTGACATATTCAATAATCCTACATTCTAAGTCCTTTTCTTTATCACCTAAATACTCCTATCCTTCATATTAATCATATTAACCAATCCAGATATTCCGCAAAACAAAGACCCAATAACAATATTATTCAGTCAAAATATTCATGATCCAGATCCCATAAACAAGAGTGAATTATGTTGTTTAAGTGAAATTCAAATAATCTATATCTAAAAACATTATATCTAAGAAGATATCAAGCGCTATCCAATCCACCCAATTCTTGAACCCATCTACGTTGGCAAAACCTTGCTAAGATTTCACGTTCCAAAAAATCCAAAGATATTCAAGACTCTTTTTATTTCCACTTCTAAAAAAGCTGTGGTATTCTCTACGATCGAAAATCAAGAACTGACATATGCCCCGTATCTTTTTATATTCTTGTCTGGTATTTTATCTGTTTCATATAAAATTTTAAGACTTCTGATTTTACAATTCTAACGATCCAACAGTCGAATCATTCTCAAAACTGAAATAACAATTAAACACGAAGCCAACTAAGAAAAAATCAAAATCAAAAACAATAACAGAAAGGCGAAATCAAACAGTAACATGGCAGATGGCTAAATCTTTCCACATATATACATATCCATATACAAATAAGACTTAATTCGAAGCTTCGGTATTAAGAAATCTCAAACCCACAAATCTCAATTCCGAACACTCTGAAACAAAAACTCAATCGTTAATTCAATATTATATATGATCAATTCGTCGTGCGATAAAATTAATCAACAGTGACACCAACCCACCTTCAATTAAACAGCAGTGACATTCAAACTGCTCTTCTTCTTGCCGAAGCATCAATCTGAAAATCTAGAGAGAGATGATGATATAGATAGGAAGCTGATTGGAAACGCGACGGAAGAAGATAATGATGAAACGAAGAAAGTTGGAGTGGCGGAATTGAAACCGTTTATATACAGTTGGCCAGCGTTAAAACACCGAACAAGTTGTGAACGCTTGGGGAAGCTTAGGAGCCTTATTGGACTCCTTTGGCAGTAGTTATTCCTTGGGAGTCGTTATTGCCTCGTTTGAGATAATTAATTAATTAATTATTTATTTATTTATTTTTATTTTTAATTAAAAAATTATTTAGTCAAGTTAGTGCATGATTAAAAAAGCTTTTAAACTTGATCTTTAAAAAAGCTTTTAAACTTGATCTTTAATAGGTTTAATTTTTTTGAAAAAAAGAGTAATAAAAAAAAGTGAGAGTATTTAAGATAATTTTTTATAGTAATTTTTTTATTTTTTTATTTTTTATTAAAATGTCTAAAATGCTCTTACTTCTAACTTTTAAGTAGTATTATTTGAGATATTGGCAATGCCTCTTTTTAGTGAGTATAATTAATTTTTTTATGTAAGGATATTATAATAATTTTATTTAAAAAAAATTAAGACATTTTATTGATTTTTTTTATTGGATTAAAAAATATAAAAAAAGTTACTTAGTTTTTTTTATAAACCAAATGCAATTTAAAAACTAATTTTTTTTGCAAAAAACTAACTTAAAAGCTAGCCCAAACAAGCCATTAATATATTTTTCCACTTTTTATCAAAATAAGCCAAAAAACTAAAATTGTTTGATCAAAATGCAAAAAGATTTTAAAAAAGATAAAAATAAATCAAAATAAACTAATAAGTCAAATTTAATATTACTTATTTTTATATTTAATAAAAAAAAATTTATCAAATATCATTTCTCTTTAAGTTTTTAAATGAAATGGCAATTAATAATTTGATAGAGATCCATCAAAATTAAAAAATATTTACACGTATTTGATCAACTTACATAAAAGAGTCAAATTGAGAAAGCATGTTAAGAATATAAATAATAAAATTATTTCGCATTTTAACATTTTAAACTTTTAGATATGATAGTAAATGGTAATTAATAATTTAGAATTGCATATATATTGTACACGGTTAATACACGCATGATACGTATTTATAAGTTTAGAGACTAATCTTATAATAGAAGAGTAATTATTAAATAATCTTAAAATATCATATGACATTACTTATATAATACTCTCATCTAATGATATAAAAAATACTCAAGAAAGAACAATATTGATTCACATTTATTGGATAACAGGGGATAGCAGTAACTCACTTTGCGTACATCAAAAATTTTATTTACCAAGAATACCACGTAATATTGCCTACAAAATAAAAATTTTTAGTTAAAAAATATAAAAGCCCATTAAAAACAAAAATAAATAACATAAAATTTCGTTTATTGATTTATGTTAAGTTTTTTTTTTTGAAGTGCCGCCTTTTCCTCCCATCATCTACAATAAAATTACAATTTTGCCATTTTTATTTTCATTTTTTTTCCTTCGCCCAAAACTTTCTTTGTGCGCCAATTCCACAAGTCAATTTAGCCATTATACTGCTTTTATTTGGCTATAAAAATAAAATAACATTAAACAAAATCCTTTTATGATAGTTTATTAAAATAACAATAAGTAGTACATATTCTATTTGTTAGGGTTTGAATGTAGCATTTATTTGAAAATTCATCAATACCACTTACTATAAATTCGATTTATGAAAATACAAATTTGTACTATAATAATTGAATTTGTTATTTTATTGTAATAATGTTCGGCTGTCATTTTGTTTACGAAATTAATTTTGAGAACAGTTTTTTATTTTGTTATAAATTTTAACTATGGCGTTGGAAATCTAATTTCATATTTATTCATATATCTTAATTAAGATTATATTTTCAGAACAAAAATAGCTCTCAAAACAAAGTTTAAAATCTTTATTTCTTGTATTTATTTATGGATTACATCTCTCTCTCTCTTTTTGTTTTCTAGATTTGTAGAATTATTTTCCCTTGCTTACTTAATAAAAGAAACTAAACACCAAAAAAGGAATTAAAATTACAAAAACGAAGGAACAAATCAGAATTTCTGATCTTTAATAGCTCAAATATAGATTCAAATCTTACACTAAAAACAACATCGCACGCTACAAGACAAAAGGTAAAATATTTTAAAATTAAAAATCATTTTCTCAACATTAAGGCCTCATTTGGTAATTTAGTTTCAAATTAGTTTTTTTTTTACTTAAAGTAGTTTTAAATTAAATAAATAAAAAATTTATTTGGTGAACCGTATGAGTAAAGGTGATTTTAAATCAAAAGACAATAAGTCAAAAAATTTGACTTAAAGTGGCTTTAAGCCAAAAGTGATTTAAGTCAAAAAAAAATTATTATAATTTTGAAATTTTTATTTTTGCGTAATTTTATATTTAATATGAACCTTATTTAATAGATTTTGGTGAGTTGCGTTTAAAAATATAATTTTTTTATAAATATAAATATATATATATATATATATAATAAAAGTTACAATACTTTAAAAAAAATTGTAAAATTATCTTATATAAAAAAAAGTTAAAATACTAAAAACCTTTGAATTTTCAACCAAAGAAATTCAAAGAAAACACAATCAACAGACAGAACAAAAAGAGATTCTTTATGCTGGGTAGACAGCAGTGACTATCTCACAGCAGGGTCCTGTGACTTTAATTGTGTTTTATTTGTAATATTAAAATTTAATTAAAATTATTTATTATGTTAAAATTGTCGAGTAGTTAATACCCGTAAAAAATCAACTCAATCGAACATTATTAGTGGTATGATCAAAATAAATTTGTTAAACAATTTATTTTCAAAATATTATTAGCTAATTATCCGATTGAACTAACTTTTTATAGAAATTATCTACTCGATAATTTTAACATTTTAAACGATCTCAATTAAATTTTAAAATCACAAATAAAATACAATTAAGATCACAGCATCCCCTATTAAGAGAGAGTCGCAACAGGGACCCCTCTATGCTTTGCCGTTTTATGCCATCTAGCATAGTCAATTAAAGGATCCACATCGCCCGCATCTCTTTCAAAAGCCTCCTCCCTTTCCCAAACAAAGATTTTTTTATTTTTTGGCTTTTGAACTTTAAGTTAAAAGACAAAAAAATAAATTTTAAATTTTTTACCAAATAAAGCCTAATTAAATTTATTAGGTCCTTTAAATTAAAAGAAAAACTATTTGCGGTTTGATTCTTATGATCAAATATTTCTTTTCTTTTATTTGTTTTTTTTTTCTTTCTATAACCGTTGCATGTTTCCAATGCCGCCATTAAATGCTATCTGGGCCAGAATTGGTGCAAATGGGAACAGCAAAACATAACGTATACGACTTGTGCAAGCAAAGTTGTCTTTGGCAACTAGGGCAAATAATCCTAAGGCCCTGTTTGACCTATTTCAAAAGTTAGTTTTTTATTTTAAAAATTAAAATTTTAAGTTATATTGTTTGGTTTCTTTAAAAAAAATTCTTATTTAAAAAAAATTATTATAATACTTTGAATTAAAAAATCCACTCTATCTAAAACTATAATATATTTAATTAAAAAGTTCAATCTACTCTCAACAGTAAAAAAAATTTGTGTAAATATTCAAAACAGTACAGCTTAGAGCAAAAAGTAAGAACATATTAAATATTTTTTAAAAAAAATTATCCTAAAAAATTATTCCAAACACTGACTTTTTTTTGCTACTCTAACAAAATTATTCCAAACACAACTTCTTTTCTTTCCTTCTTTTTTTTTTCCTTATAAAAAAACTATTTTTAAAAAAAAATTCAAGCTTTTAGATGTCCTAAATAGGGGATAATGTTTTAGTTACCATTGTTTCTCATATTTTATTTAACTAGTTCATGCACGTGCTTGCTTAACTTTAAATAAAGTTCATTAAAAAATGAATAATCAGCAAATATATCACAAACACATAATTAACTTATAGTCACTTAATTAACAAATATGAAAAAGTTTTAATACCCATTTCGTTTTTTGGCGTATGGTATATACCTATGAACTTTTATAGTTAAAATTATAAATATTTGTGATTAAAATCATGAAATATTTAAAATGTCAAATCTTGTGAGTTATGATTTAAAATGTCAAATCTTGTGAGTTATGAATTACGTAATTAAATTCATGAATTGTTGTGGTTGTTGATTTATAAATTTGTACAATTTTTTAAATTATGAATCGATATTGATTAAATATAATCTGTGACAAAATTTATAAAATGTATACCATACGCTTCAAAAACAGAATGTATATTGAAGCTTTTTTCTCAATAAATAAGCCCAAATGCAAAACAAATTCAAATTAAGGTTCTGCTTATTGCGATGGAAAATATTTTTTTACATGTTTGGTTGCGAGTTTAAAAATAATGGTACTAGTGAATCTAGTAGTGTTAAAATTGAGTGCAATGGCGGCGGTAATGGAAGTAAACTCCAGACCTTGAACCCCTGAGACCCTGGATCACCAAGACACCGGGGCCTCGAGATCTCACACCCTTGTACCACCGGGGCCTAAGACCCTCGAGACCTTAGACCATAGGGACCCCCAAGACCCCAAGACATCAGACCCCAGGATCACGAGGACCCTAGGGCCTTGGGACCCAAGATACTGCTCGTGGCTTAGACCCTAGGGCATTTGCAAAAAACTATTTTTATGACTCGTACCTATCTCCAAGTCACACAATAACAATTCTATCATTACGTCAAAACTCCCCTTACATAAATAGCTTTTAATACCAAAAAAACTAAAAAGAAAAGAAAAGGACATTCTAGAAATGGTATTTGGTGACATTGGTCATAAATTTTTGACATATATTGCCTTTCTAACTCACAACCACTGTTTGCTATGCTCGTCCTTAGTTTAGTGTTTTGAAATGTCATTCTTTCACCAAAAAAAAAAAAAGAACACTTCAAATTCTAAGATTCACAATTCATAAAAGAGAAATTCCCAAATTAAGAAAAGAATATGTTAACACTATAGCTTCAATTCACACAAAGTAATAGAAAAAAACAAACTATAAAAACATAATAATATACGTAATTCGGCGAGATATCTATGTCCACGAACAAAAAAGATAACAAAAAAATTCACCATTATACGGATTACAAGTTCACTTCTCTCTCACTATGTGGCCTCAAACTAAACATACCCTTCTCACTATTTTCTTCTTTAGAGCCTCTCTCAACATTTTCTTCATCTGGAGCCTCTTTGAGTGGCTATTAAATATCTCTATTAACCCTATATGACATTAGGGTAATCTATTTATAATGCCCTATCTAAATAGAGCTCCGCAGAGCTATCTCGGTACTCACTACTCGAAAATGTTTTGACAGAAATCACATCTGCCAAATGGAGCTGCCCAGTAATGAAACTTAGGCATTCAACGTAATCAAAAATTAAGGTGTGGTTTGATAATATTTATGTTTTTTGTTTTTTGTTTTCTGTTTTTGTACATGTTTGGTAATTATTTTTGTTTTTAAAAAATTGTAAACAATTTTTTAAATTTACAAAATTTTAAGAAACAAAAATAATGTGTTTTCACTTGTTTTGTAAGTAAATTTTGATTGAATTTATTCGTAACTTTTAACTACCCATATTTTTTGTTTTTATTTTTTTATAAACATAAACAAAAATATATTTTTTATTTTTCATAAATAAAAAATAAAAAATTACAAACGTTACCAAACATGCCCTAATAATTTGACAGTACCAAAACACTATTGTGCCATTGTTTACATGATGCGCTTGTCTAACGATGTAGCGGCAATTATTCTGAATGGAACAAAACGTTAGTCTATATATTTTTGTTGAATAAGGGGGAGATTCTACCAGAAAAGACATCAACGGCGACAACTTTTTCCAACAATTAGTTTAAATCAACACCGACGACAGTTGCATATTCGTCGCGCAATGTGAGCTTTTTCTTCGTTGACGACATAATTCGTTGGCGATGGTCGGATTTTTATTTAAAAAAAGGTTTATTTGTCTTTGCAATAGCTTGAAAAGTGGATGACGCGAATATCATTTTCGGCGCGGGAGAGAAGTTTCAAGCCACCGACATTGTTGATTCGTCGCCCAAAATGATTCTTAATCGAAACAACACCGTTTTTGAGTCTTCAAGGAAAGTTTCAAGGAAAGTCCGTTGCCCTCTTATTGTTTGCGCACAGCACCGATTCTATCCTGGTAAGTGAATCTCGATTCTCACTGTTGATATGTCGAAATTGTTCACTGAATCTCACTGTTGATATGGTCGAAACACACAGTATATGTTGTTTTTGTATGGATTTTGATATTAGAATTGAAGCTTATTTGTGTTTTTATGAATTATGATATCTTTTGCTGATATCATTTGTCTAATGGTTCTTCTAACTGTGATGAAAGCAAAAAGAAGAGGTTACAATAGTTGTGGGTAATCTAACTGTGCTGGGTTTTTCAAATTTTGTACCGTTAATAGGAAAATGGTGATTCTTTAATGCTACTTTCAGTACAATAACGTGTAAGGAAAGCATGAGAAGCAATTGGTTCCCCAATGTGGATACCGTCTCTAAGCTACTTGAAGGCCTGAAAATGACTGGGGAACTTGGAAAGGCTAGATATATAATGTTTGGCAAACTGGCTTAAAGCCGGCTTTTTGGGCTTTTTGTCTTAAAGCCCAAAAATCTAAAAAGCTTCGTTTT
>JAOTRH010000022.1:17736438-17751283 GCA_034768845.1 Heliamphora exappendiculata
TATATTTTTTGGATATGGTAGATTTCATAGTTTTTTTTTTTTTGGCGTTGAAATGAGTCCTTTTTGTAGAGGTATGTTTCTGCCTTCGGCAGGTTTTTGTATACGGGTAGCATTCCCCTGATTCTTCTTTTATAAACACTTATCAAAAAGAAATAAAAAATTGGAGAACTCTAACCAAATAAATGAAAAATGCCTTTCATTTGAACTGAATTCTCGTGTACTGTAACCAGTGAAAGAAAAATGAGATATTTATCCATCTTCCAATCCACCAGTTTTAAGGTGATGTTTGTGAAAATGATGTTCTTCCTATAATAGCAGCCACTTCAAGCATTGATTCTAGGATATGTTAGAAAACTATTACCAATAAAAAAAAAAAGCAAATGGGATTTTGAGGGGAAGGGCTGTCAAGTTTGCAGCACAACTATGAACACACTGTCGCCTATGACCATCCCAATTTTATATTCATCTGACCTTGTAACCATGATTCAATCGTCTCTCATCTAGTTATTGCTGATGAATGTGAACAAAATTAACAGGAGATGTCACACGGCGACTATGCAATGCAGCAGAAATAAAGTTCTACTTCAATAGCTTTTTTGAAATAAAGTCATCAGATGCCCAAATTTTACGACCAAACAAGAACTGCAACTTGACCAGTTGGGTTCCTGGATGTGAGTCAGGATGGGCTAGCAGTGTTTCTCCAGATGTGAAGGTTGACCTCAGAGACTCGAAGGACATTCCACAGCGGACTTATGATAATCAACCATGTTGTGAGGGCTTTTTTTGCCCTCAGGGTATTACTTGCATGATTCGTAAGTGTGCTTTTGGTGTCTCCATCGCATATGTTTGAAGTTAATTGAGATTTACTCACTATCCATCTTGGAAAGCTCCCATTTTGGTGCTGCTATTCATCTCCATATGCTGTTTGGGTTCTCATTGGTTAAACATGATGGTACTTCTATTTATCTCCATGTGATGTATGAAGCTAATTTTTTCCCTCAGCATAAAAATTATTATGCTGCTAACTGTTTGCTATTTGGTGTTAATTCACCATGATAATGTGGAGAGGATATAAGTTTTGAGAGTCGCAGAGTAAACTAATAACTTTTCTCAATTCCTTTCCCAAAATTGATCATTTCAAAATCCTCAATTAGTCACATCCTCGGGTTTTGTGTTTAAGATAGTCATCAAATTTCTTATTACCTCGAATCCTCAACCCAAGATCTCATTTTGTGAACATCGTTTCTCATCGGTCTAACATTCAACGTCGTACATCATAACAGTTTTTATGGCAGCCCTATTAAACTTTTCCTTCAACTTAGTTGGAATGTTAGGATCACACAAAGTTCGTGATGCACTCCTCCATTTCATCCATCCTACATTATAAGGGGCATTCTCTTTAAACCAATTTATTGAATATGGTCACTCTTAAGTATCTCATGCCCATCAACTTTTACTCTATCTTAATTTCTACTTGTAGTTTTGCTAAAGTTACACTTTGTGTCCAACTACTTATAAACTTCTAAGATTTTAAATGATTTCTCCACGATTCTAAATGAAAGAAAGAAGCTTTAATTTTTCCATGAGTTAAAACTTTATAGTACAAGGGTTTGCATGGATGGATTCAGTTCACTTTAATTCAAGTTTAGTCAAACTCAGAACCGACCTAACTTTAGTTCTCAATTTTTAGAGCCAAAACCTAACCGCCCTTTATATAGAAGTATGCCAACCCCACTTAAAAAAACTCGGATTGTTTTGAGTTATACCCGCAAGCATATTATATTGTATTAAAGTTGACTTACTTAGCAATAAACTTTTAACATATTTATAATGCAACATGGCAAACACCTCAATTTTGGGGACCCAAATTTGAATCAATCTTGGTATGGACGGGATCAAATTTATCATGAAAAATACGGATTAGTTTGGATCGAACGCTTAGTTCTATTATAGTATTCAAAATTGTCTCATGTGTGTTTCGTAAAAGAACTTTTTACCATTATTACAATGCAACATGGAAAAGATCTATTATATATCGTGAATATGTGTAGGAATGGCTACGTAAGATATGCATAACATTGAGACATATTAATTCCCAACTATATAAATTATGACATTTTGTCACAAAATAAACAAGGGTTCGGTTCTCTGGTTGGTTTGGTTTTGTTAAGTCACCAATTTTTCTAAAAGTTTAAGTATTTAGAAAATGGGCTCAACAATGTATATCAAGCTATCCAACACTCCATCTTACGTGCGACTCTGTCTCATACGTGGAGAGGTGAACAAATTAAATAGGTGCACCAACACACAGAGTGCATAATAATTATAATAGGAAAACACATCATGAGATTTGAACCCAAGACCTCTTGGAACTAGAGCTCTGATACCATGTTAAGTTACCAATTTTTTCAAAAGTTTAAGCTGTTAGGAAATGGGCCCAACAATGTATATCAAGCTATTCAATAGATTTTCTCACTGACCAACTCCAGAACCAATATGATTTGCTCAGTTTTGCGATTCTTAAACTTAGATGCGAGTCGGATGAACCAACCCATCACAAATAACATACACTAGGGGATACCTCTCGAATGTTCTTAGGAAGAGTATGTTTGGGATAACTTTTCCTTGTTTTACCTTTTTAGTTGTGGCTTTTTTTGGGGTCTTTTTTGGACTTTTTATTTTATTTATTGGTCTAGAATTTTTACTTTTGAATGTTAACTAAGTATTGTATGTAAATTGCTCCCGGTTGTTCAATCATTTGAAAACTGTAGTCATTCTTTAACATATGATCACTATGATTACAAGCCAGCTTGGTTTGCCTCTTTCAATAAGTTACCAGAAGGGTTTCTCCCAACTCAACATTAGCGAGGAAGTTCCAATTTACAATGATGTCTAGAAGAATTTCTTTTTTAGCTTTAAGTTAGCTCAACGGGCTGATTGACCCTCTTTATAAAGCGGGTTAGAGTTATCATCCTATGAAGCATCAAAAGAAGTCAAAGGCAAAAGATAAACACATACGCTAAAATAGAAGCACAAGTGTAAGAGGAGAAGTAGGATTGTCTTTTTGACTAATTATTGGACAGATGACCCTCCACTGTATACAAATTGCAATAAAATCACATCACCATCAGAGCTATCAAGTAAATCTTACTGAAATAATGAGGAGGAGCTTTCCGGAAGAGGATCTGTCTTATTGCTCTCTTTTATTTAAATGGGCACCTATCTTGTTGTTTATTATCTCGTAAGAGTGTTTCCATGGAAGATTATATCTCGGTGAGCTTGAAGAAGGTAACTAAGAGGAAAGACATCCCATAAATTTGCGCCAGTGCTTTGTCGCTTCGGATTGCAAGAGCACAACTTTCTTGTCGCTATTCAACCGGGCTCTCATAGATAGTCTCTTTTGCTCGCTCGAAAAGTTGTTGTAATAGAAATTCAAGCTTTCAATTACAAAAACAATCTTGACTTGAAGGAACGAGCCATCTTTGACTTTAGGAGGAAATAAGGTAGGAATAAGACCGAAGCAGATAAGCTTCTGCTAAGCTCAACTCAAAAGGGCTCCACAAGTGCAATAAATGACTACTTAACGTGCGTTGAGCAAGCAACAAGGTTTTTTCTATTTGATCACGTGAACACACGAAACTGTGAGAAGGTGGGATGACTGCGAAGCGTGTATTTAGAAGGAGGTTCAGCACGAAACAAGAGAGTAGCCATATCTTTCAAGCTAGCATAGATTTCTGATTTAGACATGAAAAGATAAATCTAAAAACTATTGTCGTTTTTCCTAACGTTGAAAAAAGTTCAACAAAGAGGAAAAAAAGCCTTACAAAAGCTTTAAAGTGGGTTTTTTTATTTTATCTGTTTTTTTAAATATTTTGGTTAATTTTTTTTACTTTTATAATTTCTCGTGACGAGAAAAATCTAAAAAGAATCATCATTTGAACTAGCATGAAAAAAAAAATCACTAAAGACGAAAAAAGTCATGAAAAAGATTATCCTTGCAAATGCTTTAAAGTGATTTTTTTTTTTTATTTGATTTTTTAAAAATTGTTTGGTCAAAATTTTTTATTTTTCTAATTTCTCGTGATGAGAGCAATCTAAAAAGAATCATCATTTGAATTGGCATGAAAAAAAATTCATTAAAGACTAAAGAGTCATAAAAAAAAGTTATCCAAGACGGAGCCTAAGTTCATCCATAACTATCAAAAAAGGTAAGGACTCAGTTGTGATCCTTGACGTAAACCTATTGTTATACGTATTTCCCTTATTTCTTTCCCTCTGCGCTCCCCCTAGTTACTGTTCCATCACATGTTTTTAATTATCTCAATATATCTACTGTACTCCTTTGTTTACCTAAACTCTTGGTATTATCTCTCTAGGAGCCCACTTCTTTCTAAGTCAATAAACACGATACGAAGGTCTTTTTTTCCTTACACTTTTCTACTAATAGCATCAGTAGGAAAGTAGCTTCAATAATAAATTTCCCAACAATAAAACAAAATTGGTTTTTTGAAAGCATAGGCTTGTGTCTTTATAGGTTCTGTTGAACTTTGGGGCTACAACTTCTATTTCCATTTTGCAAGTTGGATGCTTCATGTTGAAATACTTTATCATGTTACATGCCATTAGTCCTTTATTTAGTTAAAAACTTCGTGAACTGCTTGTAGTTTGTGTAAGCACAATTGGCAACTGGCTTTAAACTGGGGATTTTTTTCTTTTTGGACTTTAAACCCAAAAGGCAAAAAGCTTGTTTGGTTACCCATGGCTTTAATCCTTATCGGCTTTAAGCTAAAAAGGTCCATTTTTGCCTAAAAACTAAAAAGAGAGTTCCTGGGTGCCTACAAACAAAAAAAAAATCCCTTGCTTTAGACCACCAACCAAACACTTCAGGCTTCTTTCCTTTTGGCTTGTACTGGCTTTAAGCAAAATGAGAAAAAGGCTAGAAACCATTTTTAAGCGGCCAAACACCCATTGAGTTTCGACATGTGTGCATGAGTTTGTAGTTTGTGTAAATGGCAAGAAATCAGAGATTGAGATTTCACTTCCTTTCAAAGGTTCAACGTATGTGAATGAGTTCAATATTCAAGTGTATGGTAAGAAATAAGACCAATCATGTCGGCATATGCTTTCACCTTTGCAATACAAGAATTCTCTTGCTTTGTACTTAAAAGTATAACAGTCCCTCTCAATGCAAAGAATTCTTAAATCATCCTTTTGACGGTCATATTTCTACATGTCCGCAAGTCTCAAATAAATTGTAGTTTATTGTAATATTTGAAAATTGATTTTGTAAAATTATTGATATCTCAAACTTGTTCCTAAAACATATTTTTTGTTTGTTACTTTTTCATTGAAGCTTGTCCCTTAGGTTCCTATTGCCCACGTGCACATCTCAATACAACTACTGGCATATGTGATCCGTGAGTTCATATCCTATCTTGAACTTACCTTTTTCCTTATTATCACATTTGTTTCCTTATCATCACATGTTTATATGGCTTATATGGTTCACTAATATATGTACTAGAAGAGAAAATTTGCAGATATAGTTACCAACTCCCTCCTGGAAAAGTGAATCATACTTGTGGTGGGGCTGCTATTTGGGCTGATGTTACGAGTAGCAGTGAGATATTCTGTTCAGCAGGATCATACTGTCCAACTACTACCAAAAAAATTCCTTGCAGTAGTGGGTACTGCATTTACTTGCCAAAACTTGCAGATTTTGATACCTTTTCTTTAATCACAGAGTTGCAGAATGTCTCAGAAGGGTCTTCTGAATTATTAAATTAAATTTCTTTTCTAGCTGTTATGGCAGTTAGCTTTTTTTCTTCTTTTTGTTAATTAAGATAGATTTTATAAAAGAGACATTAAGTTACTGTTCTGGAAGTTAGCTTGATGATAATATATGTTGGTACTTTCCATCTGCATCTGCTAATGTTTTGTTTTTGTGCAATTTCAGACATTATTGCCGGATGGGTTCTACAGCTGAAAAAGGTAAGTTTCTTATAATTTTGTGGGCTTATGGACCATTGCTGGACAGCTTGTTGAACTCATATCTTGACATTGCTGGCATTAATTGTACAATAGAACCATGTAAAGTAATTTTCTTGTATTTTACTTGTTTATGAGCGCTTCTTCACTGGTAATTATCAAATTGGAAGAGTAAAATCAACGTAACATGATAACGCCGTCTAGAGGATGCTGGTAGTTCAATCTCCAAAAATTCCCAAAACTCAGTCTAGTTTCCTGAAATTTAAGTTTGAACTATCACACATGCATGAAAGACGTGTGAAGTTTAATTTGAAAGGTTCGGTCTTGTATTTCCCACCGAGGCACTAGACTAACAGATTAGTGCCTTTTCAAATCATGTATATTTGTCTACTTCACGAGAGAGAACTAGAGAATTTCTTATTCTTACCAAATTACAGCTATTGTATTAAATATTGGTTGCACATTGCTAGATGCATAACTAAGATATGTAGGATGTAGGGAAACAAATTTGTTTGAACATTAGTACTTTGCTCTTTTTGAAACCTTTTATTTCCAGTACCACATTCCCTACACACGAAACTGAAATTTGATGGCTGTTCCTCAGCCCACTAAGGTCAGGATGGTGGAATGATTATTCTCACCCGTTGAAGAACATTACTATGGAAAATCTTCGTGAAGCAGAGGCCTTTGCTCTCCTTTTGAGTCCAAGGAAGAATAGAGGTTGAACTCATGTGTTGTGGGGGGACAAAGAAGAGGCTGAGGAGTAGTTGCCTAATTAGGTAGCGAGTGCTATAGATTCTAATGGAGTATGAAAATTGAGGGGAAGAGTGGAAAATTTTATAATTTATGTGAATTCAAATTAGTTAAACAACAATTTACCACGGGTTTGACTTTTGAGCCATATTTTTCAATACATTTTTTTTTAGGTTTATGTTTTCTGATTTCAAGAGTTGTTTGGGCACCGTATAAGGCATTAAGTTTGTAATGATCCAAGTAAATACTAGCCTAATAATTTGAATAAAGAGGCTAAAAAGTAGCCCAAAAGCTTAAATCCAAGTTACTAATAGTGGCCTACAAATTGCTTTGTATATCAACTTATTTTCTACCTTCCACCGATGTGAATGGGGTATCACAATATGCATCACTTAATGACGTGACGTCCTAATCACGTAGCCTAGATTCTTTTTTGGCAGGGATGTGGATAGCAGCTCATTAACGGACATAGAGCACCCCATTAGGATGCACAAAGTATACAACCTCGAGACCTCTACTCTTCTCTGGATCCTCTACTCTTCTATGCACACCGCTACAGAGCACCTCATAGAATGATGGTTGGCTCTAATATTATTTGTAACGAACAAAGTGAACTACTAACCCAATAACTTGAATAAAAAGTGTAACAATGCGATTTAAAAATCTAAGCCTAAGTTACTAGAACTAGCCCACAAGTTTCTCCATATATCAGATTTATTTTCTATCTCCTATCGATATATGATAGAGTATCACAAAGTGATTTTTATGCCTTTCGTTTTTGGTTTCCAACTGTGTACTTCTAATAAGATGTACTTGATCTAGATCACAAACATTTTGCACAAAAACAATTTGGCACCAAACCTAAGCAAGTTCTTTTTATGTTTTCTTCATCATAGCTCATTTAGTTATTATAACATACACTCAAACATGCAGTTATTCTTTTTTTTTTTGGTAGGAAATGATAGTACTTTTAGCCTCTTATGCTCCACTTTTTTTTTTCCATTTAGCCTCTCACAAGATGAGTGTGAGAGGATGATAGTGGAGTGCAATGACATCTCTCTCTCTCTCTCTCTCTCTTCTTCTTCTTCTTCTTCTTCTCTCTCTCTCTCTTCTTTTTTTTACGTTGGCACTTTGGACATATGTGAACCACGTGATACTTTTAAAATTGATATTCTAGTGATCTTGCTCCTGCGTACACTTCTGCCCTTCAAAATATTTGGAGTATGTCTCAGGAGTTCAATAAAAATCTGAATGGCATCGGGATCCTTTTTAAATTTAGGTCCCTGGTTATTGAGATGAATGAGGGTCGAAGCACAAAACTATTTGTTCTTAACTGTAATCAGGTCCCATAATAGAATTATTTATTTATATATATATATACTTTCTTTTCGGGGATGGGTTTGAAAATGTTCAATATGTGCATTGTTGAAGTTTCAAAAAGGAGTATGTTGAGCCTAGAAAGGACGCTAATGGTGATAGTGTTGGCAATGAAAAGCTTGGTAAATGTCTCGTGCCACTTATAATAGGTTGCAGTGCTAGGTTGATTCAATTTTCCATCCCTCAACAGTTGGCATATGATAGTCTTGGTAGTTAACTCCATATTTTATGGTTGATGAAACGCTGTCCAATATATAATTACTGTTAGGATCGATCTAACACACCAAATACGCACAAGAATAAGAGACACAATATTTATATGGTTCGGATGTGTATCCTACATCCACGGAGAGACCAAATTTCAGTATGATCGAGAAGATACAACGGAGGATGAGTTCTTTTTATACTCAATTCTCAATCTCTCTACTGTCTTCCTTACTCATTTACTCTGCACCTTTCTAATCAATTTATAGGATTAAATATCCTATTCATATGCATGCTTGAATCTAGCAAAATCTCGGCGCCTGAAATCTTCATAGTCAAAATTTGTTGCTTTACATCTTCATACTAAATTTGTCAAGATTTACTGCTGCAAATCCAGCTACATGCAAATCCAATTTGCCAAAGATTTTAGCTGATTGGAGTTAGGTGCGGACAATCAACAATTCTCCATCTCCACACCCATCGAAGAGGGTGTGCAATCGATGACTGCTCATTTGGAGTCCATCATAATCATGCTTCTGCAAATCTCGAGTTTATCTCTTGTCATAGCCTTTGTCATCATATCTGCTGGATTCTTATCGGCGTGAATCTTCACTAACTTTAATAGTTTCTTCTCCATTGCTTTGCGTATCCAGTGATAACGAATGTCAATATGCTTTGTGCGAGAATGGTACATTGAATTCTTACTCAGATCAATTGCACTTTAACTATCACAATGTACCTTATACTCTTCTTGTCTGAGACCTAGTTCCTGAAGAAATCGTTGTAACCACAACATCTCTTTCCTAGCGTCAGCGGCTGCTATATGCTTTGCCTCGGTTGTAGACAAAGCAACACACTTTTGCAGCTTAGACTGCCATGATACAGTTCCCCCTGCAAAAGTGAACAGAAATCCAAAAGTTGACTTTCGTGCATCAAGGTCTCCTGCCATGTCAGCATCTGTGTAACCTTTCAAGATTGGGTCAGCTTCCCCAAAACATAAACACATCTTGGACGTACCCTTTAGGTACTTCAAAACCTACTTGACAGCTTCCCAATGATCATTTCTTAGATTTGAGAGAAATCTGCTCATAACACTAACAGCGTGAGCAATATCTGGCCGAGTGCATATGGCAGCGTACATCAAACTCCCTATTGCAGATGAGTAGAGGATGGCCTCCATCTTTTCTCTTTCTTCTTTCAAAGATAGACACGTGCTCTTGCTTAGCTTGAAATGATTGGCCAGCGGGGTACCGTAAGGCTTGGCATCTTTCATATTGAACATTGCAATCACTCGTTTAACGTACTTTTCTTGTGATAACCACAACTTCCTTGCCTTCCTATCTTGGATCTTCATTCCCAAGATTTGCTGAGTTGGACCTAAGTTTTTCATGTCAAAAGACTTGAACAACTCTCCCTTCATCTTGCTAATCATTTTAGCATCATGTCCAACAATCAACATATCGTTGACATAGAGTAAGAGAGTAATAAAGTTTCCATCGAAAAAACGCTTAGCATATACGCACTGGTCTGCAATAGTTCGGTTATACCCATGACCTACCATGAATGAGTCAAACTTCTTGTACTACTGTCTTGGTGCTTGCTTTAGCTCATAGAGACTCTTTTTTAGCTTGTAGACTAAGTGCTATTTCCCTTGAACTTCAAAACTTTCAGGTTGCTCCATATTGATTTCTTCCTCCAAATCCCCATGGAGAAATGCAGTTTTCACATCTAACAGTTCCAACTCGAAGTTCATTTTGGCAACTAATCCCAAAATAACTCGAATAGATGTCATCTTTACAACTGGAGAGAAGATTTCATCAAAATCAATTCCTTTTCTTTGAGCCAAGCCCATGACAACTAAACGGGCTTTGTGCTTCACTGGCTGTCCATTTCCATCTTTCTTCCGCTTGAATACTCACTTATTTTGCAATGGCTTTATGCTATTTGGAAGCTTTACCAACTTATAGGTGTAGTTCTTTTGCAAAGAACCCATCTCTTCTTGCATGGCCTGCATCTGGTGACTTTTCTCGGCATGAGTATGGGCTTATTGGAAACTCTCTAGCTCTCCCTCATCAGTGAGAAGAATATACTTAGAAGTAAGATATCTACTAGATGGCCTGGGTTCTCTACCCGACCTCTTCAACTGAGATTCTATAACTTTTGGAGAAGAGGGTTGCTCCCCCTGCTCAACACCCTTAATATCTTCTTCTGGAACTTCATCTGGCATTTCTACCTCGTGTAGCACGTGCTGGATTTAGAGCCATATCTGAGGTACTAGAAACCCAAGATATAGTAGGTTTCTCAAAATCTGTGATATTCTGGTTCTCATGAAATATCATGTCCCTACTTCGAGTCAATTTCTTTTTCACTAGATCCCAAAGTCTGTATTCAAAATTTTCATTTCCATAACCCACGAAAATACAAGGTGTGAATTTATCATCAAGCTTTGATCTTTGTGTTAATATATATATTTAACATATTAACAATGTTATCCTATGATTATAGTAACTATTGTAGTCCTTCATTACTTAATAAATGTGTGCCTATGTCTAACTAGGAGAATACACACTTCTATTATTCTAATCTTCATTTAACATGGTATTAGAGCAATGTTGGAACCTAGTCGCCAGCAACCGTAACCTTATCCACCAACCTCTAGCGCTGAAACAAGCCTTCAGCGCCGGAACGCTAGCTCAACCCTATCCCTCTGCCGCCGTCACACAACTACCATCGCCCACCTAACCTAAACCCATCGAAAACCACCGAAAACAAGTTTCACCCCTCGTCAACCCTTCCACAGCCACCGCCGATCATCGTCGACCCTTCCACAGCCACCGCCGACCACCGAAAAACTCCTCCCAGTCACTCGCCACCCTTCCACAGTACTCGCGACCACCACAAGCTCTCCGACAGCTAGTCTCCAGCCCCGACAGTCTCTCTCCAGCACTCGCCAACCACCGAGAGTCCGTCTCCGACTCTCACTGATCTTCGCCAAGCCCCAATAGCCTCTCATCGGTGCCTATTTTTCTCTCTTTCCCTCACTGCGTCACTCCACCCATCTGTGACATGGGCTGCGTGCACTCCAATAAGAGATTTGGTGCTGTTCGATTCTTGATGATGCAGTGAGGGTCCAATGCAGTTCGCTGTCATTCCTCTGTGTGGTTGTGACTTGTACTTTGTGCTATTTTTGGTCTCCTTGTTGGTGAAAAGGGATGTCAAAGAATTCGGTAACCCGCAAATCCCAGGTTGTAGCTAGACGGCAGCATACCACAGACGTTTTCTCATCATCCACACGGTTGGTTGATCGGCCACTCGATGGTGCCAATGGGTATGCTTTATGGAAGAAGAGCGTCCTTAAGTCCATTCAGAGCATGGAGCTTGATTCTCATCTGTTTGATGTTCTTCCGTCAAAAACATCAGTGACCTTCTGGACTTGGACTCGGGATGATGTCCAGATATTTAGTTAATTGCTGAACTCAATGAATCCATCAGTTCAGGCTTTGGTGGCGAGCACTAACACAGTGCGAAAGATCTGATCATCGTTAGAATCGACATACATCCACTAATGATCTTTCTCGCCTCTACGATGTTATGAGAGGTTTCTTTCAGTCCAAACAGTCCAGGAAGCCTCTTCAGGATCATTTTATGCAGTTTAAAGTTTTGGCTGACGAGTTTGATCGTCTCCTACCATTCACGAATCAACTGTCTCAGTTCTAGGACCACAGGCAGCAGCTCTTGGTAGTATGCTTTTTGGCTAGTCTGGATTCCGAGTTTTACTCAGCATGCTCTCAGATCCTGGCTGGGGCGACCATTCCCACTTACTTTGAGACATTCCGTCTTGTGAGCCGGGCGACTCGTCGGGATGAGTCTCGTGGTCTATCTCCTATGGAGAAATCTGATTAGACTACTTTGGCTTGATTTCATGATGGCTGCAACAGTCGAGGCCGTGGTTGTGGTGGTGTCAAGTTTGGTGGTGGAGGAGGTCGTGAGACCCGTACGTGCCACTATTGTGGGATTTAGGGACACATTCGGAGTGAGTGTTATAAGCTTCATGGGAAGCCCTCACTGGTGGCAAACGCCACAGCTAATCCCAGCCAGCAGGACCATGGCTAGATGAGACCTCAGGGGGCTCCCAATTCTTCAAGACGGGTTGTTGAGATGACTGCCACAGAGTATGGCCAGTATATGTATGGTCAGTTTGGCCAAAGTACGAGCTCCTCTGAGGTTCTAGCAGCTACTTTTGTAGGTAATCTTACTGCATGTATGGCCACTTCACACACCTGGGTCATTGATTCTGGAGCTTTCGCTCATATGGCTAGATCATCAGGTATTCTATCTGATTATAAGCTGACTCCTGGTTATGCTAGTGTTTTAGTTGCCAATGGATCCTCCTTAGCTGTTAAGGGTCGTGATGTTACGATACCGAATCCTGCTCTTCTGTTACACAATATTTTGCATAATCCTGATAATCCTTTTAATCTGTTATCTATTAGTCAGCTTACTACTTCTTTGGGCTGCTCCGTGACATTCTTCCCTGATTACTATATTTTTCAGGATTTTACGATGAAAATGATTATCAGTAGAGGACGAGTCTCGAGGGGGTTGTACCTGCTGGATGTTGCTCCTGCTCAGGCCTACTCTGCCCTGTCTCCTTCCGCTCTTGATGTCCATTGTCGTCTTAGGCATCCTGGTTTGTCAAGTCTTTAAATTGTTTATCTTAGTTTACGTTCTGTTTCTGCTATCGAATATGAGTCATGTCGTTTTTCCAAGCACTTGCGTGTGCCTCTTCCGTCTCGAGTTAATAAAAGAGCTTCTGCTCCATTTCAGTTAGTTCATTCTGATGTCTGGGGACCTAGTCCGGTCACCTCTTTGTTTGGTTTTCGTTATTTTATGAGCTTTGTCGATAATCACTCTCGTGCAATATTTATATATTTAATGAAAAATAAATCTGAGGTGTTATCTGTGTTTACTTCTTTCTGTATGACTGTGAAAACCCAGTTTGATACTTGTATTCGGGTGTTACGGAGTGATAATGGGGGGGAGTATATGTCTACTACTATGAGGAAGTTTATGGTGGGTCATGGTATTTCTCATCAGACGTCTTGTCTCAATTCTCCCGAACAGAATGGGGTGGCAGAGAGAAAAAATAGACATGTTTTGGAAACGGTCCGTGCTCTTCTATTTCATATGCATGTTCCTCACCATTTTTGGAGTGAGGCTGTTCTCACAGCATGTTATCTTATCAACCGCCTGCCGTCTACTGTGTTGGGTGGTGCCTCCCCGATATATGTGCTAGCTCCTACTTTGCTTATGCACTCCCTTCCCCTTAAAGTCTTTGGTTATGTATGCTATGTACGGGACACCCAACCACAGGTGACTAAATTTGATGCCCGTGCCCTAAAATGTGTTTTCCTTGGCTATCCCCAACACGAGAAGGGGTATCGGTGTTATTGTCTCGCGTTGTGTTGTTTTGTTGTGTCTCGGGATGTTACTTTCCTTGAGTCTACTCCTTTTTATTCTGCTTCTCCTATTGTTTCTTCCCTTGGTCGTGAGTCTTCTCCATCTCCTTTATCAGACGATCTTCTTATCTATCAGGCTTCCCTTGATGCACCTGTAGCCTCTCCTTCACCGCCTCCTGCGGCACAACCCTCGCGTGATCCACCTCATGCTGAGCCAGTTCTCTCGTCAGTTGATTCACCGGTAAGTGAGCCCTCTATTGCTACTCGTCGCCCTTATCGCACCTGTCGGAATCACTCCCATTATGTTGAGTCCTATAAGGGCTTGTCCTCATCTTTACATGCCTTTATTTCTACGGTTGATACTACTGATGTACCTGGTAGTGTTTTAGAGGCTCTCTCATATCCCGGTTGGTGTATTGCTATGTTGGAAGAAATGGCAGCCCTTGATAATAATGCCACTTGGGACCTTGTTCCTCTCCCATCCGAGAAGCAAGCGGTAGGCTGCAAATGGGTCTATATAGTGAAGGTGAATCATGATGGTTCTTTGGCTCGCTTGAAGGCTCGCCTTGTTGCCAAAAGTTATGCCCAAACCTAGGGTGTTGACTATTTTGAGACTTTTTTTCCGGTCTCCGAGATGATTTCTATCCGCCTTTTCCTTTCTCTTGCCGCGGCTCGGAACTGGCCGCTTCATCAGTTGGATATCAAGAATGTCTTTCTCCATAGTGATTTCCAGAAGGAAGTGTATATGGAGCAACCTCCCAGTTTTGTTGCTCAGGGGGGTCTGATCTAGTGTGTCGTCTTCGTCGTTCTTTATATGGCTTAAAACAATCTTTTCGGGCCTGGTTTGGGCAGTTTAGCACGGTGGTGCAACTGTTTGGTATGCGGCAGCCAGGCAAAGATCATACAGTGTTCTTTCGTCGGGTTGCTTCCGGATGTATTCTTCTTGTTGTTTATGTTGATGATATTGTTATCACTAGCGATGACAACGTTGGGATTAGTGATCTGAAAGCCTTTCTGCAGACACAGTTCCAAACTAAAAATCTTGGGCATCTGCGGTATTTTTT
>JAOTRH010000022.1:17759390-17774979 GCA_034768845.1 Heliamphora exappendiculata
AGAACAACCTGCTAGGAATATTAGGTGGTTTGGCACTTGGGAAGGTTCACATCTCATGGCTAATGTGGAAACAATAAAGCCCGCCATTAACTTGGTGATTATGGAAAGGCTATGAAAGGCGGAAAAAAACATACTCTCTTATACCTAGTCAGAAGCCGCATCCCATTTGTACATAGGGCGCACTACCTCGAATAGAACGGCAGTAAGGGGATCTATCTGTCTTAAGTTCCACAGCCACATCCCAGAATGCCATACGACTATACGAGGAAACAACTCTGAATCCTTCAGATCTGAATTATCCATGAATTTCTACACCAGGAAAGTTGAATTGTGGTTTGGAGAAGGCCACTAGCTTAATGCTGTCGTTATCACCCAAAGGGCTACATCTTTCTACTCTCCCTAGTTATTATGATCTTTTTTCCTCCTTGGGCAACTTTACACCATAATTGGCAACTCTCCAGAGTACTATCTAAAAAGAAGCCCATATCATCCTGGGAGGAAAACTGATGGTGATGATTTTGTAATTGCCAACTCCAATATCCTCATAACTTGTGGTAGTTTTTGACATCTTTATAATTGATCATAGAAACATTAAGTAATTTTTAGGATTTCTTGTGGTAGTCAAGAATTTATACTTTTGGATTCCTGCATGAATTAAGTAGGTGTAATCCCAATCAATATGACAATACCAAGTTCGATGAATTAGAAAGGATCTGGCCTTGGTGAGCTAGAAGAAAATGAATAACAAACAGAAGACAAGATAGAGAAATCGAAAAGTGTATCATTCAACCAATCTTGTAGCCTACCGTGCAATCACCGGGGTTCATTACTTTTGATATGACAACACTGGCTAGTTATTTAATAACCTCAGCGAAGGGAGTGAACAATCTACAAAGTAAAGGATAGTCGTAGGGCATGTATGTTTCACTTTGACATTCTACTCGGTTGTTTATTATAGTTAACTTTTTTCTGTTCAGCTATGCATTGTTCAAGATGTTTGATGACTTAGTACTTCTCGCCAAAGGTGGTCTCACAGTGTACCATGGATCTGTAAAGAAAGTTGAGGAATACTTTGCAGGCCTTGGAATCATTGTACCAGAACGTGTTAATCCTCCCGATCACTTCATTGATATTTTGGAGGGCATAGTTAAACCGGGCTCAGGTGTGACCGTCCAACAGCTTCCTGTCAGGTGGATGCTTCATAATGGTTACTCAGTACCCCCAGATATGATGCATTATTGTGATCAAATTGCAACATCCTCAAAAGGAAAAACTTCAAGTGTTGATGGGCCTACTGAACAATCTTTTGCTGGAGACTTGTGGCAAGATATGAAGTTCAATGTTGAGCTTCAGCGAGATCACATAGAGCACAATTTCTTAAAATCCCATGACCTATCTAACCGAGTTACTCCTGGTGTTGTCCGCCAGTATAGATATTTCCTTGGAAGGTACAAGTCTCTATTGCTATGATTTTATCTCATAAATTTGTCACTCTTCTCTTTTTCATGAGTGTTGAATTATCTGTGCTAGTGTCGCTATCAAATTGTGCTGTGGAAACAATCAAATAGAATTGAACAAACTCATGTTTACTTGTACATTTGACTTTTTTAATGAAAGGTACAACTATGTTCAAAAGCACACCTTTTCTCTCATCAATTCCATCAATGCCTTTTTTTTGGGTTCAAACTTATTTGTTTCGTAAGTAGCATGGACAGGAACGTGCGATACGACACGGAGACCACGACACATTGATTTTAAAAAATACAGAACCTAACAAGTTTTGGACACGTTAAATTTTTCTATTTTTAGATATTTATTATTTGTCAAAAAAAATAAACAATTTATTCAAAGGTAATGAAAAATATGCTACATATCATAATAAATTAAAACCATATATTTCATCTTATAAATATATGGCCTTTTAATTTGTTGTGTGCATAAGTAGTATTTCGAAAAAATATAAAACATTGTTAATATGAAGAAATTCATCATATGTCGTGTGGGACTAACCAGCTGCAGCCATCGGATGACTGCCCAGTCGGCCATTTCCTTTGAACAGTTGGGGTGCTACAATCTCTTCCACGTGGCTACCTCTCTGTTGTGCCTTCACACATATTCCAGGGGCACTCCCGATGATCATAACCTCTTTGCCACATAGACAAGGATCATGCTCTTATAGTAATACCACTTGTGACGACCTGCCTCGAGGAATGGTCCCGAGAAACCTCCAAAAGAGGTTCACAACATGCTTCAAAAACCATCGTAGGAAGTTAAGATCTTCTGTGCGCTCATTTATATACAACAACACATGACACCCTCACAGCGATGTGGAACTAACCAACCACAGCCACAAACAATTGCTCGGTCGGTCACCTCCTTTGAACAGCTGGGGTGTGCAAAAAATGTTGTCAAAGTGCTGCGAAGTGTCAGGTGTCTGGCATAATAAATTTATTTTTTAAAGAATTTTTAGAAGTGGCGGACATGCTTTTAGAAGTGTCCGAGGAGTATTGGTGTCCGATCCACATGTCTATATGACATGCTTCCTCCACAGAAGAGTCTGTGCATCTTATCAAATTTGATGGTGGTCCTTGATCATTTGAAATAGAATTGAGAGGTATCAATTAAGTTGGTCTATGCATGGCCATATGCTGGCCTCGAAGTCTATTTATAATAGTGATCTTGAACTTTAGTTGGTTTGTTTTTGCCCATTTGGTGGTTGTTCACAAATGTTAGTTGGTTAGTGAGAAAAAAGAGTTCACATTTTCCAGGGTTGGCAAGCAGAGAATGCGAGAAGCTAAAACACAAGCAGCGGATTATTTGATCCTATTACTTGCTGGAGCAGCATTAGGAATTCTTGCTAAAGTGAACGATGAAACATTTGGGGCTGTTGGTTATACTTATACCGTCATTGCTATTTGTAAGTGGACAACACAAATCCAATAGTTTTATCGTGTTGCTTTATAATTTATCTTTCATTTTATGATCTTATTGAATTGGGTTTTCTTTTCTTTGCGATGGTTATGAGAATAAATCTCGTAATTTTACCTCTTTCAAATGTATTTTGAACGACAATACGATCACCTTCCACATGACATGACACTTTGCAACAGCTATGAAGATGCTATAAATCTTTCATTTTTCTATTTTTCATTTTTAAACCTTCCTTCATTGCTATTTACTTCAATTACCTTGAGTTGCAGCACTTCTATGCAAGATAGCAGCTTTGAGATCATTTTCGTTGGACAAAATACACTATTGGAGAGAGAGTGCGTCTGGCATGAGTAGTCTAGCTTACTTTCTGTCTAAGGACACAATAGACAACTTCGATACAGTCATCAAGCCTTTGGTATATCTCTCCATGTTCTATTTCTTCAACAACCCTAGGTCATCCTTCCAGGACAATTACATTGTTTTGCTCTGCCTTGTGTACTGTGTGACTGGCATGGCGTACGTATTTGCCATCTTGCTCGAACCTAGTCCGGCCCAACTGGTATGTTTTTTTTTTAAGGTTATACCAGTATGCATATCTAATCAACATAAATATTATGATATTGTCAAAATCTTTTCTGCTGATAAACCACTTCACTCCTCCTGCAGTGGTGTGTTCTTCTTCCAGTTGTTTTGACTCTCATTGCAAACCAGGATAAAGACACTCCTGTTGCAAAGCTCTTGGGAAACTTTTGCTACCCCAAGTGGGCTTTAGAAGCTTTTGTCATTTCAAATGCTGAAAGGTAATGTAACTACCCTTTCTTTCTTGTAGAGTAATTTACAGTGATGCAGTGATGCAATTACCAGAAGGCAAACAAGTTGCACCCTCTTCCACCTATACTATTCTTGTTGAACAACATTCCCTCATCTTTTATCAAGGATTGAGAATTATATACCATTCTTGAAAATTTTCAATTTTCGGATGATTTATAATGATATTTTACAGAAAGTGATTAAGTTGGCTGATACATCTTGGCCTTATTTGTAGTTCATTTACGTTGCATTTGGTAGTTAGAGAAGCATATTTCTCAGATTCATCCTGTTCTCTTTCTCAGATTCATCCTGTTCTCATGCAACTTTTGTTTTGATAAAACTAAAAATTCACAGTAGGTAATTTGTGCAATATCCTATATCTAAAAAGTTCGCTTCCATTCTTCTGGTAAAAGTTACTTTGACAGGTAATGCACCTTAGTTTGTCACTTTCAACAGTCACAAGAAGTCAAATAAAGAAGGTGGGGGTATTTTGGGGCCATATTCTGAATTTGTTAAGGCACCTCGGTGCCATCAAACCATTATACAGAAGTAACAACCACTGGAGCTCACTAAAAATGGCTAGTTAGGAGGTGACGATTGGGTTCACTGCTTCTACTTATATACCCAAGATCACTCATGTGAACTTCCGATGTGGGATACGGTGTTACAATAAATAAGACACATTGGAAGGTAAATATATAAATAGGTCGCCATTGTCTTTAACTTGAAATTGTTTAAATTTTGATGCTCCAATATAGATCTGGTTACTGAAATGGTTACCACAAAATGTTGACAATTGTAACAATGCGGTCTTAGCAGTGTATAAAAGCTGCCAATAAAGAAGTAAATGATAAAATTTATTCAGGGTTGAAACAACTTATGAAAGGAACCATGAGACTGTTTTCTGTAGTATTCAGCGCTAACCAAAATGCAGCTAGCCGGTGAATGCTCTCACCAAACTGGAGAATTAATTTAATGATCTGTACATTGAGCTCTTAGCCAATGTTGGTTGGGTAAGTTGTCATTATTTGACCGCCGATGTGATATAAGTATGGTAAAATTATAGTGCGTGTAAAACTAAAAATACGCTTAACATGGGATAGTATCTTTCGGATTTGCTAGGTTTGAAGAGGCAATAATCGATCCCTTTCCACTTTTTAGGAAGTCATGCATGTCCTATTTAAAAGTTGGGTTTGGGTTATCCCATTCTTGTATTAAATTAAGATAAACAGAGTTCTTTATCAAATTCAAGCAGCACCCAATCTCTGTAGCATTTGATGTAGTTTTTAACTATAAGTTGTTGTAAATAACATGTGCTCCTAACTTCTTACCGTTTTTAAATTGCCATGTAATATATCTTGCTGCTTCATCCTTTAGGTACTCTGGGGTATGGTTGATTACTCGCTGTGGTTCGTTGATGGTAAGCGGCTACGATCTTCATAATTGGTCTCGCTGTCTAAATCTTCTCATACTTTTCGGTATACTTTGTCGATTTATAGCTTTCTTTTGTATGCTGGCCTTCCAAAAGAAGTGAGCACAACTATTTGTATCTTTTAACATTTTTGTGTGTAGAAAAACAGATAAGTATAGTTTTGATATCCTTGTATCATAATAGCTCCATTTTTTTCCCACAAGCATTCAGAGGGATAACCCAAAATTACTTTTAGAATTGGCTATAAAAATAGAATTACATAAATCAGGTTTCATAATTGGATTAAGGCTTTTTTTTATTTTTTTTATTTCTTGTACATTGTGATGTATATTTCTTTGTAGTTGATTGTTTCCTTTTTTTTTTGGTTGGGAAGAGTTCACGGTTGGTGCTGTGTATAACACCGTACTGTGCCTCGTAAGTGGGGGCGACTTCAAATAAATTTTCATAATTCAAATCGTTAATCTTTTAGCATTTGTTAAGCAGATTATTCATGCAAAAAATAATAAATTGAGCGAATATTGGTAGTTGTAAAAATGGATGTAAGTATAATTTTGAGAAATGATAATTAGACAACTGTGATTTGATCACATGCCTACTTATAACTAATCATTTTTTTTTTTTGCATAAATGATTTACTTGACTAGCATTAAAACTCAATAGTTTTCAATCATAAAAATGTGCTAGAGTCTGGTGAAGATTGCTCGTTCATATCATTTGAAAAATATAACTAATCTCTCTAAAGCCCTAGGCAAAAAAGTGAAGGCGAAGCCGTTGTTTCAATATTATTTTTCTTTCTATTGCTTAATTTCTTGAACCAACACAACTAAGATTTCAGCATTTATAATACGTGATGAAGGAACATTTGGAAGAATGCAAGCATAGAATCAAAAATTGCAGTTAAAACTTCTTGCCGCGATTCGACAATCTCTCTCTCTCTCTCTCTCTCTCTCTCTCTCTCTCTCTCTCTCTCTCTCTCTCTCTATATCTATCTATCTATCTATCCATCCATCCTAGAGGATGGCACCATACGTATGCTGTTGTTGAACTCTTAAAAGTTATATAAAGAAATTATAGTAATATAAATTATAATTATTTATAAGTTTATTGCTTGTATTACCAATAATTAAAATTGAAAGATATAAGAAATATTTTTTTGAAATAAAAACGTAATTGTAAGACATCTTTATAATCTAATTAAATTTTGCATTATGGTTATTGATTACTCTCACTACTCGTGAGAGTAAGATCACATACGATACCTTTAATCGTATTTTATTATATGTTTGCCCATACATTTGATATGAGTTTCTTATTTAAATCTTCATATAATGTCCTATAAGAAATAAAAGCAAAATAAAGTGCAGTTATATAGTATACTAAGCAAAGCATTAATAAAAATGATTACGTTTTTAGCACACAAATAAACCAGTAGGACATTGAATCACAAAGTAGATTTGGCAATCACCAAATTTGCAAGAATCTATTTTTTCTACAATGGACGCAATTCGTTTTGATGACATTTAAGTGCTTTAATTTTTTCCTTCTACGAGGCAAAAATAGATCATAGCATATGAAATGCATGCTATTACTATTTAATAATAAATTAAAATGTAAGTATTTTTAAATTTATTATGTAAATATTGTAGTTATTAAAGTGAGTTGGGTCTGATAAATAGGTTTAGTTAGTTATAATATTATATTTTGTTACTATTATTAAATGGTAAGGACTTGTTAATAGTAATATAATGTTACCATTGTATTAATTAAACCTTTATACTTTTAATTTGGTATTTGTTCAAATGCTAGTTTTTTAATTAATCCAAGTACTGTATTTTACATTTTTTATGTGACTTGAATATATATATATATATGCATTACCAGGCCCAGATATATCATTTGGATCTTACTAATCGTTAATCATACACACATAATCGCCAATCAAAGTATAATAAAACAAAACACAAGATTTTATTGATAATAAAGGAAAACTTACATAGAGATACTTTGGATACAAAGATAGATGATGGAGAAATTTTTACAGAAGGGGAATGATGGAAGAAGAAAGAAAATTTAAGTCTAAGTGTTGCGAGAGACGAGCCATCTCAGCTAGCTTATATAGACTCCAAGCTCTCCAAACTTCAAACAAATTTGAAAATTAAAAATGAGTAGAAAAATTGAAATAATTACAATACTATTTGCTTTATAATTTTTACTATTTATAACACAGTAACTTGTCAAGTACTATGAAACATTCGAGGGAGAATAGTGATACTATTTGAATCATTGATGGAGTATCTGATATTGTTGCTTTTGACTACTTTTAGAGATGACATGATAGAAGGTATCTTAGAACAATTTGGGCAGACATTATAATGGAGAATCTTCAATCAGCACCTTTAATGACAAAATAGAGAAAACTTTTGCAATTTGAAATTTAGCATCACGCGTTATTCGGCGTGAGGATTAATTGAAAGCTTTGCAGACAAGAAATGTCTAGAAATTTTTGGCAATCTCTTTGAAAATTTTTAGAAGAATAAAATTGATATTTTTGAAGATAATTTTGAAAATGCTTCTGACGTCATAACGAAGCAGAATCAAAATCTATCCCAAAACAATCATCTTCATTTTCTTGGGCAAAATTCTCTTCAAAATCCTCACCTAATAAATCTTCTTGAGAAATTTGGAACATTAACTCACGTTAAATAGTTTTATGTAAAGCATCTTTAGAAATTTTTAAGAAATGATTGCGATCAAGGACTTTTGCACGAATAAAAGCAATGTTGAAATTTAAAACATCTATTGAAGAATATATAGTAGATTTAGGAGATGATGAAGAAGCAAGTTTAGACGCATAGGAAGCTTTACGTGTTTCAAAGTCTTTATTCTTTTGAGCATTCTTTTGAATAATTTTGGTCAAATAAAAATTCTTAAGAGTATCGGGATAATACTATTTGAGAATTTCAAATTTATCCTACCAGCGAGAAGCAAATTCGCGGGAGAGATAAGGAATTAAATTTTCAACGCAGATGGTGAACTTCCATTGGAGCAACAAAGGATAGGAAAAATCTGCATAAAAATGAAGCAATGAGAGATTTCAAGGATTTGTGTATTTAAAATAATGTTCATAGGATTCCTTTAATAAAGATAGGAGGATGTCGGGATGAAGTCCAAATTGTTGCCACCAAATGTGGATTCAATAAGGAAGTGGAGATTCAAAATTATTACAAAATTTAACAAACCATGAATACTTCATGGCTTCATTTTGAAAATAAAAAAGATTATGAAAAACTTTTTGATAATCATAAAAATTATAAGTTTTTTGGGGCGGATAGCGTCATTTTTAAAAATTTTATTAAAATTCTCGCCTCGACCCCATTCATGTTTAAAAATAATTTTTTGAATTACACATTTAGAATAACTAACGATTTTTCCGTTGTCATTACTATTGTGTTGAATTTTAACAGATCAAGTTTCTAATAAAATGGTTTAAAAAAATAAGCGATTTGGAGTTCTGATTTCTAATATATAATACCATTTAGGTGGAAGATATCTTTCAATTAATTTGGCGATTGCCACGGGTTTCTCCTTATCACTCTATGATAAAATCACTTTATAGTCATCTTCTTCAAGAGGAATAAAGGAGAAAAGAGTTTCATTAGGAATATAGAACGGTGCTTTTAAGGACTTTTGAAAGGATGTATTGCCTTTCATAAATTGTGTGCATGTTGAGTTTCGGAAAAAAATCACTCATTATACCTTTATTTTTTGACATCATAAAGATGGATGAATTTTTAGATCCCTGCAAGAATTCTCGAGTTGAGAAATCAGGAAGAGAATTAGATTCACCTTTAATAAATTTTATATCGAAATCAAATATAGATAATATAGCTTGCCATCAAACAAATATTTGTTTAGAAGTAATATTTTTAACATTTTTTTATAACACATCTTTAGCAGCTTTACAATCAATTTTTAATAAAAATTTTTGATTTAATAAATCAACTTTAAATTTAGTAATACATAAAACAATAGATAATATTTTTTTTAATTGCAGAGTAATTACTTTGAGCTGGTTTCCATACTCCACTAGTATACCTAATTAATTGTTCTTTTTCTTGACATTTTTGTTTTGATATTCCGCCGTAACCTATGTCAGAAGCATCTGTTTCAACAATTTTAAAGGTATTAAGAATAGGCAAACATAAGCATGAAAGTTATTTGGCATGTTGTTTAATTTTTTGAACAGCTCTTGTGTGTTGGATTGTTCACGGTTTTGGATTCTTTTTAATATTTGATATAATAATTTTGTATCCTTATGCATGTCTTGATAGAATTCTTTAATGTAATTTAAACTTTCTAAAAAATTTTGTAATTGAGTTTTATTTAAAATTTCATCTAGAAATTTATCTGCAAATTTTATGGATCTATCAATTTGAATTATTGTGCTTTGATAAATATTATGACCAAAAAATCTTATTTTGGTTTGGAATAATTTCATTTTTTGAGCGCCTAAAACTAATCCATTAGACTTAATAATATTATAAAATTTATGTATATGTTTTATATGTTGAGATATTAATAAGAAAAATATTAAGACATCATCAATATAAACAATACAAAATTGAGTATAATTATTAAATATATCATTCATAATTTTTTGAAATTTTGAAGGAGTATTTTTTAAGTCAAAGGGCATAACATTCTATTCATAGTGTCCAAAGAGCACAGTGAATGCAGTTTTATATTTATCTTTTTCATCAATTTGTATTTGCCAAAATTCTAATTTCATATCAAATTTAGAAAATATTTTTGTTTGATTTAAACGGTTTAATAAATCTTTTTTATTAGGTATGGAATATCTAATCCATTGTAAAACTTTATTTAAAGGTTTATAATTTATAACTAATCTCGGTATTCCTCTTTCTAATTCAACATTTTTATTTACATAGAATGCCGCACACCATCATAGATAATGACTAGGACGAATTAATTTTTTATCTAATAAATCTTAGATTTTTTTTTACAATATTCTAATTGGATTTGATCCATTTTGGAAGGTCGAGCTTTAGTGGGAATAAATCTTTCGTTAAAATCAGATTCTAATTGAACTATATGTTGTTTACAATACCAAAAGGTATGTAATAAATTTTGAACATAAATTTTTTTATATAAAGTTTTAAATTCTTCTATTTTTTGTTGTGTTTCAAATTTATTAATTTATTTTTCAATTTGAGTATAAGATAGTTCTTCTTGTAAATAATAAATTTGTTTTTGTTTAAAAATTAAATTGGTTTTTAATTCTTGCAATGTATGTGGCTGTGGAGGAAATATAAATGGAAAATTTATTTCTTAATTTTCTAATAATTTTATAGAGATTCATTCATGGGTTACCTTAAATGGAACAATTATTGTTAAGAATGGAGTGCTTAAAATCATATATTGGGATAAATTTTGGACAAAGCCAAATTTTGTTTGAAGACATATGCATTGATTAAAATATAAGCATTAGATAATTTGTAATTTATTTTTCTGGAACTGCCATCAGCAGTATGCAAGCTTTATTTAATTTTTTTAAAATATTTGATAGGGATTAATCATTCTCTTATACAATTAAGATCAGCACCAGAATCAACTAACGCAATTGCTTCAACAATAAAATTTTCTTGGATTACCAAGTATATTTTTATATACAATTTTTGAAACATGATTTGATTTAATGAAAGAAAATTAGATTCATTTATTGTTAAATTAGGATCAGTAGGTTCTTGTATAATAATATCTTTATTTTTATTTTTATTTTTAATTTTTTAATTATGTATTACATTTGTACTTTCTTGAGTATTAGGGGATGGTTCATAAGCAAAATGTATTGGCTCTTCTTTTTTAATTTCTACGATTGAGATTTTTTCTTATAAACTTTTAATATCTTGTTTTAGTTGATTTAATTCTTGATACATGTCATTAATTGTAGGTGTTTGTTTTGGTTGTTGTTCAAGTCTTTTTAAAATCAAGATTTGTAGTATTAAGTTTTTGTAAGTGTGGACTATTTTCAATTTTTGTAGTAATTTGATTTAAATATTAGAGTACTGTTTTAGATCTTATTTCTGGATCATTAATTTGATTTAATGTATCTAATAAATCATGTTCTGGTTTTGATAAGACATTAATTGATAAAATATTAATTGATAAACCATTCATATTTAATATTGCTTGATAATAATCATTTTGTGTTTGGCATTTATTACAACATTGATTATTATTATCTTCTTTAGAATCACTTGATGATATTATTAAATCTTGATTTAATTTTTTTAATTCTCGAGAATAATTAGAATTATCATAATCATATTCAGATTGAAAATCTTCATTATCACTTGGAGGATTGTAATTTAATAATAAATTACATAATTATTGTTTTAATTCATCAAAGCAATTTAATTCATTTATTTTTTGTTTAGTATAACATTTAATTGCAAAATGACTAATCTTACCACATTTCTAGCAAAATTTATCATTACTTGTTGATGCTTGATTTGTAGATATTTGATTTTTATTAGACTTTTTGTAATTAAATATTTTTTTATATTTAGTATTTTGTCTTTTATATATTTTATATGGTTTATAAGATCGATCATATTTTTTATATTTGGGTTTATATATATATTTAGACTTATAACGATTATATTTGTACGATTTTCTTTTCTTAATCTTTTTATCTCTATCAAGAGGAGATTTAATAGTATTATAACTAAATTGATAACAAATTGACCAAATTCTGTTTTTCCTAATTATTTTTCTTTCTTTTATTAATTTTTTAATTTTATGTCATTACATAATACTAATCATTCTGCACATATTTCTGATATTAATTCTTGATATGTATATTGATGATAAGGAATTAAACCTTGATTTTTATTTCTGATACGAGTTTTTACTTTTTCAGCAAATAATGTTGGAAGACCAGCAAGAAATCGTTCTTTTCAAAAATCTTGATTAGCATCATTGCGTTGATATAATTTAGATAGAAATACATATTTATACTATCTAAAATGGGTTAAAGTGGGGCATCTTAAATTGATTAATAATTCTTTGCCTCTTTTAAGAACCATTTGTGTATTTCCAACAAAATGTTGAATTATTGATGTAATAAGGGTTATAATAATATCACTTATTGATGTAATAACGAAATGTTGAATTCTTTTCCTCTTTTTACTGATGTTAAAATTTTTAATTTTTGTTCATCACTTAAATAATTATCCGACCAACCTTTAAGCTGGTCGAAAAATCATGCTATTAATAATTCATCGACTGAGGCATCATTATTAGAAGAATTATGAGATAATGCCGCATTTGTAGCCATCATCATATGTTGTCCCATTTCAATTATTTGATAATCAGTTTTACCGTCAAGATTCTATTTTATTAAATTTGTTCCATTAAAAGCTAAAGAAAAAGATTTTTCTTCAAATTATAAATCAATAGGTGTTGGTATTAGATAATAATTTTTTGTAGTAGGTTTTGAAGTTATATATATTTCTTGAATTTGATTAAGTGTTTCTTGAAATTGTGAATATAAATTTTTTAATTCTTTTTCTTCATCATATTCTAGAACATGTATAAATTTATTATCTTCTTGTTCTTTTACAGGAGTAGATGTTGAAGCTTGTACTTTTTGTGAGTATAAAGATTTTTGTAATTGTTCGATAAATTCTTGTGAAGAATTTTGTAATTTATATTTAGGAATTGATAAAGGTGTTACCGTAGAAGGTGTAGAGATATATACTGTATTTGGAGAATTTGGAGTAACAGCTCGAGCATCTTGATTTTTAACGAGATGATAAATAGTATTAATTTTTGTACCTACATTAATTGTAGCAGAAGTTTCAAATTGTTCAAGACGAATAACCTGTTCTCCCAGGATTTGAAAATAAGTATTAGTATAATTTAATTGATAGGGAAGATGTTGATCAGATTCGAAAAATGGACAGGCTTTAGTGCTAGAACCTAATATAATTGTTTTACTAGGTGGATATACAGAGTGGAATCCACTACCATCCGTAGTTGTTCATTTCTTTTCAAATGTATTTATAAATTGGGTTAATAATTCTGTAGGAATAATAAATTTATATTGGGAACAATAAATATTATAATACCAAGGAAAGGAACAAATATTAATTTGAAATTCTTGTAAGAATTTAATATATTTATTTTTAATTTGTTTTGCTTATTCAATAGTATTATTGTGTATAAACCATTATCTATTATATTTATTATAATATTGTAAATATTATGTATTAATTTCATCAATATTTATTTCAAATGGTAGGTGTGATGATGAGGAGGAAGTTAGTGGAGGTGAATGAGATGATGATGAAGTGTGGAATGATGATGAAGCGTGGAATAATACGAGAACTTGTGATATATGTGATGGTAGTGGGTTTGGTGTTAAAGTTAAAGTATTTATATTTAAAGTAGTTAAATTTATATATATTTTGTTTTCTTGATTCTGATTAAAATTATTTCTATAAATTGGTTGAGAAATTTGATCTTGTATTTGAATTCCAGATAAAGGATAATTTTGAAAAGATTAATTTTTTAAAGATTGACTCAATGTATAATAATATAGTGATCTTAATGATTAAGTTGATTTTAATAATTGAGTTCTTAATAATTGTGATGGTGTTTCAAAATTTTGTGTTTTAGATCGTTGTATAGATTCCGATCTATGAGGAGGAAATTGAAGTAATACAGATCAATCGAAAAACTCAACAATGGAATTTGGATTAGTTTCAGTTTGTGATGTTTGGGGTGGCATAATTTGTTGCATATGCCAACTATTATTATCTTGAGCATCAGCTTCACCTATTTCATGCTATTTGATTACTTTTGAGATAATAACTTGAGATCTATTAAGATTTGATTGAAACATTATTGTGGATCCATGTGGACTAGTTATTCCTTTAAACATGGAGGCTGATACTGTCATGACTTTTAAATAAACCATATATGTTATTTGTAAATTTAGAGATAAAACATCCATATTATATCTTTTTTGTTTGTACTTGTAATATTAATATTTTTAAAATTGTAGGATCATGTAGTTATACCTCAAAATTAGAAAAGTATTCAAAATATACGGGACCATGTACAAAACTTGTTTTAATTGTTCCTAATAATGCATCATAATATAAATTATGACGTAAATCTACCAAAAAATAAATAATAGATTTATTTAAATTTAAACGAGTCATAGGTTTTATTTCAATTTGGACTAATCCTAAATGTAAAAAATTAAATTCTTTTTGTTAAATTTTTTTTAATAAGATTTGGATCTAATAATTGAAAAGTTTAGTACTGATTAGTAATTGGTAAAATTTGTTCAACAGTTTTTATTTTATAAGTTTGTTTTAATTCAAATTTTTTTATCATAAAGTTCATTTATATTCTTTTTAGGCATTGGCCAATTTGTTAAAAAAAATTATTTTTTCTACATTAATTTCACTTTGATTAACTATTTGTAGAGATCTATATGAACTTTCACCAGAGAGCATATGTAAGAATGATATGATAATTCTAGCTATGAATATGTAAATAGAAACAGTAATAACAGTCAATAATGGTGCGTCCTTGGCCTTACAGACAAAAATGAAAATTTATGACTACTGTTTCGAAGTCACGCCGTTAATGGTTTCATCAATTTCGACGAGTTATACACTGCAACTACAAACACATAGATGACTCTGATACTATTACCAGGTCCATATATATCATTTGGATCTTATATATATATATATATATATATATATATGAAAATTTTGAATTAAGTCTTATTTAGCTAACTTGTATTTCAATAGGTCTCATTTAAAATTTATATTCCATGAAATCTTATTTTATATTTTTTATACCAAAATTACCTCTAATATAATTTCACTCCCTAACACTGCCAAATACCACTCCAATCACCACCGCCGCTACCGCCATCACCACCATCACCAGAGAGAGAGAGAGATATATTCTCATTCTAGATATAAAATATCTCATTTGTTATGAATGTTTTATTGTAGTTTTAGATCCGAAAATGATACATTATTCTCGAATGTCTAATGTCTCATTTGTTATGAAATGCTTTAAAATATTTTATAATAAATGAGATATTTCATAACAAATGTTTCATATTTCGAAATGAGATATTTTATTTAAATAAGATATTTTTTAAATAAATGTGTATCTAAATATATAACTGTCTCGTTATATTTAAATAAATAAAATATTTTATAATGTATCACTACTTTTGAAATGAGACGTTATAAGAAACCAAACCACCACAACAACAACACACAAACCACCAGACCACAACTACCAACACCAAACCACGCCACCACCACCAAACACACACGGGGGGGGGGGGGGGGGCGC
>JAOTRH010000022.1:17775079-17789847 GCA_034768845.1 Heliamphora exappendiculata
TAAGTTAGTTTATAATATATAAATTAATAAATTATTAATTATAAACTTATATAATATAATAAACTTTAAGTTTATAAATTTTAATTTAACTTAATATATTAAACTACTATTGCATTATAAATTTAAATACAAAAAAAATCAAAAAAATCACAGGCCCAGGCTTGAGGCCCGAGCCCCGTAGCCCAAGCCTGAGCCCTTTTGCCCCTAGGGCTTGAGCCGACCTCCGAAGAAAAAAACCCGGTCCGGCTTGGCCCGAGAGTTTGGTGGGATCCCGCCCGGTCCACGACTGGGCCCAAATTAAACATCTATGTTTTGTTTGAGATATGCTAATTGTTAAAATTGAAAGCGTTTTATTGATTGCTACTTAACACCTATTTTATTTTTGTGATTGTCGTTGAATGCATTTTTTTAAGAGATGCTAATTGTCAAATGGTTTGTCTAAATTGTTGAATATGTTTTGCTAATAAGAAATTGTTTGCTAATTTTGTTAAAATTTTAATTATACACTTTTTTATTTATATAATGGCCATGTTTGGGTGGTTAGCTTATTGCTTATTTGCTTATAAGCAAATAAGTCAAAACACAAATAAGTTGGTTCATTTAGATGACACAAATAAGCCACTTCATTTAAGTTTGGTTCGTTCGAATGATTTTTGGTTTATTTGCTTAAATAAACTTGGTTCGTTTGGGTGATTTTTAGCTTATTTGACTTATTTACCTATTAATTTAAAATTTAACTTATTTAGTTCGTTTGAATGACGTAATATATTTTTGACTTATAAATTAAATAAATAAATAAATTAATTAATTAATTTACCCAAACAAGGCCAATAACTTTACCCGTCAAATTGTAGTTTCGAAGTACCTAAAAAGTCACTCAATTTGCCGATCTTAAAGATGAACAAGTTGACTGTGGGTTAAACATTTTCCCACTTGCCAATAATAAATTAAATAAAAATATTGCTCGAATCCAATCCAATCGCACCCACTTCCGATTAACGGTCAAAGCAGCCGCTGTTTATGTTTCAAGTGCGCCGTCACGTGTGCTGCAATTTAACTCTCAACGAGAAAACAACATGAAATCAGCCTTTCGAAATGCCTACTTCACATTCTCTCGCTCCTTAAACCCTAACCTTCAATTCCCCCTCTTTCTTCTCCCCCCTCTTCGCACCGCCATTGCAATTTCTTTCACCACTATCGAAAACCTGCGACCGCTTTCTGCGACTCGTTGCTGTTCTTCCTCTTCAATGGCGGACGGTGAAACTCACGCGCCTCCTTCCCCTTCTTCTGCTCTGGAGAAGCAGTTCGAAGACTTCCGCCGCCACCTCAACGAATCTGGGAGCTTACGGGAACGCATCCGAGGTGTCGCAATGGAGATTGAGTCCGCTACCAGACTCATGCACTCTAGTCTTCTTTTAGTTCACCAGTCTCGCCCCGTCCCTGGTACCCACTGCTTTCCATTTCTGTTATTTTTCTTGTTTATGGTTATTTGTTTGGTTTAAAGTTTTTTTTTTTTTTTTGAATAGCATGCGTTTCTGAGAAAGTGAACGAAGGCAAATGTGCTGTTTGGTTATTGGGGAAAAAAGTGGTAGAAAGGGATTATCGAACATTCTTGAGGTACTGTTTGGTTAGCATTTTGGATATACTTCTTTTGCTAATTTACAGCGAAAGGGGAAAGGATTCTCTGCTTTCAAAAGCAATTGAAGTACTTCTAACATGCTAATCAAAACGTGCCTAATAAACAAAGCAAATTTTAACCTTTTTCTTTTGTGCATTTTGTTTCCAGAACCAAGCTGGGCGACAAGAACGTGAAATTTTAACTCGGTTATAAATGCTGTTTTGGTCTCCAAACTTGAAACACCCTCCTGAACTTAGTCTTACTAGTAGTGTGAAGTATGCTTGTGTCTGGTTGTGTGTGCATATATCTAGATGCGCAAAACACAGATAGATGCCTACAAAGCTAAAATAACATAACTAGTTTCTTCTTGTTGATGGAACGAAAAATTGTTGCTACAAGGTTGTTTTCCCCCTTCCACCAGCCATTATGGAAAGTTACTCAAGAGATAATTAATGTGATTAGTAAACAGCTGATGCCCTTTTCATGATTGACTTGAGTACTTACTTTATACGCTAATTTATAGTAATGGAGATGATTTGTATTCCACTGTGTCATTTCCCCTGAGTCATCCCATGTCGGTGTGCATCATTGGATCAGGGTGCCCCCTATCCAATAAAATAATCACAAATTGAGATATGTAATTTCTCACATTATTTCCAATGTGATTTAGAGGTTTTAGAGAAGGCGAAGGCTCGGATTGGCGTGCTGAAAAAGCTTTTTCATCAACTGGCTGAAATTCTTCAGGAATGCCCTGGGCAGTATTACAGGTAATTAGGGCATTTGAAAGTTGGGGCCTTTGTAGATTTGGGTAGCTATTTATTGTTTGTGATGGTCTTTTTTCCCCCTTTTGTGATTAGGTATCACGGTGATTGGAGGAGCGAGACACAGAGTGTAGTCTCAGTGCTGGCATTTATGCATTGGCTAGAAACAGGAAGCCTTCTTATGCATACCGAAGCTGAGAAAAAACTTGGGCGTATGTTTGAACTTTGTGATTGTTTCTTTCTCAATAACATTTTATAACTGACTAATAGATGCTTTCCTGTCTTATTGCATTAGATTTCTCATTGATGAAGTGTTTGAAATCCTAGCATGCTGGTAGGATATTATTGATGGTTATTAAATTCACGGAATATAGATTGCAAAAGTTTTACATGTAGTTTTGTATCTTCTGATGCGACTCTTGGTTTTGGAGGGATAATTTTCCTTACATTCAGCAGGAGGAACTTATTCTTGTAGTTTCCCTAGCTTTTCTATAAAATTGCTTTTCTATAAAATTTTAGGTAGCTGTTTGATTACACCTCTTCAAAAGTTTCTAGTTTATGTTGTCAAATTGCTTATAACTGGGGAGCAGGTTGCCTTTCGGTCTTGGAATTCTTCGAGAATGAGAAAACTTGGGGGGTTGTAAGTTATTAACAACAAGAAAGAAAGCTGAACAGAGAACGCTTGTGACCGACCACATGGTCCACATCCATCTTTTTCCCAGGATCCATCGACGCTTTTAAAACTTGGATGCTGTTTTGGGTCGATAAGCAGGTCTTAGGGTCAAAGTTTTGGATTAAATTGGAGATGGCAAGATTCTATAAAATGAGAAAATAATTGTACAAATGTATTAACAATTTTTAGAATTTATTCCTTTTTTTTAATCTATCAAATATATAGAAACTAATCACCTTTCATGGTTTCACCCTTGGAAATTTGATTATATAGCTCAAAATGTAAGAGTCCCAAGTTACAAGATCTAAATCTAAAATCTAATAAGCAAATTACAGATGTAAAAGTAGATCAGTACTTTCATTCACAGTCCACCAGCGAATGAAATAAACAAAACACATAAAATGAATCAACCACTAACTCACATTTTTTAGATTAGTATAGTTTTGTTGCTATTTTAGATATGGATAGTACGCACAACTAATTAGAAATATACATTGAAATGACATTAATAGGCCCAACAGTAGGACCGTGTGCTTCTACAGCTTGATCGATGATCTTATTCCCCTACCAATCCCAGAAGACTATATTGCAGTTTTCATTGGGATCTATATCAATCCTATACTTTGGTATCATAAGATCATACATCCACATCGTGATTTTAACAACCAAGGGATGGGACTCACCCTCCCTAGGGAAGTTCTTTGGTCAAGTTTAGGTCGATTGGACTTCACTTATGTAGTAGATTCTTTTAAAACCTTATTTTTATCCTACAGAAAACCTATGAAGTTGTGGAGTCCATATTTAATGTTTTAAAGACTTGAGAAGTTAATAGCTTTAGAGATTGTCTTGCATGCTTTATGCTTGTCTTAGGTCTGACCCATATACATTAATCCATGTATGAGTTTTTGAAGTTGGTTTTGTTAATTTGTCTTCATGATGTCTTTTTCGTATTGTTCTATTTTTACGAGGAAAAGAAGAGAGAGAATAAAGTTTACTTAAGCATTTTCTTGGCATTTCCTTGCCTCTTAATATGGCATTTACTAACAATATCCTTTTATGCTCACTTATCCTGGTCAGCTGTCAATACAAATTGGCCTTTAATCATCATTCCTTTATTCATTACTCAGGTTAGATGACTGAATAACTATTTTTTATCTTCTAATTTTTGTTTTTGTTGATCAATCATGTAGTGAATGATTCAGAGTTTGGTCTGGATATTGAAGACTATCTTATTGGTGAGTGATTTGAACTTTCCAATCTGTGGTTGTTGCAAGAGATCACTGTTGGGGGTGATAAATTCATTCTGGTGGTCAAGTGTTATTTGATGAAAATGAAACTAGTCGCTGATGGGTTTTTGTTACCTTGCTCTAGCGCTAGTTGCTGTGCATGCTTTAGAAAAAAGCGTTAAGCTTTGAAGAATTTGTGCAAATTGAAATGGAAAGGGACCACTGTGCATAATATCCGACTGAGAAGTATAAACAAATCTCCCCACAACGTTCGTTATTCTGGGACGTGGAGAAAATCATTGCTGCATTTTCTTGGACTATAGATACTAGTGACACAAGCAGGTGTGGAATGAATATCTGAGACATATGTGTGATGGTATCCGTATCATGGTATTGAGATCTTTAAATCATCATGCTTATCTTCTAGTCGGTAATGATTTCAACACTGAGAAATATGTATAAAGATCATTACATTAGTTTCATAGTAAAGATATGAACATATTGATTTTAATATAGGTAAGCATTTCACAGAGCAAGGGAAAATTTTTGGGCAGTACACATTGATAGATATTGCTGGGTTCGAGTCTTTTGGATCTTTGTGGAGTTACTCCTGTTTTACTATTATTCTGGTTCCCTTTTACAATTTATTCTGCCTTTTTTAATCTCTGCTACCTCATTTAAACTTTGTCAGTTGTTAAGTTAATATCATTTTGTATATTTATTGTCATCATATTTGATTGATGCATTTGGAGTAATTATAACTTCAAATGATGTCTTAATATAGGAGGTTTCTGTTAAGTGTACAGCAGTTTTCTGTTTTTATGTTTTTATCACTGGCGTTGGCATGACTGACAGCACTTCAATTAATTCCTTGAATACATTGTCATTGTTGGGTGTCTGATTTTCATAGATGTACTGATCTTTCTTCTTTTCTCGTTATGCAGGAATTTGTTTCATGTCCAATGAATTGGTAAGAGTGTGGTGTGGTTCTTATTCTGATTATGTATATATATGTTTTTAACTTGTATTGTCTGACATATAGAGTTTACTTCTATGATTTAGGATATTCTGGGAAACTTGAAAATTACGAAAGTCTTTAATGAAATCCCGAGAATGTGGAAGAGAGAATTAGTTTATCAAAATTTTAACAGATGAACATGAGCAACTAGTTTGCAGTTGTTTAGAGCATGATGTTTACTTGTTACCATAAATTGCAAGTCTAGGGGTTTCCTTAAGGTGTGATTTTCTTTGACAAGTTATGGTTAAAAAAGGTTTTAAGGCCTTCCCTTGGCAATGATGAACTACTAATTGTGTTAAAAAAAAATCTCATTTTAATATCAGTCATAGGAGACCTTATAAAACTTTTACTGAAGCTCCATATCAACATTGAATACTGTCACAATTGGCTAGTGATGAATTTGAGCACCACAATTGGGTTTTGCAGCCGAGGTACGTGGTGAACCAAGTGACAACTGGAGATTACGATTGCCCAAGAAAGGTGTCGAAGTTCTTAACAGATCTCCATGCAGCATTCCGAATGCTTAATCTCCGGAATGACTTCTTGCGCAAGAAGTTCGATGGTAGGATAATCGTTTTTATTACTTATTCATAGTTAAGTTATAATATTTTTATAGGACTACCGCCGTTTGTTTTCCTGTATTTTCTTTCCTTTTTTTATAGTTTGTATATTCTTTATCTATTGGTTCTCCCTTCCCCGGGCACATGGCAAAAGGTAAACTTTTGCATGTCTGGTGCTTTTAGGAACTTAATTCTTTCTTGTAGCTGATTCGAGTTCTTGCATGAATCATGACAGGAATGAAATATGATCTACGGAGGGTTGAAGAAGTTTATTATGATGTTAAAATCAGAGGCTTGGCAGCTAATGGGCATTCACTGGGGGACCAAGGAATCCAAGGAGAGACATAGGTCAGTCTTAGACAAGTTGGGTATTCACTGGGGGACCAAGGAATCCAAGGAGAGACGTAGGTCAGTCTTAGACAAGTTGGGTATACCGTTTAATTTCTCTATTTCTCTATTCATCTTGTCGGCTGTCCATTGCATATTTTTTAGGATAATCTTCTTGTTTGCAAAATCCAGAATCGGCGAAAGTGGCGGTTTGTCTTGCCAACCAATATCAATTGGATATAGGAAACATATTTTGCTGAGAAAAGAATTGAAATGAAAAATGGTTTTGGTGAGAATGTTGTTTTTAGTTCTTATAGAAAATCTTTAAATAGATTTATGGGGTACATCAATTCCAGGTAATAGGGTTCTTGTGCATCTGTCTAGTTATATTCCCAATCGGAAGCAATCAAGCAAACAAATGGAAGATTTCTTATATTCCAGCACTACTGCTAAGCCTCCGTTTGAATTGAAAACTTTGTTTGAATTGAAGGATTTAAAGAGGTTGTAGGATTTAAATATAAAAATTTGTTATAATGTTGTTTGAATTGTTTTTAAGAATGAGAGAGAAAGCGGATGGAAGGTTAGTGGCCGGAGAAAAAGGCTCACTTGTGAAGTTTTCTTTCTCTTTGAAATTGGAAAGAAACGGATGGAAGTGATGGCTACAATTATTTTTATAATATTAATTATAATTTTTTATGTCTACATTTAAAGCAATGAATTTAAGCTATAAAAACAAATAAATATTAAACACATCATTTTGCTTTATTAGTTATCATTAAACAAACAAGGGAAATAAAATAATACTCTCATTTTGAATAACTGAATAATCAAATAAGGGGAGAAATAGATCTCACTGTTTGCCTTCTCTTTTCTTTTTTTCATAACTATTATTTTTTTACATTTTGTTTTCTCACAACGTTGGTGTTTGGTATTACTGAAATTAATAGCTTATAGATTGTAACTTATAAAAAAAGTTATGAGTTTTTAATAAATATATTAGTTTATAGTTAAAATAAAAATAATAATAATAATAATTTGTAACAAAAATTGTAGGTATTTAAAAAATATTATAATTTATTATTAAAATTAGTAATAAAAAATTAAAAAATTGTGCTCGAAAATCTTAGTTAAATACCTTCAATCTAGCTTAAGCTTTCTTTCCCCGTATTGTTCTAAGAAAATTAATGGTGTAAAAATAATTTTTTATTTTTATACTGATGTGTTGAAGTTATTTTTTAATTAATCTAGTTATTTTTTTATTCGAAAGTAACTAAGTCTAGTTTGGGATAAAAGAGTTCAGCATATTTTGTTTTTTATTTTTTAATTAAAATATATATTTTTTAGTTGGTCTTGACAAGAAGAATTTTAAAATTCTTAATTAAAAATAAAATAAAAGAAATATAATTTAATTAACGCCATGGAAAAGATTGGAATGGATTAACAAGTAGATTGGAATAGATCAACCATGTAAAATTTTTAACACCATGGAAAAATGCTTAACACCATCATGTTTAATTGGGTTTAGTTTTTTTTTTTATTTTTAAAAAAATAATACGAACTTAAGTGACATTTACCATTTTCGGGATTTGCAATTTTATAAAGTTATGAGACTCATTTTATTTGTAAAACCAAACCTGAGGTTAGGAGTGGAAAAAAAAATGTGGGTTTCATGCAGGCCCTCGGGAGTTGGGATTAATGATTAGATATTTGATATTATTAAAATTAATAATTTATATATTATAATTTATAGTAAAAATTATAAATATAAATATATTAAATTATAATTGAAATAAAAAAATTATTATAATTTGTAATTATGAGTATTTAAAAAATATATAATTTATTACTAAGTAATAAAAAAATTAAAATGTGCATGGGAGGGCGTTATATGGGTCGGGTCTCAACCCTAATAGGGTAATATGCATGCCACCTAAGAGGAAGCATGGGAGGGAGTTATAGGAGGTTGGGATTGGTTAGTTGGGACCCAATTAAAATGTGCCAGGTGCCAGCTAATTTGTAGCTGTGTTATATATTATTATATCCTGGTGCAAAGATATTTTTTGTATGAGCTGTGTAGTTAGGTCACTCTGAATTTATGTTGGGCTTATTGTTTTATATTAATAGTTTGTAAAATATTTTAAATAACTAAACATTAGATTGGGCTCATATGTGGAGTTTGGTGTTGAAACTAATAGCTTATAAATTATATCTTATAGTAGGAGTTGTGAGTATTTGATAAAGATTCTAACTTGTAATTAAAATAGAAGATAAAATAATTATAATTTTTAACAAAAATAATTGTGAATGTTTAAAAAAAATTGTAACTTATACTTAATATTAGTAACATAAAACTAAAAGCTGATAATACTAGTTTTACCAAGCATCCCAGCCTGATTGACAATTAGTTTAAATTATTTTAATTGGCTATTTAACTTTTTATTCAATTAATCAATTTTAAGAAAGTTAACTTAATAACTAATATACCAAACAAGCTCATAACTAGTACTAATATTGTCCATTGTGTGGTTACTCCTCGTTAATGTTCGATTAATTTAATTTTTATAAAAATAATTTTTATTTGAACTCTATAATATCAACAATTCTAATCATTGAGATAACCTCAAAATAAACCCATTGGAAGTGTTTGGCAAAATTTTTAGTTTATACTTTTAACTTTCTTTTATTATTTTTAGTTATAACTTATAATTTATTATAAATACTTACAATTTTTGTTATAAAATATAATTTTTATTTTTATTTTAATTACAAATTATAATATTTACTAAATACTTATAATTTTTATTATAAATTATAATATATAAACTACTACCAATATTTTTGACAAACACCAAAGTTATAACCTAACTAAACATTCCAATTTAAGAAGCTCAACTCTTTTAGGTGGACACAAATCAATGATATAATAAATATGCACAAGCACGTGGACATGCACTGACACATACATGCTTGCCGGTGGGCCCACCTTCATGTGTTCCCTTCCTGACTCTCACCCAATTGTACGTGGCTTTCTTCCAAGAAGCTTCTCTTTCAAAATGGTAGGCTGGTAGCTGAACTTACAAATTTATATATTATAGTTAAAAAGATATAATTGTAATATTTATGAAAAAATTATAAGTGTATGTTAAAATTGTAAATTTATAATTTTAAGTAGTTAAATTTGTATTTATTAATTTATAATCATAATTGTGAGTGTCAAAAAAATATATTCTCCATACAAATGGAAAATAGAATCTAACAAAAAAGAAAAAATATATTCTCCGTCCGTTGAGTTCGGACGGGTTGTGGAGCAGAAATGGTATGAAGTGAAGAGAGGGATTTTGTTACTTTTGATTTTGTGAGAAGGTCTTATGTTTATAAGAGTTGAAAATTATTTTTTGTTGTCGTCGTCTCATGAATGATTTTCTTTATAAGTTAAAATTTTAAAGTTAAAACTCAAATAAAAAGCCCTCGATATCGTTTGGCACTAAAAAAATACTCGAAGCCTTATTTACAATTGAAATGTATTAGATGAAATCTACATTCTCGATTTGAATCTTCGCCATACACTTAAATTTACAGGTAAAATTATAAGTTGTTATTGATTTTAAATACCCATTCTAACGTCTGTCTCTCTTACGCGACATAACGCTCATTTGTATTCGCATATTTATCTACTAATACAGTATTCATTTTAGCCAATCAATCAATTATACGTTGGCCACTAACCATCAAGTGATCTATCTTAGGCTGTGTCTTTGTGATCATAACACATCCTCATTCATTTCACTATTTTTGAGTGGAATTCTTTTTGAATTTTTGTAAGCAAAGGGATGAATCAGCATGGATTTTAACTATTTCTTTGCAAATCAAGTTAAACCAAATCCAAACAACTCTTTGTCTCAATCAATTAAAATAGATTACATATTTTTTTTTTATGCTATTTTATTTTGTTAAAGATCATATATCTTTAGTTATTTTTAACAAATTTATATATCTTTTCTTAATATCAATTTAAGTCTACCTCTCCATCTAATGTTCTTATTACTTGTGATCTTATCTTTTTCTTTACTACTGCATCAAATTGTTTTACGATGTATATGTGTCTAAACTGTTTTAATTTATTTTCTCTCAGCATGTCCTCAATTAGTGCAACATCTACCATTATATGAATCTTTCCATTCTTAATTTTATTTTTTTAAATTTTACCATACACCAACTTTAACATTCTCTCGGTGCAAATTCATATTTTAAAAAAAAAAGTACACACACTTGGAGGGGTGACTCCTAGAGCAGTTACTAAAAATGCAGTCTTCCAAACAACTGCAACCCACCAAAAATGTAAATAAATACAAATTATAAAAAAGGGTGTGCATCCCTCTTAGTCACTGCAGCTTCACAATCAATGCAATACCAACTTCCCAATGCAGTTTTTTTTGTGCATTTTTATTTCTTTGGAAGCACATAGCACATCTAACTGTACTGTATTTTAGTGATAGTTTTATGAATCCCACAAAATTGGCCTAGTGGTCACTATTTGAAATTTAGAATTTTGTTCTTTTTTAAGTTTTTAAGTTTGAGAGATTAATTTATACAGAATTTTACCTCAATTTTAATTGATCATTTGTTAGTAGACGATGAAATTAATTTTCTAAAAATTAATCCCAAGCTGATCTCAATACTCTAACATATTTTTTTTTTTAAATCAAAAGATTATATGAGAAACTTTGGGTCATAATTGAAATTGGGTGATTGGATATATCAGGACTTATCCGGATCCAAGACGCAGGGAAACCCATACCGTGCGTACCTGGACTGGTAAGGATTGGTGTGATACGGATTGTACGCATTGGCCATGTTTGGAGTTCTGGATTAGCACGGACTTATATTTTTAAGATTAATAATTTTGAAATATCAAATTTCTTGAATTAAAAATTCTTATTTGCGTCATTGTGTTTGTTTACTTCATAAAATAATTACTTATCTCATAGCCTTAGTTCAATCTTTTGTTTGTTTTAATAAAAAATTAAATACAAATAATAATGTTGCAACCAAAATATCTTTTGATTAAAATATCATAAAACACACCTATTTAGTTAAAATTTTTATAAATAAATAACTTCTCCTGGATAGCATAAGTTTTTTTTTTTGTTTTTGTTTTTTTATTTAAGTAAGACCCTCATAGTTTTTTCTTTTGTATTATTTCCCTTTTCATCATTGGTAAGGAGCTTGAATGTAACATGAGAAGAAAAAAAAGTCAAAGAAAGAAAAGACTTCTAAACAATATTCTTTTTGAAGCATCAATTAGAACACATTACTCTTTAAATTTAATTAAAATATAACAATATTCTCTAAACAATTTTCGTCTACATTTCTATTTATTTTTACTTAATGTCTCTAGAACATTTTGAAAGAAAAATAAATTACTTACCTTGTAGAATTACTAGTTTCATTAATAATTTTATCATTTTTAATTTCATAAATTTATTTATCTCGTAAAATTATACATCCATTCAAAATTAATTAAACCCAAACAATTAAATAGAGCTTATATGTTTTATTTTCATCATTATTTTTTTTAATAAGTGGTCTGCAATAATTTATATGAAAACAAACATAAAACTATAACGTGCTTCGGACTAATAGTCTAATGTGGACATTGTTGTTCCTCACTCCAAACATAACCATTTAGGATAAGTTGTAAGGTAAAAGTGATGAAATTTGTACTTTACATTATCCATTATCCATATATAAGTAATGAAATTTCAAGTGGGCATCAATCGCACTTTGCCCAAAAAGAAATCCCACAATATCATATCACTCTGGCTGTACGATATATATCTTATCTTTTTTCACTCACAACTCCTCATGGGGTGGGGTCCATTACGTGCTAGAGTTTACATCATATATATATATATATATATATATATATATATAATGGGATGCATGTTCGTACAATTTCGTATTGACATGCAAGACAAAGAAAAGAATGGCAATGGTAGAACTTTTTGTCCTATTACAAACTTTTTTTTTTGTTTGCGCTCACATTTTAAAGCAAAATACCTATGCCTTATTTTGTAATATTTATAGTTTTTTATTTTTTATTTATGATAAATAAATAAAATATTTTGGTTTATTTTTATAAAAAAAAAAACAAAAAAATATATTTAGCTTATAAATATTTTAGAAATGGTAGTCGAAAGCTGAAGGTAGTGGTCGGAGGTGATTAAAGATAGTGGTCGGAGATGGTAATTCAAAACGATAACTGAAAAATACAACTAGAGACAGTGGTCAAATATGGTAGTCGAAAGTAATAGTCAAATATAATAGTTAGAAGTAATGACCGGATGTAGTGGTCGAAAACAATGGTCAAATGTAGTAGTCAGAGGCGGTAGCCGAATGAGGTGGTGACTAGATGTGATGTCAGAGGTAGCAGTGACACGCGGTGATCAGAGGTAATGACGAGAGGCGGTGATGGAATGTAGTAGTTTGAGATGGTGAATGAAAAAAGATGTACCAACTAGGGTCACTATTCTAATTCAAAATTTAAAAATGGAACGGATTGGTTTTTGTATGAAACTTTTATACGCAAACTATATATGTTCCAATTCTGAGGATAGGTTAGTGGAGCACAGAGAAGAGGTGTAAATCCAAAGGTTGTGAGTTTAAAACTTAATAAACTTCTTGACACTTAATTCCCTAGAAGAAATTAGCTAAAATGAACGTAAACTAGTCCGAGTAAACTAAGTCTAAACACCCCCTAATCGTAAATTTAATATTAATATATATATTCCCCCTTATATATAACTTTCTTTCAATACTTTCCTACACTACAACCTATTCATTTCTCTCTCTCTCTCTCTCTCTCTCTCTCTCTCTCTCTCTCTCTCTCAACATATACAGATGAAGATCATGAAAGGAAAATTTATAAAGCTATGGCTTAACAAGTGGGCAAAAATGGGCAGTAGAGTCATACCTTCATTAGGCTATGAGTGCTGCCTCCAATGGGTTTTGCAGGAAGAGAAGTGCCCATCTATTCCAAGAGATGTTCCAAGGGGTCATTTGGTAGTTTATGTAGGTGAAGATTGGAGGAGATATGTGATAAAGATCACCTTGCTCAAGCACCCACTCTTCAAGGCATTGCTCGATCAAGCTCGGGAAGAGTACGATTTCACAGCCGCCTCAAAACTCTGGATCCCCTGTGATGAGACCATCTTCCTCAGTGTTGTTCAGAGTGCCACATTTCCACAGAATCAAAGAAACTTTTTTGTGGCCTTTGAAGGTAAATTATGGAGATCTTGATAAGTGAGATTTATGCCACTTTTTTCCATTCCATGACGATGTAAAAAATGTCGTACCCAACATGCACATGGCTCTTATTTACTATCGGGTTCAGTTCCTCTCCCTTTTTCTCCTCTTCATTTTCGTTCATTTTGAGCGGCTAATCTCGGTGATACTTTGATGATTGAAACTATTCATATTGAGCTCCCGGTGTGTAAAGCGTCCATGCTATTCTTCTCATTATTTTTCCATCCTGCTTGGTGAAAGTACTGTCCAATTAATCTTCTCACAGAAACATCACAGAAATCAATTAAGGTGAAAGAAATCAATTTAAAACAGTACATATGCTTAAGTAGACAACAGGACATGCACCCTCTTTCATTTGCTCCTACTCCTCTAGATGTACGCCACTTTGGCTGCTCCCAAGGCAATGGAAACAAAAAGTTCATTCAGCATCCAATACAAATTACACTCCAGGATTTTGAACCTTCTTCAAGAACATCCAATTGAGAATAAAGCCCTTGTCAATATCATTATTAATCTAACAGTTTAAAGTTACGTAATTTAGCAATTTAAGACTCTAACAAGAACGAACCGTGAATCCACAAATGTTGTGTTCAACTTCTACTAACACCATCCTCACAGCTCCGATACACATGGCTTGTAGCTAGTTGCATGTATCCAAAAGCTAGAATATATACATACATATGTTGTGTATACACAGACACACACATATATATACATAGATGGCCGAGTGGGGGCGGATGGGAGCGGCTGCCTCCTCAAGATTTTGAAAAAACTCACTATTATAGTAGTATTAATTCAAAATAATTAATAATTATATAAGTTCGACCCTTTAAGATTTTTTTTAAAATTTAATATATATTCTTCTAAAAATTTCTAAAAACAATTCGTCCCTCCTAAATTAAAATCTTGCGTCCGTCTCTATATATATATATATATATATATATATATAATAAATAATGTATTAGGAAAAAGGCATTAAAGGAATGTCATTCATATACAAAAGATCCACAAAATATAGCTCGGTAAAGGAAACCTCTACGAAAGAGCCAGAATATACCCAGCAGGAGTGGTTCAACCACAGGTCATTTCTTCAGACAAACATATAGAGAGTAGTTGCCTAATTGATTCATCTTGCCAAGAGCTTCTTTGAACAATATAAAACACCAGAAGAGACAGAATACAGGGAAATGGTTGAGAAACTGAGCCAGATATTTCAGTTTCCTTTATCTGAGCCAGATCTGGAGCCCTTGCGTGGGGGGGGGGGGGGGGGGGGGGGGGGG
>JAOTRH010000022.1:17789947-17801653 GCA_034768845.1 Heliamphora exappendiculata
AATATAATACTCTCGTTACCTATTAAGATGAAATTAGAGAGGGACTTGTTGCAGCTATAAGATTGCTCTATTGCATTATGGGCGTCATGAGTTCAAATCACGGAACAACCTCTCCGCACGCAGCAGTAAGGTTGCGTACATTCTATATTGCCCATACCTCAGTGCGAAAATCTCATGCACTAAGCTACTGGGAAAAAAATGAGTGCAGATTTATATATTACGATCAAATGGTTAAGGAATAAACCATCGTATAATACCTTACCTATTAAGATGGATGGGGATTAATGGCCAAATTTCTATCCCTTGGCAGAAATCCTTAGCAATATTTTATTTCATTTCACTCGCTGTAGAATGGGAGCAATCATCTGTCATCAGGGGATTCTCCAAATCCTGATAAGAGCCAACAAATGTAGTGCCGGTTCAGTGAACTAACAGAAGTCCTTCTTGTATTTGTTTGTTTGTCCTCCGTTGAGGCTAGAGGAGGTCCCAGTTTCGAAACGCACTAAGCCCTAGCAAAGCTAACAAGATTTGCCTCAATCCATGAAGTAAAAGCTCAAGATGAGCCTCCTAGTGCTGCATCCCTCAGCCGCAGATTCTCCAGTCCAGCAATGTACTCTAATCCACTGCATTAGGATCCAAAACAACATCACAACCAACGCTTGAAAAGTTCTGAGCCTGCAAACATGAAAAATGACAGAATATGAGACCATCTGAGAATTATTTTTTTCCCCATAATGTACAGTCTAAATTTGGTTAAGCACACATAGTATGAACCTCCCTGTTATGAGATAGGCCCTCTTCTCAGTCTTCCCCTCCATTAATATGCTCGTTATTCAGATCTACACCATATATTTTACCAACCCATTCTGGACAAATACAGCGCATACAAACAGCATGTCAGCTCCATAATAGAATTTGTCCAACGGCCAGAAAATAAAGACCCAATAGTGCTTTCTCATTACACAGAAAAGCAAGCCCCCAAAAGCCTGTTGTTCTGAGAATACAGAAATAATATACATAGCCTCTGGCATTAGATTATCAGTTACCCCAACCACCATGATCATGAAGAACATATGCAGACAAAATAAAAAATGCCTCCCATGTTAAAACATGGCATGATATGTTGACCATTGTCACAAAAGCATTTTCCTCTTCAAAATAAATGTAATTTTAAATCAGCACAAGGTACTCCCTTAACAAATAACAGCATCCTAGGATTCTTGCAGCCCCACTAAAATCACCAGAAAGAAATAAGCAAAAAATACAAATATTTGATCCTGTGTTAGCTAAAGTTCGAACATATTGGAAGGGGCAGTGAGAAGAGAAAGGAGAGCTTAATAGAAAATCAGGCTTCCCGCTTCCCTGGGTGTGTGCAGCCAGACGGTCCAGTGCGAGATGACTTGCTGCAGCACAACCAGCTTTCCCATCTTCACTTAGCTCTCTATGATTAAGACGAACATCTTGCCACATATGGTTCCTACAAAAATAAGAGAGAGAGAGAGAGAGAGAGAGAGAGGGAGAGAGAGAAAGAGAGAGTAAAACTACATATTCAAATTTTGTTAATAAAGGATTTTGATTTTGATTTTTTCTCTTTCAATGTGTAAGAGTGCAGATCCTGACATCTAAGCTTCACAGGAGGCATATCCCCAAAATTACACAAAAGACTGCCTCCAAGACAATAATAAAACATCAGCCCCAACCAATAGAGAGTCCCTGATATCAGAGGTAATCTATGTTCAAAGAATCTGTCTCCACAGTCGTGGCCAAACTCTGATTTTCTCAAACTAGATGTGATAAAGTACAATTGCAAAAGTAACACTTCCAAACAACTTGCAGAACCACTTTTCAAGTGGACACTATCCCATGGCACATAGAACTCCAATTCACTGGGCTGCTTCTGAAGGTCACAGTGAAACATGGCCCAGAACCACATTCATGGGAATTAATTTGCCTCCAGCAGAGTACCCAAGCAGCTGCAGTAATCAGTACTTTGGTTATAAGACAGCCTGCATTAACATACTTTTCACCGGCAGGCAATAAAACAAATGATTCTTTCCAGTGGCAAGCAACAAGCCAAATAGGTGCTCAGTAATAGTCTTGATAGCTCATAACTGCCATTGACCTAAGCTTCTCTCTAATGTAACTTCATGTACTTCTCACATAAAGCCATCCTCAGGAGATAAATTGCAAAGAACTTCGTGTCCTTTGCAGATGCAGCCACTATTTTTGTTAGGATGCCAATAAATGGGAAAATATCATGCACTAGCTACTTATAACAATCGAAAAGGACTTTGAAATTGATTCAGTAGTGCAATGGATAACATTATATTAACACAAATAAGCAGGTATCAATATCATTACCCTTGATTTGCACTAGTCATTCAAATAGAAATTCAACTTTTATCATGTACACAAACTTGGTCGGGGAATGTTAGTCTACTCCATCCTTTAAGGCATTAAGAGCAAGAAGCAAACACATACCTGGCCCATCTGTATCAACAGTTTTTTCTTCAGGTAAAAATATATACAGGGAACAGTTTTACCTGCTCATCCTAGACACAACCACCACTCAGTTAGCATCTGCACAATGACAGTAATCCTCATCGGACCCAGATGCCTTTGGCCAATGAAAAATTCTTAAAGCTATCTCTTCAACATTTCCAGTCATGAACATTTAACATCCTATTCAGGTAAGAAGATAACAAACAAGTCATAAGAGCCACTGCCAAGCAACCATAATGACCTATACATTAACTCATAATGTTCTTACTAGTTACTTCTTATCTCCAAAACAAAGTCCATACACCTGATCCAAAAAGGCATGCCGGACATCATTATATTTTATTCAGAATCAAAGGTGTAGGCAAAAGAAGAGGATCCCAAACTTACATCAAGAACTTATCTTGTGCATCCTCGGAGATCTAGAAGATTGAAGGAACAGAAAGGTTCATCGCGTAGAATTGCATGTAGATGAAGTTTATATGATCCAATTGCAAAACAACAAATAAGAATGGCTTTGTTATTGCATGTTATGTTCCGACATTGTTGTGTGGATAAAAATTACAGGATGCTTCATGCAGAAGCAATCACAAAATAACAGATAAGATGGGTTTTTCAATTGCATGTTACAGGTACACCTTTTGTTTCAGCAGCTGCATGCTCAGCTACAGGCTGGTGGGAGTCTAGACTCTAGAGAAACAGTGAGATTGTGAGACCCAGGTCCTAACTCAGGACCTGAATAAATTTTCAGTTGAATTAACAATAATTCGGCTGCTAATTTTGAAGAAACACGACCAAAGTGACTTAGCAATTAATTCAATTGAGACCCAACTGATTTGCACTGACAGGAAGTGATGCACAAGGTACGCACCATTATATCCCTGACATAAATGCCCATAGCCATGTGGATTAGTGATAAGTCATAGACTCATAGTCCACATCATTCAACTTGGCATACAACAAACGGGCATTCCCACACCAATTTATTGCCTTCTGATTGTAGATGACTGTTCCTTTTTTTCTTTTGTGGAGTGGAGTAGCTATTGAGGGATGTCGATGTGCTCATAGTGTTTGACGATGTTTCCATATTTGTGGCAAGTCTGCGGAAGGGTGAATTGACCCACATTCAGGAGTCAGACAGCATATGCAATCCCACAAAGAACTTGAGCTGCTCAATGGACTCCCACAATTGTTCAAATGTGTGTTCGATTTATGTACATTTAACATTTTTAATAGTGTTAAAGTCATTAATTTTTCAAAAGCTTAAATTGTCAAGAAATGGGCCCAACAATGTATATCAAGCTATCCAATACTCCCCCTCTTGTGCGACCCTGTCTCACACGAGGAGAGACGAACAAACTGGATAGGTGCACCAACTCATAGCGTACAATAAGAAATATAACAAAGAAACATATCACGAGACATGAATCTAAAACCTTGTGGAACCAAAACTCTGATACCATGTTAAGTCACTAATTTTTTCAAAAACTGAAACTGTTAGGAATGATCCCAACAATGTATATCAAGTTAATCAACAAATAGTGAATCAGCTGTCATGAACACAAGTTTCATTAACGATCCATTAATAATAGGGTTTGTCTGAGTTTCATACTAAGGGCCTGATTGATAACTAGTTTAAAAGCTTCTTTTTTTTGTTGCTTTTTTGCATTTTAACTAAAAAATTAAATTGGCAAAAAGATAACAACCATCTGTTAATTTTGTGAGATAGTAATTCTTTAAATTATATATCATTAATTGTCTTAAAAGATATCATTTTAGATAAATATCGTTTCAGACTGAATGATTGAGCATTTCTGGAAGAGGTCAGAGGGATGGAAGCGCTATTCTTATCTATGGAGAACAGGCTAATTCTAATCAAATACTTCGTCCAACTTGACACTTTCCCAGTAAAATATTATCGTTTTAGCTTCAGTTAATACTCAACAAGAAGTTGGAGAAGCTGTAAGGAACTTCAGGCTGGGGAAATGGGAAATGAGTTGAAAAAACAATAAGCCTAGGCAAAGAGGAATATTGTTAGTCTTCCTCTAAAGGATGGGGTTTCTTGTCAATAGTGATTTCAGAGGGTTAAATCAAACACAAGTGGAAAAACAGGTCATGCATGGCACATGATGCCTTTATTCGTGAAATCAATTTGAGGTAAACATTCAGTCATAATTTTCATTTCCATTTGTTAGCCATTGCTAGCATAAGTTTTATAAGTACTGATAAATCAATGATATTTTAGGAATATCCACATATGGTGGAAAGAGGCTATACTTTTGGTCAATTAGTAATATGAGTTATATGAGTAAATTATGCCATTGGACCTTGTATTGGCCTTTATGAGGTCAAAAATATTCTAAATAATCAAAGTTTCTTGATTTCCAGTTTTGGAATGTTTGATATAGGAAAATGGGAAGGCCCAACAGCCTTGATGTGCACAATATCATGTTTGCATTCAGTCCTCATTCCGTAAGCCAAGCTCTTTTGTCTCAACCAAAAAAGCCAAAAAAACATACTTCTTCGGTTTTTTGTCAGTATCAACCACAAACTTTCCATGTTGAACCAATTGGTTCAATTCTAACTCTATCTAACGAAGAACCTGGAACCTATGTTTCACTATACCATAGCCCAAACAATATGCTTCCCAAAACCAAATCAAACCGTTGAATCACTTGCAAATGACAGTATCAGCATGTACACAACTCGATAGGCTTCAAAGCACTAATAGGAATGTCAAAATACAACAAAATAATTAAATTTCTTTTTTTATATCAAAAACAATTTTTATGGTCAACTTTTAATAAAGTATATATGCCATCAATTGATTAGAAAAACATATAATTTGTTTTCGACACGGTTCATGCCTTTAATAGCATAAAGATAACAATAATGGAATGTCAAAAGTACCACCACAGACAACAACAAAAAGTGACCAAAAAGCATTTTGCTCAGTCTTTTTATGTAGAATATATGGCATCAAATTGACATGAAAAAAGGAGTCACGCATTTTGTATATACCCTATAAGGCGAAATATGAATATTCCCTTGCATTATGATCGCCAAGAAAAACATGTACTGCAGGGCATGAGCCAAATGATAGCCAAGATAATGCCCATGAGGTATTTTTCAGAATTCTGGAAGTATACACGAGTCATATATTGCCTCATGATGAAGTACAAAAATACATTGCTGGTAACATCAACAAACAATGGCATGTCTGAATCACATATTGACTACAAAGAGCACACTAAGCACCAAAGGATTACCGCCTATTTCAGTATCCTTGAAGATTGGAAGCAACCTCTAAATCAATTTCCGCTTAGTATCATCTGTGGCCAGGGATAAAACCCTCTAAATCTCTCCACCCAAATGTCCTTCCAAGAGAAGCAGCATCCTTAGACCTCAGAGCAATGTAAAATATCAGCCAAGCCACCATGAAATAAACCTCCGCTATTGATTGGAAAGCTGTTGTAAACAATTTCCCAAAATACCGAGCCAAAGTCCATCTCGTAAATGATCCACAAAGGATGGACTCCAAACATTTAATAATGACAGCCTGCTTAAACATTGTCAATAACAAATAACACCCTTCCTTCACAATCTCCCGCCCACTCCTCCTTGGGTCCACAATTGCAACCCAAGAATCCACTGCAAAAACAAATTCCACAACCATGTCCACCAAAAGCCACGCAAACAAGAACCCTGCGGTCTCCTTCTCAAACCCCCGAATCCATGGAGACATAATTGAGAAAGGCATCAACTTCAACCTTACAAAAATCCTGAAAAACGAATACTGATCTTCAATTTCACCAAAGAACCACAGACCGAGAAGCTGGGTAAGGGCATCCCTTACTGCCCATCTCATAAGAATAAGGCCAGAAAGCCTTCTGAGACCCAAATTCGAACCATCCCATATGGTCCCAGTCCAGGAACGATATCTCCCTAGCAAATGATTCACAACCATGACGAACACTATTCCAATAACCCAAGAATATGTAACTAGAAAACCTAGAATTACATATCCATATGCAGCAGACAGGAAACACACAAGAAAGAACAAAGCAGAAGCGTCGCGCCTCCGCAGCCCCAAACGCTTCATCAAGAACTGAGAAAACACAACCCTTTCGGTGTCATCTTCACCTCGTTTCAGTGAATTTTTCACTTTCTTCAACTCATCTTCTTGTATAGATTCTAAAGATCGCAATGAACTCTCGGGGATTTTAAAAGACAAACCCGTGCGGACAATTTCAGGAACCCTAATTCCATTATCAGAAACGTAATTCGAAAACCCTGACCCGGGACCGAAGTTACTGAGAACGACGAAGCTGCCATTGGGCGGGTTCCTTTGGTGGGAGCCGAAGAGAGAGCGGTCGTTCTCCTCGTCGCCGGAGAAGAAATCGTCGTCGAGGGTGCCGACACGAGTGAGATGGAGGAAGGGGGGGCGGCGGCGGCGGCGGTGGACGAAGGCGGTGTCGGACGAAGGGTGGAGGTTCCTCCCTGAAATGTCGAGGCGAGAAAGGAGGGTTTTCAGGGATGGGTCCCGGTCGATGAAGGCGGTGAGGAGGTGGGTCCCGTTCTCGACGTTGGAGCGGAAGCTGAGGATGAGGAAGGCGAGGCAGACGAATTTCAGAAGATGCGAACAGAAGATCGAGGTCGTCTGTTTCAGGACTTGCGCGGTGGTCTGTAAGTCGAGGTTGAGGGGAGGTGGCGCCGGAGGCGGTGATGGTGGCGCGTGGAGGTGGTTGTTCATGGCGGTTTTGTTAGGACGTTCGCGACTGTTAAGAATTGCCAAAATCAATGATCGTTTTAATGGGTTCTCTCTCTCTCTCTCGCAGATTTTGGAATTGATCAAGAACATCAAGAAATTGGTACAAACTACTTTTGAAAACGGGTAAGAAGATTTTCATTTCACGCGCAACTGTTTGGCGCGTTTGATATACTTGCTTCAGTATAGGGTGGATTGTGAATAGTTATTTGGTAGTTCTGAAATAATATATGTAACATTATTTATCGAATAGTTTTATTTAATTATGTTATAAAAAATTTGTCAAGTAAAATATTGGTGGTTCATATTTGTTAAAAAAATAAAAATAATTTATTTTATATATTAATATTTTTTATTTATTAAAAATATTATATATAAACAATATTATACAATATTTTAAATTTACTCAACAATTTTTGTGTCTTGTATTAATTGATAATGGTGACGGCAATATTTGATCCCAATAATTGCTTATTTGTTATATGATTTTTTATATTTTTAATAAATTTTTTATTATTTTATTATATTATTATATTTTAAAAAAAATTTCCACAAAGTGAAAGATAAAAAGTTAAATTTTTTTACGTTACTTATTTTTATGGTGAATTTTTTTATCATTTGATCAAATTTTTTTATTTATAACTTATTTGTGTTTGCTCTAATTTTTTTTAAGTTTTTTGACTTTTTAATTTTTTATAAAAATTGTAAAAATATGTTAAAAAGTCAATTAATAAAAGTGAAAAACTAAACAAATTAATTTTTTAAGAGACTTTTAAGTAAAAAAAATTTCAAAAAAAAATTAGACTAAACATAGACTTACTTATTTTGTTGGCCTCGTTTGACAACCAACTTTAAGTTAATTTTATTTTCATTTTACTTAAAATCCAAAAAAAAAAACCTTAGTTTGGAACCCTAGTCTTTACTTAATTGTGAGCTGAGCAGAACTAATTTATTATTTATATATAGTCCCATAAAGCCATGCTAACAAAAAAAGAAAAATTATAAACTTGTTTTTTCCCTCTAGATAGAGGATTGGGTAAAGATTCAATTGTTAATGTACTTTGTATTGCATTTAATCTATATTAATTACTTTTCTATATTTAATTACAATGTTTTAAAAGTTGTAAGGAATGAGGTTCACTAATTTAATGTGATGAAATTGTGTGGATAAAATCATCCTTATTACTTACTATCTTGCTTAAAATAATCTAATTGCTTAATACTCTACTCTCTCTAATAACTTTTGAACTCCATTAGTAAAAATTTACCTATCACAACCATCTTTACTACCCTCGTACATAACGCAAGTAAACGTTTATTTTTGAACCACTGTACAAGTCGTAAAATAGACGAGCTTGTCGTGAAACAAACGAGGTCAATCTTCTATTTGCATATTCTGAAATTCGGTTTTCTCGTCTTTCTCATTCTCGTTTTCTACCTTTTCTCATTCTTACCTTCTGTTCCAACGTCTATAGCTTTCGGGACTCAACGTCCTCAAACACTTATGCAACTTTTGAGATCATGTTTTTAAGTCTTTGATCAAGTACTCCTTCAATCTTCTCGATTTGAAGATTTAAAGAAATTATCAACCCGTTTGACTCGACAACAAGTTATAACACTGTTAGATTGTAACTCTTTTGAAGATTGAATCATAAGTTTACTATTGTGTTTGGTGTAAATCATGTAGAATTGTACCCATTTATTTTTAAATTAATAAAAAATATATTTTGTGCATTTTTTTTTGTAATCTCCATTGCAAGGTTCGAAATTGATGTGATACAGACTTGCTTACAATTTTAGCGAAAATTTATGTTCACGTGGATGTTATATTAATGTCAAATGCTAAATCCAATTCTGCATTTGATGGCTTTAAGCATTTTATCTTCAAGGTAACTGAACGCTTAAAAATGCTTGCCAAAGCCACTCTTAGCTCCTGTTTGGTTTCACAAAAAAGTTGTTTTTTTTATAAAAAAATATAAATTTTAAAAGCCACTCTTAGCTCCTGTTTGGTTTCACAAAAAAGTTGTTTTTTTTATAAAAAAATATAAATTTTAAATTATACCATTTAATTTATTTAAAAAATTAACTAACTTTTATTCATGTCTTTTATTAAGAAAATGTGATTATATACATTTCAAACATCCTAATTTTCTTTTTTCTAGTAAAATTATTATAATATTCTCAAGTATAAAAATTAACTTTCCTCACAAAAATAAAAAATCGTGTGAATAATTTTAAAAATTAACTAACTTTTATTCATGTCTTTTATTAAGAAAAGGTGCTTATACACATTTTAAACACCCTAATTTTCTTTTTTCTAGTAAAATTATTATAATATTTTCAAGTATAAAAATCAACCTTCCTCACAAAAATAAAAAACTGTGTGAATATCTCAAACACTATAATTTAAAAACAAAAAAAAAGCATATTAAATATTTTAATAAAATATAAAAGAACAAGAAAACTACTATAAAAAAATTATTCAAAATAATCTAATTTTTTAATTTTCTTTTTTTTAAAAAAACTCGACCTCTTAAAAATCAAAATTTTAGACATTCCAAATAGGATTTTGAAAAAATCTTACAAATAAAATACACAAAATAAATAATAGCATTGGAATTAAGCTCAATTCAAAAAGTTAGAAATTGGTGTTTGTCAATTGCTTTGAGCCTAATTTTTAGCATTTTATTAATAATTTCAATTGTAAATTATCATTTTTAACAGAAAGTTGGTTAACAATTCAATTTATAAATTGTTTATTATTTTTTATTCAGTATAAACATTTTTTAACGTGTAAGATCCGTTTTTATAAAAGTTTTAACACGTAAAGTTTTTTTGGGACAAAAATACCCTACAACAGGTAAATTTATTTATGCACTTTTAAAATACGTATAAAAAATACAGATAAATTTATCTATTTTTATTGAAAGTACGTGTAAAAAATACAGATAAATTTATCTATTTTATCAAAAATACGTATAAAGAGTACAGATAAATTTATCTATTTGAATTATCTGCGTTGATATGCAACTAGATAAAATTATATATTAGACACAAATCAGCAGATAAATAAATTTATCTATTTACATATTAAACAGATGAATATCAAATAGATAAATTTATCTATTTGTTATGCAAAATAGATAAATTTATCTATTTGTGGGATATTTTCAAGAGAAATCACGCAATTGAAAATTACGCGTTAAAATTTTTATTGGTGAACCTTGCACGTTAAAATTTATTTTTTTAAATATTTGACTGAAATTTTCTTTTTTAAAATACTAATAACTTATCTAGAAGTTATAATTATTTTATTTTTCTATAAATAACTAATTTTAACAACAAGTTAATATTTTTTTCAAACACTTGTAATTTTATTTATAAATTATAATTTTTATTTTTTAACTATAATTTATAAATAATTACTTTTAGTAATGCCAAACACTCTCAAATCTGTCAACGATATAAAAAATAAAGGATAATTTGTATTTTGACAAGTTTAGAAGCACTAGAAATTGCACTAAAAAATACTGTTTAAGAAAAATATAATTGAATAATTTTTAAAAATGAATCATAGAGTATATGTAAACATATATAAAACATTATTTTTTAATAAAAAATTTAGTAAAAGTGTTGATATTATTAACACTACCTTTTACGTTTTTTTTAATAGTTAAGTTAAAAAAAAGGAATTAATACCCAAAATTCGAACCTTGTGGGCTGAACAGTGCTAGCCATCTGTACTGCTCCCTTAATATAACACGATAGTACTTTTGGAGGCCCACGTTGGAGGAGATTTGCCACGTGGCAATGAGAGTGAGTTTAGTTGTATACATTTCCAAAAAAATGCTTATCTATTGAAATACTCTTACATGGTGCAATAATATTTATATAAATAAGTGTTAGAAAATAAAAGTTTTATTGGTAACAATTTAATTCTTTATTTAATATTCAACGTGGAATTGAATCACAACAATTTGTTCATTTTTCATATAAAAAATAAGTTTTTTTTTGTTTTTGTTTGTTTTTAGTCAAAAAATTAAAGTAAATTTAAATAAATTATTTTCTAAATTTGTCTTTAAGTTAATTTTTTAAAATTGATTAATTAGATAAAAACTTAATTTTTTTCTTTTTGTTTATAATAATTCTACAAATTTATAAAATTTATTCATAAATTAAATTATAATTCAACATGAATGGTCTATATTCACTTTGAGTTATGACTCATATCACAAACAGTTTAATATGAATTAATCACTTATTTTAAATTGTGATTAAATTATTTTTTTATATAATTGACTATAGCTATTATATATAATTAACATTGTAGTACATAAATTATTAAATAAAAATATTATTATCTTAAAAAATAGATAAAAACTTAAGTAAAATATCATACAAATTAGTACTTTAACTTAACTTTTTTTTTACTTTTGTAT
>JAOTRH010000022.1:17819511-17853775 GCA_034768845.1 Heliamphora exappendiculata
CGCCTAACTCCGTTGTCCATCTCCTTCTACCACCATCATTGTCACCATAGTTGCCACCATAATTTCTACTCCACAACTACCCCTTCCACCTCCACTGCACCATTAAATTGATACTCCTATAACTCCACCATTGTTGCCGATAATACTATCACTACTTGTCCACATCCACCATTATTGCCACTACCATAACCATTGCCATTTCTACCAAACCACAAGCACAACTAGTGTAATACCTCGTATTTTCGATTAGTATAGTAGAACTTAGATAGACACAATAGCCTCTCCTAAAGACTTGTAAAATCCTAAAAGACAGAGAAAGGCCCAAAATAAAGAGAAAGGCCCAAGCAAAAGAAATACCCAAAATAAATGACGACCCAAACTCAAGAAAAGGCCCAAACGCAGAAGGGCCCAAATTAAATAAAGACCAAGTCACGATATGGCCCAAAAGCCCATAAGCACAATATTTAATAAAGCCTAAGTTGCCATAAAGCCCACAATCAATTAAAGGCCCAACCTTACCTTATGGCCCATGTTAGATAATTATTTATATATGTTAGGGTCGTTTTGTAATTAGTTTGGAGTCTTTTATATGGTCTAACTTATGGTCATGGGAGGTGAAAGATAGAATGCAAATAACTGTTTGAAACTATATGTTCTAACTTGGACGGAGGAATGCAAATGCTTCTAGGAGTTGAATTCACAAAGTGGGTACAACCTTTTGTTTCTTATGAATTGAAATAGCTGGGGCCTGGGTGTAACATAAAGTAGCTAATGAGGTCCTTGGAAGGACAAATAGACTAGATAATCATGTAAGAAAAAATGGTGAAGTGTTACTAGTGAATTGAGATTTTGCAAACAACGTGTTCCAATTAGTGGCGCTAATGTAGTGGCAATTTGTGGCTGGGGATGGAAGTATGAATGTTGAAAGTAGATGATGCTGACCTCGAAGTTCATGATAATCCTTATTGTGAGTTGGGTATAAAATGTGTAGAAAGGCATATGGAAATTTACTAGGGATGGAGAAAAGTCATGTGGAAGTTAACAATTTAAAAAAAGGGTCTCAAAATTTTGGTGGAGAGAAAGAGGAATGAAAGGCAAGTCATTTTAACTTATCTATTTGAGTAGCTTGTTTGTGTTTGACGTGTGTTGGACACTTGCAATGTTTCAACATGTGCTGGCAGCCTTACTCAGATATGCATCCAAATGTATCCACGTACTGGTAGCTTTACATAGATATGCATCCAAATGTATCCAATTTCCTCTTTAATTTATTAAAATAAGACATGGTTAGAACATGCATTAGGCACAAGCGTATTGTCTTTACTCAGGTGAGAGGTATGTAGGGTATAGACAAATTTAAAGAAAACGAGATGGAGGTTTGTTAGGATTGTTGGAGAGAGAGAGAGAGAGAGAGAGAGTCAGAGTAATGGTGAATGAGAGTATCCTGTAATAGGGTTTACTCCCTATCACTTGTTATTTATATATCAAGACCAAAAGATACTAAAAGTACAATAATACCCCTCACTTAACACTCCCCCTCAAATTGATGTATAGATATTTCTTATACCAACTTGCATACAATGGGCTAAAACATTTTACTACTAAGTCCTTTTAAAGATATTTGCTAACTGATCTGCAGATTTCACAATGAGCATACAAATTGAGCCTTGACACAATTTCTCCTTGATGAAGTGTTGATCAATTTCTATATGCTTCGTTCTGTCATGATGGATAAGGTTATGAGCAATATTAATGGCAGCCTTGTTATCACAGTATAACTTCATACGCTTGTCGCACTCGATCTTTAAATCCTTTAATAGTACTTGAAGCCAAATGAGTTTATAAACGCCATGTGCTATAGCCCTATACTCAGCCTCTGTACTTGATCGAGCTACCACGGTTTTCTTTTTACTTTGCCAAGTAATCAGGTTGCCTCCTATAAATGTGTAATACCCCGATGTAGATCGTCTGCCATCAACTGAACCAGCCCAATCTACATTTGTGAAAGCTTCTAATGTCATATGGCCGTGACAAGATAATAGGAGCCCTTTCCTAGGAGAAGACTTAAGATATTGCAAAATACGATAATAGCGTCAAGATGGACACTATGAGGATCATGCATGAATTGACTGACAACCCCCACAGTATATGCAATATCAAGTCTGGTGTGAGAGAGGTATATTAATCTTTCCACAAACCTCTGAAATTGGCCCTTGTCGACATGTTCTCCATCACCACTACTAAGCTGATAATTAGTCTCATTAGGTGAATCTGCAGGTCGATAACCCATCATACCAGTTTCCTCTAGAAGGTCAAGAATATACTTTCTTTGGGAAATAAAGATCTCATGATCTAATCTAGCCACCTTAATCCCAAGAAAATATCATAGGTCCCTCAGGCCTTTCATCTCAAATTCTTTTATTGCCTTAAGACGAGATGCCTGCTCAGAGTCATTACCTGTCACGATTATGTCATCAACATATACAATGAGAACAGTGATCTTATTATTACCTTGCTTGATAAACATAGTATGGCCTGCATAACTCTGTCGGTACCCAAACCTCAGCATTCCCTTGAAGAATCGATCAAACCACACTCGAGGGGACTATTTTAGCCCATGTAAGTTCTTCAATTTGCACACCTCTTTAGTTTCACGAGATGAGAAGCCTGATGGTACATCCATAAATACCTCTTTTTCTAGATCTCCATGAAGAAATGTATTCTTCACATCTAATTGCTGGATAGGATAAGAGTACCCGGACTGAATTTATTTTGGCTACTGGAGCAAAAGTCTTCTGATAGTTAATACCATAAGTTTGAGTAATGCCCTTAGCGACTAGCCTTGCTTTGAGTCTCTCAACTGATCCATCTGTTCTGTGCTTTACTGTAAAAACTCATTTGCACCCAACTGTCTTCTTCTCTTTTGGAAAAGGGACTAACTTTCAAGTACCATTATTTTTTAGGGCTATTATCTCCTTAACCATAGCCTTCTTCCACTTATGATCTTCAATGGCTTCCTTCCAACTCTGCAGAATCGATATAGAGGATCAAGATGAGACAAAAGCACGATATGGAGCTGATAAAAGAGTTATAGGAGACAAAATGAGAAATTAGGTGTTGAGTGCATGTCTTAACGCATTTTTAAAGGGCGATGGACAAATTACAAGTATTAAGATTAACAACAGAGGACTCATTACCAGGTAAATCAGTAGGAGAGTCTGAACTAGAGGACGGAGGTAGCAACTGGCAAGATGAGAGTGGCACATGAGTTGTCTGATCTTTCGAGCGTCGAATATAAGTATGCAAATCCTTTCTGTCCAATCGTCTACCAACATCCTGCTCAGTTCCATCCTTACTGGGTTCCGTCTCTCCCTCACTAAGAACAAGATTTGGAAAAACCAAATTGTGAGACTCCTGAATCTGTGTATCTGATGGTAACATCTCTTCTAGTCTAGATGTCTTCCCTTGAAGAGATGTCATAGAAGAGATGTATCTGATGGTAACATCCATACTTACAGTTTTTTCGGGTGACCAGATCATAGCATTTATAACCCTTTTGGGTAGCAGAGTAGCCAATGAAGGCACATTTGAGAGCTTTAGGGTACAATTTTCCACCAGGGTGTTTTGGTGCATGAACAAAGTAAGTGCAACCAAAAATACGGGGTGGAAGAGAAGAGACAGGTAGAGACCCGGAGAGAAGCTCCAAAGGGGTTTTGAACTGAAAAACACTAGAGGGCAAACGATTGATTAGATAAGCCGCAGTAAAAACTGCCTCACTCCAGAAGGACTTGGGAACGTGTATAGTAATAAGAAGGGAACGGGCAACCTCAAGCAAATGACGATTTTTACGTTCAACAACTCCATTTTGTTCAGGAGTGCGTACACAACTTGTCTGGAAAAGAATACCATGCGCCTCCAGATAGACACGAAAACCACCTTGAAGATATTCAGTCCCATTATCAGTTCGGAAAATCTTGATGTTGGTATCAAATTGGTTGCATACCATGCGGTGAAAATTTTGAAAACAGACAAATACTTCATTTTTAGTGCGAAGCAAATAGACCCAAGTAACACGGGAATGACAGTCAATAAATGTAATAAACCACCGATAACCAGAAATAGAAGTAATAGGAGTGGGATCCCAGACATCAGAATGAATAATAGTGAAAGGAGAATCACTATGTTTATTCACTGAAGGATAAACAGAACGTTTATTTTTTGCAAGTTCACAAGCCTCATACAAAAAAATTAGTTCTAGAACAATATTTAACTAAAGAAGGAAAAAGTCTCCATAAAACTCCAAAAGAAGGATGCCTCAAACGGCAATGCCACTAAATTAATTGGTGAATAAGGACTCCGGCATCAGCATGGAGAGCCTGGTCAGATGTGAAGGTGAAACGGAAGCAAAGGACGAAACATCCAGTAAGTACAGGCCACCATGTGCACTACCACTGCCAATCATTCTCTCCGTCTCCAGTTCCTGAAAAACACAATGAGTGGGGAAAAAGTTTACCAAACAGTTTAAGTAGCTGGTAAGACTACTAAGAGATAAAAGATTAGTAGAAAAATTGAGAATATAAATGACATAAGATAGAGAAAGTAAAGAAGAGTAATGAATAGAACTTTTACCAGATATAGAAGATAAAGAACCATCGGCTATTCTAACCTTATCTTTACCAAAACAAGTGGAGTAAGAACATAAAGTAGAAGACCCAGTCATATGATCGGTGGCACCTGAATCAATGATCCAAGGAGTATGAGAGGTAATCGCACTAAGTGCAATAGGAGATAAACCTGAATGAGCAAAGTTGGATGAGGAAGTGGAGGCAATAGAAGAGGAGATATCAACCCGAGTCATTAGGCGCCTGGGGGTAGTTAACTGTGCCTCAGAGAGAGGGCCAATTTCACCGGATGTGCTAGTAGGGATCTCGGAGAGATGAGCATGAGAGCGAATAGATCCACTACGTCCACCACCACGTCCACCTCCACGTCCCGAAGGAGGACGACCATATAACTTGTAACAATGGTCAATAGTATGATGAGATTTACCACAGTGTTCACAACGTAGCTGATCTCGGGCTACAGAGCCATTCTTCTCCCTAAATTTGGTATGATTAGGTTGGAATGTGCGAGGTATAGATGTGACAGATAACACAAAGCGTTCCTGACTGAAAATAGGAATCATAACATGACGGCGACTCTCTTCCTATTGGACATAGGCATATGCTTGTTGCAGAGTAGGAAACGGATCGTGGTCCAACATCTGAACACAGATCGGATCATGGTCAACATGGAGGCCGGCAAGGAAGTCATACACTCGCTCCTTCTCTACCATCTTTTGAAACGAAGCAGCATCAGTAGTACAAAAAGCATGGAAGTCTTCATAATAATCAATCTCGCTCCATAAGCTGGTCAACTCAGCATAATACTGAGCCAATGATTGATATTTCTGATCTAACCCACGGAGTTTCTTTTTCAACTCATACAACTGGGCATCATTACCAGACTGTGAATAAGTTTGGGTAGGAGCAGATCAAATCTTATGTTTAGTATCCAGAAGTAAAAAACAACGACTAATGAAGGGCTACATAGAGTGTAACAACTAAGACATAACAAGGGTACTTTTCTCTATCCATTGTGTGCGAGAAGGACCCATGACCGTTGGCTATTTGGTTTCACCAGTGATATACCCAGACACACCACGAGCTGTGATGGCTAAACTGCAGGAACGGGACCAGATCAAATAATTGCTACCATCCAACTTCACGGGACTAATCTGAAGAGACGGACTATCAGTAGGAGTCTCTGAACGAGTCAATTCGGTGTTTTCATGACTACTAGAAGGCTTTTCTATATCTGACATGACGATAGGAACCCAAAAAACAAGCAGACTGAAACGGCAATTGCAGTAAAGCCAACAAAGAAAAGCTAAGATATGGCTAGAAACTTCAATGGAACATCCAAGAACCTCAATCAAGATTGGTGAACCCTAATAGAACCAAAATCATCTGGAGTAGACTGAAATAGAGCAAAGGAAATAAACCAGCCACGAAAAACAGCTGCGAAATCAATGCCAAAGTCACGACACCCCTAAACCGAGCTTAAAACTGACTCAAAACATCAAATAGGGTTAATTCGAACCTCATAAACTCCTAATCGACACCCATGAAGGAGGAACAGACCATCAATTGAAGCAAAAAGGCGGCGCAATCGCGATTTGTATGAACAAACCCTAACGGCGCCAAAGTTGAAAATTTTTGGGGAAAACAATGAAACAAATTGCAAGAAATTTGGGGAAAATCATAAAAATGGTTAGGATAACCAGTCGATCATCAAGGGAATTTTTTTTTTAGGGACCCGAAATCGAAAACAAGTAAGGAGAAAAAACAGAAAGGAGAAAGAAAGAATTGCCAAGAATTTTTTTCCTTCCCAGAACTTTGCTATGATATCATGTTAGGATTGTTGGAGAGAGAGAGAGAGAGAGAGAGAGAGAGAGAGAGAGAATCAGAGTAACGTTGAATGAGAGTATCCCGTCATAGGGTTTACTCCCTATCACTTGTTATTTATGTATCAAGATCAAAAGATACTAAAAGTACAATAATCCCCCTCACTTAACAGGTTAAAATTAATAGATAACAAATTATGCTTTATACCTACGATATCTCCTTTGGGCTTTTTGATGTATGACTGTTACTTGTGCTATACGTTTATGAATTCTTTCACAGAATTTTATCTGAAGTATTAATTTTTAATTGAAGTTAAAGGTCCTATAAGGACATAAGACATGGCTAAATGAACAATGGACAGTGGATGAAAGTAGCTGAAAAACTGCAGATGTCCTGAGTATAAATGCTAGTACTAGATGAACAGGAAGCGTAGTGAAGCTGCTGCTAGTTCACATTACAACTTTAGCACCTCTTATTGTTTTAATCTACATAAAGATTAATGCTATTTTATAGTATGGGCTGAGAGTTCTCTATATTCAAACTGCTTAGTTGTAGACAAACCATTCTTGTGGGGATTCTGTTCCTGGTGTAAGACAAAGTTGTAGCCATTAATATAGATTAGGTGGTTGTTTTAAGATAATTACTTTATATTATTTCCATAGGACATCATTTTCTGAATTGTGGTTCTTGTATTCACAAAGGGTCTTTTGTATTTCATATATTTCCTACATCAATTTGCAGGATGACGTGTGGTGTGTTGGCTGGCAGAATGGTGGGATGGAATCAAAAGATGGAAAGGAACTGAATATTTTGGGAGGTATCATCCAAAGTGTAACTGGATTTATAATTCAACTATCATACACATCAGAGTCTCTTAAAACCTCAACTTGTTTTTGGGTCTATTTGAGTAGTGTCACAAGGCTGCTCTCCCAAGTTGTGTTAAATATTCAGTATTTATATCCACATGCTATCCGAATCTCATCTCTTGACCAATTGATGTGTAACCAGAGCTCTATATTTTACTCATCAGGGTGATTTGGCTGAGGGTTTTTACTCAAGATAGGAAAGAGATGTGGATTGTCTTGTTGAAATGGAAGTACAATTTTTGTGTGAAAATTAGTATGCAAAGTCTTTATCAATTACTAGTTGTCAATTCTAGTCAATTCAAACAATACTTTCTCGTTGCTATTTTAGATGGTAGGTATGAGGATTAATTGCCCCCCTTGGCACATTGGAGAACCCACCTTCAACAAGCGAGCCAACCTGCTCGCCTTGCAACCATCCTAGTTGCCTTGCAATCAATCAGTTGCCCTCGTCTTGCCTGGAATGAGCAATCCACCTTAGCTCGCCTTAGAGCGAGCGAGCAATTGCCTTGCAATCAATGAGTTGCCCTCGCCTTGCTCGGAATGAGCGATCCACCTTAGCTTGCCTTAGAGCGAGCGAGCTACCCAGCTCGCCTCAACTACAACGACCTAGCTCCCTGTCTCGTTATCTCCTGAATGAGTTTCGGGATCGCAAACCTAGCTTGATTGAAGGATTGTAGACTCTGTGTCCATAATAAAAATCGGCCTTTACTGTTGCATAACAATGTTACTGTAACAGTTTTGGTGCCTCTATGATGCACGAAAGCATATATGGAATGATAGTTACACAAAGATTAACCACGAACAAAACAAGTGAGAGTCTCTCTCATAATACTTTTATTAATCAAAATCTTGCTAAGCCCTAAGGCTTGGCACATATTTGTAATGATGAAACCCTAAAGGGGCCAACCACTTAAGGAAGCTAAATTCGTTAAATCCCTAATTAGCAGAAAATTACCAAAAATGGCAAGCGTCACCTTAACAAATTATAGAGATAGAGGGACGGTGACTAAGGCACCTCTTTTTTTCGAGCACATATCATACTTATCACCCGATAGTCTTCATGATATGAACTTTTACATATCACACCTACATCTGTAGCTTTAATGATATGAACTACAAAATCTAAGCATAGTACTCGTAGAGTAGCTTGTTACCCTCCATTTGCCAAGCAAATGAGGAACCGCCTATGTGAGCTAGTAGCCCCCTCTTTTGGGTTCCCACCTATCAAGAGTTGACCCTCAGATCTTGGGAAACACTTTTGAGCTCTTAGATCATAATATCTTATCTTCTCTAGATGACTTCTCAAGTGCCATCTCTCTGTTTCTAAAATTTCCTTGAGCTCTTATCTTCTCTAACTCCTGCGGTCTCCAACCACTAATGCGCACACTATCTTTCTAGATTCGACTAATCTGATCTACCCTGAGCGGGTGAGCCTACATGCCTACATAGATTATTTATATAGCTCATTGTTTTCCATTTACTTTTACGTTTTGCCACATGTTCTGCCAGTAGAGGTGATGTTTCTTAGGTTCTTTCTTCTTTCAATCCTTATTCTTTTGGTGTTCCATTGTCCCAGAACATGCTAATGGAACTATATGTGTCTTATGTTCCGTTTGTTTGAGTTATGTTGTAAGTAGCGATTTAAGGTTAAAGGAGAAGAGAAAGAATAAGAAATGACAGAGAAATATATTATTATGAGAAAATAATGAGGCTTAAATATAACCTCTACACTACATCAGTAGTTATATAATAGACATTAAGATAATTACAAAACGACCATAACAAATATAAGTAATTATCTAACACTCCCCCTCAAGTTGGAGCATAGAGGTCAAGCATGCCCAGCTTAGAAAGAAGTTGCCGAAAATTAGAAGTAGACAATGGTTTGGTAAGAATATCACCCAATTGATACTCTAAGCGAACATATGGAGTGATAATCTGCTTTGTCGGTAATAAATCATGAATAAAGTGATAGTCGATCTCAATATGCTTAGTCCGCTTATGAAAAATTAGATTATTAGTAATAAAGATGGCGGCTTGATTTCACAAAATATCTCCATGGGTATAGATGGCTGGATATCTAAAACCTAAAGAAGGGATTGAACCCACAACATTTCAGAGGCAATATGCACTATAGCACGGGGCTCGGCTTCGGCGTGGAACGAGCAACCACATTCTATTTTACTATGCCAAATGTCAAGATTACTACCAACAAAGGTACAATAACCATAGGTAAACCGCCGATCAAGCCGATTTCTGGCCCAAACCACAGATAATGTATTAGATGGATGATATAGCAAGCCACGACCTGGAACACATTTGAAGTAACAGAGGATACAACAAACATCATCAAAATGGGGTTGACGGGGAGTTTGCATAAACTGAATGACAACACCAACTACATATGTGATATGAGGATAAGTAACGGTAAGATAAATTAACTTCCCAACAAGTCGTTGATACCGACCAACTTCCAAAAAAGGTCACCCTATTCAGCATCAAGCTTAATAGTGACCTCCATTGGAGTGTCAAGAGGTTGTGTCCCGAGAAGACCAATCTCAGAAAGAAGATCAACGACATATTTTTGCTAAGAAGGACATATACCTTGAGAAGAGCGAGCAACTTCAATACCAAGAAAATAATGAAGAGTACCCAAATCTTCATATGGAAGTTTTGCCCTAAATGCCGTTTTAGATCAACAATACCATCTGAGTTATTACCTGAAATGATGATATCATCAACATGCACAATCAATATAATAGCGTGCCAGTAGATGAGCACTGAGCAACGATAGAGTTATCAGAGGTGGAGCGCTAAAAACTATAGGCAAGCAAAATAGAACTAAATTGATCAAGCACGAGGAGACTACTTTAATCCATATAGGGGCTCATGTAGGCAACTACACGCAAGATGCTCACTACCGGGAACCATATAACCAGGTAGCTACTCCATATACACTTCCTCTTAAATATCACCATGAAGAAAGACATTCTTAATATCAAGCTGATACAACGGTCAAGAATGATAACTGCGATAGACAAGAGAATCCGAACACAATTAAGGCGAGTCACCTGAGAGAAAGTCTCTAAGTAATCAACACTGCATATCTGAGTGTATCCTTTAGCAACCAAACGTGCCTTAAGACGTTCTATAGAACCATCTGGAAGGTAATTAACTGTATAAACCCAGGTACAACCCACTGCATGCTTCATAGGTGTATGTGGAGTGAGTTCCCAAGTCTGATTTTGATAAAGAGCTCTCCTTTTTTCATCCATAGAAAATTTGCATCCAAATATCGACAAAGACTGCTTATAAGTAGATGGAATAGAAATAGAGGACAAGGTAGTGGTAAAGGAATGGAGACAAGAGGATAAACGATCATATAACACAAAATTTGCAGTAGGGTACATGTACGTTTACCTCGACGTAAAGTAATAGGTAAGTCAATATTATTAGAAGACGAAGCTAAGGAGTTAGGAACCTCTGTTGAAGAAGATGAAGTGCCTAGGCCTATTTCGAGATTGCTGATAAACTTGTAAAAGAGAGTTAAAGGTGGAGTTAGGAGTTAGGAGTTATGAGTTAGGAGATAGGAGGTAGGAGGTAAGGAGACCAGTAGAGGAAGAGTGGGAGAAAAGGACTCCCCCTGACGACAACGGATGAGATAAGAAGATAGTTGTTGACCTGAAGGGAGTAAAGCAGGGAACAGACTCAGAGAAGGTTACAACACTCACAAAATAGCGACAAGATTCAGGATGATAACAACGATATCCTTTTTTAGTACAAGAATACCTGAGAAAGACACTTACGAGCTCGAGAGGATAACTTATCATGACCGAGATCAAGCACATGCACAAAGGCAGTACACCCAAAAACACGAGGAATGAGAGAAAAGGTAGGAGAATTAGGGTATAACATGGAAAAGGGAGATTGGTGATCAAGAATAGCAGACGACATGCGATTAATGAGGTAACATGCAGTAAGAATGACATCACTCAAAAAATGTTTGGGTACCTGGGGGTGAAAAACATGGTACGAGCAATATTTAACAAATGACAGTGCTTGCGTTCAACAACGCCGTTTTGTTAAGATGCGTGTGCACAACTGATATGATGAATGATACCATGATCAACACAAAAAGCAGTAATAGAAGACTGTATATATTCTAAAACATTATCAGATCGAAGAATCTTAATACGTTTTTCAAATTGAGTTAAAAATTCATTATAAAATGTGGAAAAAGTATAAGGTAATTCAGATCTTTCTTTCAATAAAAATAACCAGGTTATACGAGAATAATCATCAACAAAAATTACAAAATAAAAATATCCATTAGTACTCGGAATACGAGATGAACCCCAGATGCCTGTATGGACAGTTGCAAATGACTTAGATTGACGACTAGTACTACTAAAAGAAAAACAACTACGGTGATGTTTGTCTAATTAACAAGCTTCATAATAAAAAAAAGACGTATGACTCAAACCAGGAATAGCCACGGGGCATTTAACCCCCACTTCTTAGGGAGCTTCCCCATGGTAGTTATGAAGCAGTGCCCTCATTTTGTTATCCTGACAGACGCGTTCCATTGCAAATGATTTAGACTAACGACTAATACTACTAAAAGAAAAAGAACTACGGTGATGTTTGTCTATCTGACAAGCTTCATAATAAAAAAAAGACATATGACTCATACCAAGAATGGCCACGGGGCATTTAACCCCCACTTCTTAGGGAGCTTCCCCATGGTAGTTATGAAGCAGCGCGCCCTCATTTTGTTATCCTGACAGACACGTTCATGAATATAGAAGATGGAGAAATACTTACTCAACAGTTGGGATTCATGCAAGTCCACCAGGGGATCCTCCAAGCTTTATTTAGCTCCCTGATCTTGAATATTTGGCATGTACTAGAATAAAAATAAATTTATTTTAATTCTCTATGAATTAAAGTTAGCATTACATACTAACAATCTCCTAGACACTTCAATCTACAAAAACAAAGTATGCATGCACGCACTCATTCGAGCATTAAGTGCATGTATATATGTGCAGGGCTTGTGGGTGCATGCATGTGTGGAAATAGAAACTTCCAAAATCTGAGGGCAGGAGTGCAATCATCCTTAAATGCGTCAACGTGCCTCTGTGTCACGGGGTGACACTTTAGTGACGCAACAAAATTTTTTCCCGTGTGGCATTTGAACTCCACCAAGCTCGAATCTACCTATTTTCTGACAATCCGAGTGTTTTCTGTTACCCAGTCTTCAAATTTCTTCTCAAAGGCCCATTCTTTATCAAGCAAGAACAAACTCCCCTCACGGAAGTCCCATGTAATCGAGATGCCACCTGACGACTTGACGTCCCAAGTTGCAAACCGAACGGCACAGTAGCTTCCTTGCACCAAACTCATCCTAAGTAAGGCGCTCGCCCAACTGAAGTCCCATATTCGTTAGGCGAACAAGTAACACAGACGTGTTGACATTGATATCCAACTTAGCTGACAAGCTTCTCAACGTGTAACGGGTCGGTATAGCTCATCCCTGAAAGTCAAGGGTGCCTCGTATCCTATATGACACCAAGGGTCACTCTCATGCCCATGCCGATGTCCTCATGCATATACGCATGCTAAGCAATGCACATGACGTGTCACTTGAGCAAGGCAATATCGATCCTTAGGCCAAAAGTGCATTATGCCAATTCAGTCGTCAAGCTGCTCGACTCGTTTCATAGGCTTATGCGTCCAACAATAGCATCAAAGTGTGACTCTAGCCGTAAGCCGCACATCTTAGGCCACAGGACCCCTACAAGCAATGTCGAACCCATAACATGCAAGTAGCCGGCACACGAGGCTTTTCGGTGGTGCCTTGATAGCCTAATCGGGTTAGGACACTCAAATAAGAGAGATAGCCCGCGGGGCAAGCGATTCGGTGTCCCCAACCTCTTTCCTGAGTTCTACGCGCGATGTCTAAAGCCTCCGGATCCTCTCGGTTGACATTGTCCATGGGGCACCCGTGCCTGCATGGAAACTCTAAAACACCTCTCTTTGGTGCCTAGAGCCCACCCTAAATGTTGCCTTGGGGTTGTCCACTTTAGTGCCTAGTGATGACATGGGGCAGGGCTGGTAGCTGACACACTACTATCCCCCTTATAATAGCTTTCTTAGCCATCTCCATCTTGGCAGGAGGAAACATCAAACTACTTAAGGAGTCGTAATGGATTTTCAAAAATATTATTTATTTTTGAAAAATTCCCAAATTTCGGCCCAACATATTAGTCCAATAGATGAAGCTATCATAAAAATATCAACTCTATCGGATGTCGTTTGAGACCCGAAAACCCAATGCCAAACTGTTGCTCATCGTGCCTGGTGCCAGGCTATGCTTCCTGCAAACGCCCCACTCTGCGTCCATGCGCGTTGCTACTGTCTTGTGCTGCGCTGCTGTATGCCGTATGGTCTTGTTAGGGCATTATGACACGTTATAGGGTTAATGCTGCCAGTACTCCTGAACACCGTCGTGGGCCTACTCCGGGCTGTCCTTGACACGACCACACGACATTGCGAGATTGGCCTTATCAAAGAGCAACCCGTGACATTCTCCCCCACTTGAACCATCAACGTCCTCATTGATGTAGCACAAAGTGCAAGTGCTACATGCTAAGCTCCACTTCATTTGAAGTTGCTTCAACATTCACCGATTACCAACAGTCCGTCGTGATAACCTGCCACCAACATCCATCTCAATCGGCCAAGTACCTGTCTCTCCTCTGAGAAGACTCGACTTCAAACACAGCAAAGCTCCATTGAGCTAATCTCTATCTTGGCATTACTTGTTGAATGGTCCGTTGTCAACAACACTCAATATTTCTCTGTCAATTTAGAGCTTGCTCCTTAGAGCTAAACTCAAAATGCTCCTCTAAGCTGTCAAGCGACTCCTCGCTTTTAACTCTTGTGGATACTGCTCGCGCCACCATACCACTGGTGTTAACCAACAAGAAATGGGGTACTGCACTGCTTCGCAAAGGACGTTATCAGCAGACCGTGACATCCTTCCCCACTCGAATGGTTGATGTCCTCATCAACGCACTCCAAACTTTGGCCCTCTTGGCACTTCATGCAAAGCCCTCTGGCTGTTGCTCTCCTAACAAACTCTGCTTGCTTGTTAGCCCTGCTCTGCCTTCTCTGGTAGATACAAAATGTAGCCCTCTGGCTGATGTCCTCTGACATGCTCAGGTCAAGTCCTCTGACTTGTCTTCAAATGCCTACTGACGAACTTGAAGTTGAAAGGTAGCCCTTTGGCTCAGCTCAAATGCCTTTTAGCAAACTTGAACTCTTCGTCAACTGACGGTGTCGATGCCCTCTAGCTGAACTCAACTGGTTGCCCTCTGGCGATGGTCATACTCTCTAGCACAACTCTGCTTAATGTCCCCTGCGTTGGCAATTAAGATGTAAACTCAAAATGTCTTGTACCTCAGCCTACTCGCGGCTTTCACCCTGACAACGATCTTAAAGGTACTTTCCACTTCCCTTGAAGATTTATCACACCATCCAACACATGGAAGGCTTGCTAACTCTCAACAGGCGAACTATCCAAATTCAAGGTGCACTTAACCTGGCACCGCATCAATGTCCTGACTTTACCACCCCGCCATGTGGTTGCCCTCTTATAACTCTAACTGCCACTGTCATCCAGTTCTTCTCTGACTGCACATGCACACGGTGCCTTTGCATGCGAGAATCAAGACCACAAAGTATTTCTGAAAATATATTTCCGATCTAGCCCAATTTGAAGCCAATAACCAAACTTTAAGATGCAAATTCACTGACAAGTACAATCACACATACAGACCCATTAATGGAAGGAAACCCTGCTGACAAGCTGAAGATTCTCAAATCAAACACACCTTTGGAATGGAACAACCAAATTGGATGTAGCACAAGCTTCATGAAACAAACCAGTGAAAATTCCATATGCCCGGTTAAGCTGTTGACATGCCGCCATCTCAACGATGATAAGAAAATGCTCACAAAACACACGACATCAGTATGACTGCCACTTCAAACCTATATTGCAGTAGCAAACATCATATAGCCAACAAAGTAGCACAACTATCCACCCATGTCCATGCACGTTTAGTAGCATCTTGAGCTACAATGTGTCCACACATCAAAACTTGCTTACACTAAGTCATCAAAGTGGAAGGAGACAAACCATCCGGTATAGAAGAGACTACACACCACTATGCCGCTGTAATCCCACCTTAAGCACGACTCGCTGCTTCAAAAGGCATCATCTGAAGATAACTCTGTTCATTCGGACACCCCAAAACCTTCTGCTATTAAGCCCCAAGCATCGATTTTGTTCTTTAGTCGTGGAGACAATACAATCACCATATTCGAGGTCTCATGCATTGCTCCTTTCAAATTGGCATCTAGCTTCACAGAAACAAAGATATCATACTACTGCAAATTCTGTCCAAGAACGCACCCCACAAAGGAGTAACTTGGCTCTGATACCAACTGTGATGACACGGGGGAGGGCTGGTAGCTGACACACCACTACCTCCCTTTATAATAGCTTTCTTAGCCATCTCCATCTTAGCAGGAGGAAACATCAAACTGCTTGAGGAGTTATAATGGATTTTCAAAAATATTATTTATTTTTGAAAAACTCCCAAATTTTGGCCCAACATATTAGTTCAATAGATGAAGCTATCATAAAAATATCAACTCTATCAGACGTCGTTTGAGATCCGAAAACCTAATGCCAAACTGTTGCTCGTCATGCCTGGCGCCGGGCTATGCTTCTTGCGCACACCCCACGCTGCGCCCATGCGTGCTGCTACTGTGTTGTACTGCGGTGCTGTATGCCGTATGGCTATCCTTGCCACGACCACACGACATCACGGGATTGGCCTTATCAAAGGGCAACCCCGTGACACTATGCTTGTGTTTGGACTAGCTTTTTTTAGTGGCTTTTAGACTTTTTGGTTTTTCTGTAAAAAAGTAGATGTTAAATCATGTAGAAAAAGTAAAAAAAAGTGGGAAAAAGCCTAGCTAGCCCAAACCAGTTGGCTTTTTTTTAGCTTTTAAGCCGAAAAGCTTGAAAAAAAAGCTAGTCCAAACAGAGGCTCCGTCATATATTCATTTGGTATAGCTACGACCACCTCCTGAATTAACACCAATTCTGTATTGAATTTATACTTAATTCCTGTGAATGAAACACTTAATTCCTGTGAATGAAACCTTAGCTTGTGAACTGTGAGAAGACTGAAAGGCCATTGCGAGTTGGTTGGAACTTGGAAGTATGTTTTACTGGTTAGGTGGTCTACAACCTGGGGTTTGCCTAAACTAACCTTTGGGAAGGTTTTCCTACTTAACTATCATTTGAAAATCGTGAACATGGATATTTCTATGGTTCATAAGTTGATAAAATGTGATTAGGTTTGTGATATGATGGCTTTATATGCCGACACTTTATTAATTATCTGATCTGAAGTGACTTGAATGTCTCATGGCATATGGGATCATAAATTGCTGTTGCATATCCTCTTGGAGTTTTAAGATGCTGAAAGTGTAATTGTCAGCCAAATTTGGAGGATAGTGGATAAACAGTGCTCTGTAGCTTCTTTTGGCAAGCATGCAAGAACGATGCTCTAATAAGTTAACTATAATTATGATAATCTAATGTCAGATACACTTTGCAGATTTATCAGAAAAACAAAAAAAGAAAAAAGAAAAAGGAAAAAAGGAGAAAATGTCAGATGCACCTTCCAGCACCCTTTACAGGACTAAGTGGTTACTTGCCTTCTATACTAAAACTAAAAATAGCCTTTTATTCTGCAGCTGATTACTTACCAAATCAGGTCTGATTTTTGTTTGCATAACTTTTCATAACTGAAGGACGAATTCCTGATGATGTGTTATAATATTTGAAGCTACTATTCAGAGTTATTCAGAAATCTTTTGAAACATAATATTCTTGATGAATGTACTCTGATTATACGGCTGATAATGCTTTAGGCCATTGATTACAGCAACTGATGTGATGGCCAATGCCATTTGCATTGAGGAAAAAAATAAAAAAAGAATTTAGATTGATAAGTTGTACTCTTATTCACTCGGGCAATTTTTCCTCTCAAATGCAGATCTGGTGCTATCAAATAAGCTAGTTTTGTATGATCTCGAAAATCAGACTATTGGGTGGACTGAGTACAATTGTGAGTATTGCATACTATTCACTGACTTCTACATTTTCTGGTTGGTCCGTAATTTAATCTCTCCTTCTCTTTTATATTGCTGTATTGGAAGTGTTTCCTTCTTCTTTCTTAGTGTTCCAGTAATGAGAAATATTAATTGTTTCGTCTCTTGCCTTCTGAAAAGGAGGATGTGTTACATGTTGTGAGACCCGGTTCCGTTTTATTTTCGTAATGTTTATTCGATGTGTTGGTTATTACTTTAATCGTTATAGAATATAATGTTTTTATATGTGTTATGCATGCGCGGGCTTGGTAATGCATCTTTTGTTCGGTTTTTCACCCAGCGATGACCACTCAAGCGAAGCTCTGTTCGTTCGAGCGAGTTGGTGGCAGAGAGTTGAGTCGGTGGGGGACCGCTCCAGCGGATCTATGTTCGCTTGAGCGAACAGCCGAGTGTGAGATATTTATAAGACAACCCATGCCTTGGGCTTTGTGCTAAAGCTTTTTGTGCAAGCTTCCTCTCCTCTCTCTAGAAAGATCACTCAAACACTCTACCTTCTCTCTAGCTTTCGGGTTGATTTGGGTTCGGATCTTAGCGTTCGAATGGTCGATCCTCGATGTTCCTTGCTGTGAGCTTCGCGTTCATCCGAACAGAATCGCATTTTGGCGACTTTGGTTTCTTGCCGGTGTTCAAAGCTTCGAGTTTTAACTCACCGAAGTAGGATCTTAGACTATCTTGTCATAAAGCGGTGCTACGTGAAATTTTATGCGTTTCCACCGTTTACAAATGCATTAAATCTCGAATTTTGTGTTTAAGCCATGTTTAGGCAGCTACAAAGCATGTTGTGCATTTTTATGATTTATTATAAGGTTAGTAGACGTATGTGTCGTGCTGTTTTCGAGAAAAGGAGCTTTGAAAACTGGAAAGATTTATGCAAATGTTTGCGAAAACCTAATTTTGGAGGTTTGGAGCTAACCGTTGAGGTTGAGCCTCGTTTTAACGTTCGTTGGTCTCCATGATTAGGTGGATGACGTTAATTTGTGAATGTAATGTTTGTACATGGCTGTGTGCATGCAAACTTTGGTTCATTCATGCATTATGAGGGGCAGATTTTAGTTTTACGGTGAAAGCCCATGAAGATGTTTTATGAGGGGCAGATTTTGGTCCTACGGTGAATATGAGGGGCGGATTTTGCCCATACGGTGAAAACCCGTGAAGATGTATGAGTTGCATGTGAATCATTGTGGGTTGTGTAAAACCGTATTTGAGGCTCATGCGAATCGGAATATTCATATATTTGTGTTAGCATGTTTAGCTTTTATTTCATGCTAGTTTGCCTCCTATTGAGTCTCGGATCACGGTGTGAGATTTGAAATCATTTTTTAGGTATACATGATCATTCGGGATGATCTTGGAGAGCTGGAAGCGGCGGAAGACTTTCTTAGTTTTCCCTTTCGTTTTATTTTGGAACATGTTTTGATATGTAATGTTTCGGAACATAAATTTTGTGGCGATTATATCAATGCATGTATGTTTTATGATTTTGAGAGAGAAACTTTGGGTTGATTGTTGTTTTTAGTTTGTTTTGGTTAGGGTTAAACGTTTTCCATGATTCGCTTTCGAGTCGAAGGAGTGACTTATTTATCAAATGAACGTTTTATCCCAAATTCTTTGGTTATTTAACCCTTGTTCAAAGATAAGGTTTTTAGGTGTGTTTTTTAGTCTTGGAAAATTTTTTTGGTTTTTGCTTAAAAATCTCTCGGGTGTCTCACCGTTCAAGCGGTGGAGGGTCCGCTCGAGCAGACAGCCGCTGTGTTGAAAAGTTCGATTTTGTTTCGAAAGGAAGCTTTTGGATGGAAAATTTTTTGGGTACCCTTTTTGGTTTAAAATGGCGTGTTTTGAGAATTTATTTTCAAAAAAAAGGCTCGTTTTTGTTTTGGTTTCCGTGGAATTTTATTGTTTGGAAATCAGGGTGTCACAACTTCGTATCAGAACTCTGGGTTTGAATACCTATGAGCCGTGGGAAGAGATTGCATCACCCTGTGAGGATAGTTGCGTGTGCTTGATTGCATGTATCTAAATGCTTTCATAACATGAGTATGATAACATGTTGAGTATGTAGATGCCGTGTATATGTGAGCATGGGGGTTAAACCTTAGGATTGATTGGTTTTGCCTTCGGGCATTTAGATTAACAGACTTGGAAGCTAAGTTAGAAATGCGTTTGGCCGACGTGTTTTCTGGTAAGGAATCTAAGTAGGTTACCCAAATTGATGCGTCACTTTTATCGGTTCTCCTTAGTATGTGAGATGTGTTTACATGATCATTTATGGCCAAGTGTTAGCATAGTTATGTAGTTGATATTTGTGATAACATGATGAGATGAATCTTATGTTATGTTATAATTTTTTTTTATAGAAGTTATTTTTGCACAGAGAGGACGAGGCCGTGGTCGAGGCCATGGCCGTAGTTTGGGTCAAGAGGATGTGCCAATCCCTGACGCTGGGGATGCAAATACTCCCCACAGACCTGTAGAGGGGGTAGACTTGCTGCGTGAGATGGTAGGCTCCATTCGTCAGCTAGCCGAGGCCGTTAGGGGAGGGGCGAGAGTAGCCGAGCCGAGGGCGACTGTTGCGATGTGAGAGTTTCGGCGTCTTGACCCTCCTACCTTCGTTGGGAACCCCGATTCCACAGTAGCCACAGAATGATTAGAACTTGTGACCAGGATTCTCGATACACTACAGATAGTCGAGGATGACCTGAGGGTTGCATTTGCCGCATTCCAGCTTAGAGGTGACACCCATGAGTGGTGAAAATTTGCTAGAATTACGGTGGAAAGTACGTGGGCAGCTTTTACGAGGGTATTTCTGGAGAAAAACTTTCCCGAGTTCTCAAGGGATGTCTATCGAGAGGAGTTCTATTCTCTCACTCAGGGGACGATAAGTATCGTGCAGTACGAGGCCAGGTTTACCAATTTATCCCGCTTTGCATAGGAATTTATAGCTACTGATGAGCTACGTTCGAGGAGATTTGAAAGGGGTCTGAGGCCTGCGATCAGGGAGCGGGTGGAAGGGTTAAGGCTGCGTGTTTTTACAGAATTGGTGGCATCGGCAGCTGTTATCGAGAACACTTTGAATGAGACTCGTAGACCCAGGGAGGTCAGGGCATCGCAGGGTAGAGCTGAGGCACAGTCAAGTGGGTGCGCCAACAAGAGGCAAAGGTCCTTTGGCCTTGGTTCTCACCCATCAGGGTCAGAGCAGCAGTTTTCCACACCAACACCCTCAGTGGCTTCATCTTGGAAGCCAGAGCAGAGGGAGCTCGCAGCCAGGGCATTGTGTGGTGGATTGCCCACAACCGAAGCAGTTTTAGAGTTCAGTACTGGTTCAGTCGTAGAGGAGGGAGCCGCTAGTTTGTTCTGGATGTGGCCAGTCTGGACACATTCGCAGGAATTGCCCTCAGGAAGGCTATGTGCCGAGCACGGCAGATGCACCAGTTGTTCAGCCCACGCAGGGTTAACAAACTTACCGACAGCAATAGCCAGCAATTCAGATTTCCAGAGTTACAGATAGGGGTGCCTCAGCACAGCCAGTGTGACAGTCGACAGTCCAGGGGTATGGTGGAAGACTAGGGCACCACAGGGCAGAGTATACGCCCTCACATATCCCAGTTCTTCCAAAACACCAGTCGTGCCGGATGCCGCTTCTACTACTTAGTGATCAGAGGTACTCTCTTAGTATATAGATTTTGGGCCAGTGTTCTTATCGACACAGGAGCATCGCATTCTTTTATTTCATTTACTTTTGCATTTGCTTTGGGGTTGGAGACGAACTCATTGGGTAGTACATTGTGTGTAAAGACCCCGGTCGGTGGAAATGTAGTGTTGGGACGAGTCTGTAGATCTTGTGAGTTAGAGGTCGCCGGTCGCTGTTTAGAGTTTGATTTCATCATTCTAGACATGACCACGTTTAATATCATCCTAGGGATAGACTGGCTGACTACCTATCGTGTCTTTATCGATTGTGATCGATGGAGGGTATCGATTTGTACGCCTAAGGGTGATTGCTTTTGTTTCGTAAGCAATCGAGACGAATGTTTAATGGCCATGCCCGGTGTTGTGTGAAATCGAGAAAGCCTGAGCTTCCTCTTTTCTACTCTCATGTTGGATGAGGCGGTTGGGGTTCGAGGAGAGCTTTCCCCTGTGGTTTGTGGCTATCTAGATATTTTTCTTGACGATCTATTTGAGTTGCCGCCGACTAGGGCACCACAGGGCAGAGTATACGCCCTCACAGATTCCAGTTCTTCCAAGGCACCAGTCGTGCCTGATGCCGCAGCTACTACTTTAGTGATAAGAGGTACTCTCTTAGTGTGCATATCTTGGCCCAGTGTTCTTATCAACACGGGGGCATTACATTTTTTTAATTTTATTTGCTTTTGCATCTGTTTTGGGGTTAGAGACGAACTCGTTGGGTAGTACGCTGTGTGTAGAGACCCCAGTTGGTAGGAATGTGGTGTTGAGACGAGTCTGTAGATCCTGTGAGTTAGAGGTCGTCGGTCGCTGTTTAGAGTTTGATTTCATCATTCTAGACATGACCACGTTTGATATCATCCTAGGGATGGAATGATTGACCACCTATCGTGCCTTTATTGATTGTGATCGACGGAGGGATCGATTTGTACGCCTGAGGGTGATTGATTTTGTTTTGTGGGCAATCAGGACGAAGGTTTAGTGTCCATGCCTGGTGTTGTGCAAAATCGAGGAAGCTTGGGCTTCCTCTTTTCTGCTCTCATGTTGGATGAGTCAGTTGGGATTCGAGGAGAGTTTCCCCCTGTGGTTTGTGACTATCTAGATGTCTTTCCTGATGATCTATTTGAGTTGCCACCGAGTTGTGAGGTAGAGTTTTTTATCGACCACATTCCGGGAGTAGCTCCTATTTCGATGCCATCTTATCGTTTTGCACCGGCTGAGTTGCGGGAACTCAAGGTACATCTTCAGGAGTTGCTTGATAAGGGGTATTCAGTATTAAGATATTAAGTATTAATAATAACCTGTGGGGATGCCCACAGTATCTATTGTAGACTCTCATTTGCTTAATAAATACATGTGTATGTCTCATAATGAGATATACGGTTTCTCGTATCCTTTTCTCTCTTTTCTAACATGGTATCAAAGCCATGAAACCCTAACCACCACGTAACCCTAGCTTCTACTCAAACCAGTCGCCAAACTAGAAACTCTAACCCTAGCCGACGACCACCAGACCCCTCAATGACCTTCGTTGGCCCTCTAGCAGTCATCGCCGACCATCGTCGGCCCTCTAGGAACACTCGCCGACCACATCGGCTTGCCCACAGCGTGCGTCGACCTCGTCAACCCCTCCACGGGTGACGACGACGACTTTAGTCGGGCCTTCCTAGGGAGCCCAACGATCCTAGTCAGGTCCTTCAGGGGTGACGTCAACCTCAGTCAACTCGACTAGGAGGGTCTTCCTCTGCCACCGACGACTACTGTCAGACTCCGACGACTACTGTAGGGTCTTCCTCCGCCACCGACGACCACTATCAGACTTCGACAGACCTTGTAGGGTCTTCCTCCGCCACCGACGACCACTGTTAGACTCCGACAAACCCTGTAGGCCCCTTTCTCAGTCGCTAGACTTGCCTTTTCTCTCTTTCCCTCACTGCATCAGTCTGCCAGTGTAGTTCCGCGATGTCTGCGAGTTTGATGATGCTGTGAGGGTTCAGTGTGGTTTTTTATTATACTTCCGTGTGGATTGAGACTTGTGTTTGTTTTTGTGGTATTTTTTGGTCCCCTTGTTGGTGAACAAGGATGTCAGAGGATTCCGTAACCCACGAATCCCAAGTTGAAGCTGGTCGACAATGTACTACAGAGGTGTTCTCGTCATTCACACGGTTAGTTGATCGGCGACTTGATTGCGCAAATGGTTATGTTTTATGGAAGAAAAGTGTTCTTAAGTCTTTGCAAGGCATGGAATTGGATTCCCACCTATTTGATGATCCTCCTTCACGAACATCAGCGACTTTTCGGACTTGGACCCGGGATGATGCCCGGATATTTAGTCAGTTGCTCATCTCGATGGATCCTTCTGTTCAGGCTTTGGTGGCCAACACTGATACTGTGAGAAAGATCTGGTCTTCGTTAGAATCCATCTATTCAGCTACTAATGATCTCTCCCGTCTATTTGACCTTATGAAAGGTTTCTTTCAATCCCAGCAATCTGGCAAGTCTCTTCAGGATCATTTTATGCAATTCAAGATTTTGACTGATGAGTTTGATCGCCTTCTTCCGTTCACAAATCAGTTGTCTCAGTTTCAGCAGCAGTGGCAGCAACTTTTGGTGGTGTGCTTTTTAGTTAGTTTGGATTCTGAGTTTGACTCCGCTCGCTCTCAGATCCTTGCTGAGGCTGACATTCCCACTCTCTTCAAGACATTCCGACATGTGAGTCGAGTGTTCCGTCGGGATGAGTCTCGTGGTACTGGTATATCTCCTGTTGAGACCTCTGATCAGTCTACTTTAGTGGGTTTTCATGGTAGCTGCAGCAGTCGAGGCCGCGGTCGTGGTGGTGGTAACAAGTTCGGTCGTGGAGGAGGTCGTGAGACCCATACGTGTCACTATTGTGAGATCCGGGGACACATTCGCAGTGAATGTTACAAGCTTCATGGGAAGCCCCCATTATTGGCGAATGCCACATCTAATTTAAGCCAGTAGGACTATATCCAGCCAAGTCCTCAGGGGGCCTCTAATTCGACCAGACGAGTTGCAGAGATGACTGCTGCAGAGTACGACCAATATATGTATGGTTAGATTGGACAAAGCACAAGTTCTTCTGAGGTACTAGCAGCCACCTTTGCAAGTAATCCTACTGCATGTGTGGCTACCCCCCACACCTGGGTTATTGATTCTGGCGCTTCTGCTCACATGGCTGGATTATCAGGTATTCTATCAGATTATAAGCTGACCTCTGGTCACGCTGGTGTTTTGGTGGCTAATGGCTCCTCCTTAGCTGTTGAGGGTTGTGGTGTTACGACACCAACTCCTGCCCTTTCTTTATACAATGTCTTGCATACTCCTGATAATCTCTTCAATCTATTATCTATCAGTCAGATTACCACTGATTTGAGTTACTCCGTGACATTTTTTCCTAATTCTTGTATTTTTTAGGATCTTACGAGGCAGGGGATTATCTGTAAAGGACGGGTTTCAGGGGGGTTGTACCTGCTAGATGCTGCTTCTGCTCAGGCGTATTCTGCCTTGTCTTCTTCTGCCTTTGATATCCATTGCCGTCTTGGGCACCATAGTTTGTCTAGTCTTAAAATTATTTACCCTAATTTAAGGTATGTGTCTGCTATTGAGTGTGACTTGTGTCGTTTTGCCAAGTACCTGCGTGTGCCTTTCAAGTCTCGAGTCAATAAAAGAGCTTCTTCTCCCTTTTAGTTAGTACACTTTGATGTTTGGGGATCTAGTTCGGTTACCTTTTTATTTGGTTTTCGTTATTTTGTGAGTTTTGTCGATGATCACTCTCGTACCATTTTTCTCTATTTAATGAAAAATAAATCAGAGGTTTTATCTGTATTTACTCAATTTTGTAAGACTGTGCAAGTTCAATTTGGTACCTGTGTTAGGATCTTGCGTAGTGATAATGGGGGAGAGTATGTGTCTACTTCCATGAGGGAGTTTCTAGTGAGTCATTGCAGTTTCCATCAGACGTCGTGTCCTAATACTCCCGAACAAAATGAGGTGGCTGAGTGGGAAAATAGGCATGTTTTGGAAACAACCCGTGCCCTCCTATGTCATATGCATGTTCGTCATCATTTTTGGAGTGAGGCTGTTCTTACAGCTTGTTATCATATTAATCGCATGCCGTCTACTGTCTTGGGTGGTATTTTCCCGATGTCTGTGTTAGCTCCTATGTTACCTGGGCACTACCTGCTTCTTAAAATCTTTGGTTGCGTATGCTATGTGCGTGACACCAGGCCACAGGTCACTAAACTTGATGCTCGTGCCCTCAAATGTGTGTTTCTTGGCTACCCTCAACACCAGAAGGGGTATCGGTGTTACTATCCTGCGCTTCGTCGTTTTGTTGTGTCTCGGGATGTTACTTTCCTGGAGTCGACCCCATTCTATTCTCCTTCTTCTCCTGTTCCACTTCTGGGTCGTAAGTCACCTCCCTCCCCTTTGTTTGCCGATTTTTTGATTTCTTGGATTACAACTGATACTCGTGTCTCCCCTTCTGAACCGCTCCCGGTGCCACCTCCTGCAGCTTCGCCCTACCGTGATCTGCTTCCTGCTGAGCCAGTTCTCTCGTCGGTTGATCCGCTGGTCAGTGAGCCCTCTATTGCTACCCGTCGCCCTTATCGTCTCTGTCGGGGTTACCCCCGGTATGTTGACTCCTATAAGGGTTTGTCAGCTTCTTTACGTGCTTTTATTTCTACAGTTGATACTACTGTTGTTCCTGGTAGTGTTTCAGAGGCTCTCTCCCATCCTGGTTGGTGTTCTGCTATGTTGGAGGAAATGTCTATCTTGGATAATAATGACACGTGGGATCTTGTTTCTCTTCCTGTCGAGAAGCAGGCAGTTGGCTGCAAGTGTGTTTGCACTGTGAAGGCGAATCCTGATGGCTCTTTGGCTCACTTGAAAGCACGCCTTGTTGCAAAAGGTTATGCTCAAACTTATGGTATTGACTACTTTGAGACTTTCTCTCCTATTTTCAAGATGACTTCCATTCGCCTTTTTCTTTCTCTTGCTGCCACTCGGAATTGGCCGCGTTATCAGTTGGATGTCAAGAATGCCTTTCTCTATGGCGATCTTCAAGAGGAAGTCTATATGGAGCAACCTCTCGGTTTTGTTGCTTAGGGTCTGATATGGTGTGTTGCCTTCGTCGTTCTTTGTATAGTTTAACGCAATCTCCTCGGGCCTGGTTTGGGAGGTTTAGCACGGTGGTGCAGCAGTTTGGTCTGCGGCAGCCGGGCAAAGATCATGCCGTGTTCTTTCGTCGGACAGCCTCCGGCTGTATTCTTCTCGTTGTATATGTTAATGATATTGTTATCACTGGTGATGACCGTGTTGGGATTAGTAACCTGAAGGCCTTTCTGCAGACACAATTTCAGACTAAAGATCTCGGGCACTTGCGGTATTTTCTGGGGGTCGAGGTGGCTAGAGGTAAGCATGGGATTTTTATTTCTCAGAGGAAATATGTGATTAATATTTTGCTCGATGTCGGTCTGCTGAAGGCAAAAAGTGTGGAGTTCCCGATGGATCCGAGTGTGAAGCTTATTTCCGGTGACAGTGATGTGTTTTCTTACCCTGACAGGTATCGCAGAATGGTGGAAAAACTTAATTATTTGACCACCATGAGTAGACCAGATATTGCTTATCTTGTCAGCATTGTGAGTCAGTTTATGTCTGATCCTCGCGTTCCTCATTGGAATGCAGTGGTTTGTTTCCTACGGTACCTTTATTCTAACCCAGGGAAGGGTCTACAGTTTTGTGATCGGGGTCATTTCCGTACCGAGGGCAATTCTGATGTAGACTGGGCAGGATGCCCGATTGATAGGAGATCCACATCAGGGTTCTTTGTTTTTGTTGAGGAAAATTTGGTATCGTGGAAAAGCAATAAGTAAGATGTGGTGTCGAGATCTAGTGCTGAGGCGGAATACAGGTCTATGACTTGGGCACCGTCCAAAATCATGTGGGTTCGACAACTTCTCACTGAATTAGACGAACCGCCTATAGGTCTTATCAAGTTATGGTGTGACAATAAATTTGTTGTCTACATCGCTACTAATCCAGTGTTTCATGAGCGAACTAAGTACATCGAGATCGACTGTCATTTCATCTGCCACGAGTATAAGAATGGCACTATCGATTTTGGCTTTGTTCGTTTTAGTGAACAGTTGGCTGACGTGTTCACTAAGGCACTGTCCGGGTTCCGGGTTCCGGGCTCACTATATTTGTAACAAGTTGGGCATGATTGATATTTATGCTCCAACTTGAGGTGGGTGTTAATATATATTTAGTATTAAGATATTAAGTATTAATAATGCTCTGTGGGGATGTCCACAGTATCTATTGTAGGCTCTCATTTGCTTAATAAAGATGTATGTATGTCTCACAATGAGATACACGTTTTCCCGTATTCTTTTCTCTCTCTTCTAACAGAAGAAAGGCATTCTTAATATTGAGCTGATATAGGGGTCAAGAACGATTAATGACAACAGCGAGAAGAATCCAAACAGAGTTAAGGCGAGTCATGAGAGAGAAAGTCGCTAAGTAATCAACCCCGTATGTCCGAGTGTGGCATTTGGCAACTAAACTGCCTTAAAATGTTCTACAGAGCCATCTAAAGGTATTTCATTGTATAGACCCAACAATAACCCACCTTGTTGTCACAACCTGCTAACTCTCAAGCATGGAGAAGGTTAGAATGCGATACACGAGGTTTATGGAAGATTCTTGATCATCTCGGAAGGATCTAGAGTGAGGAAGAATCCTCAAGAAGTCTAGAGTATTCCAAAGAGGCCCGAAACATTCTAGAGAACTCAAGGAGCATCTAACATTTGTAAATACATGGAATAGTATAGAACATTCTAGAATAGTGTCGGATATTCAAGTATGGAGATGGGAAGCTTCTAGGGAGTGTTCTGGAATTTTTCCAACTGTTAGATCGTTGACACTTGTGTTAATCTTAGCCGTTCGTTGTACTTAGTGGTACTTATATAAGGATATGGCCTCATTTGGTCAAGGCACCAAGCAAGTTGTAATCTCCATTTTCTCAATAGAACAATACACTTTGGTTTCTTCTAGTGCTTAGCCCTCCTCCCTTTCTTTCAGAGTTCATGAAGAGTTAGGCTTACTTAGCATCACAAGCAAGTTGTGAGTGTCTAAGTGCCGTACGGTTAGCCTGGAAATCCCAAGGCCGTGACACGTGGTATTAAAGCCAGGTTACGAAGGCTACGTGACTAAGGAAGGAGGAGGTACGATGTCTTCAGGTGTGGACGACACGGTGAACGAGCAAGCCCGGGGGAGGGATGCTAACATGAAGGGGGGGAAGGATAAGTCCCTTGTTGCTGTTGCGGCCATGGATGCACGACTTGCAAAGGTGGAGCTTGTTGTGGCAGACACGGGAGATCGGATTAACGTGTTGGAGGAGAGCATGCATCAGGAGGTGGAAGATCTAAAGGGAGTGATCAAGGACCTCAAGAATGGCATGCTGGCTACAGTAAACTCCGTGGCTCATGATGTGCAGCAGGGCAACGTGACCTTCTGGGAAAAAGTGTTGGCTATGCTCGCAGCTTTTGAAGCTCGGTTGGATGAGCTTCGCGAAGACATGATGGTATGCAAAAAGGATATAGCCGGGGGAACTATGGCCTCATCGGGGATTACTAAGGTGGAGGTGCCGAAACTATAGCCTTTCGACGGAAAGCGAGATGCCAAGGAAGTGGACAACTACTCTGGCATATGGAATGATACTTCGAGGCGATGGCACTGACGGACGAAGGTGCCAAAGTAAAGACTGCTACCCTTTACCTCACCGACACGGAAACTCTATGGTGGCGTAGGAGACATGCTGACATTGAAAAAGGTACGTGCACTATAGATTCATGGAACGACTTTAAGAGAAACCTAAAGAAGCAATTTTATCCTGAGGATGTGGCCTATCAAGCTAGGAAGAACATGAAAAATCTCAAACACACGTCTATTCGGAAGTATGTTAAAGAATTCTCTACACTCATGTTGGAAATCCTGAATATGACGGATGATGAGCTACTATTCAACTTCTTGGATAATCTACAACCATGGGCGGAACAAGAGCTGCATCGCTGTGGCGTGTATTATCTTGTAATGGCCATGGCGGTGGCAGAGTCATTGATTGAATACACCAAGGGTGACAAGGCCAAGGCATCCAAGGGTAATCAGAATGAAGGTGAGGAAGACCAAGATGAAGGCCGCCATCAAAGGAAGGGGACTGGGAAACCCCTTATCGGCATAGAGGGAAAAGGGGGCAAGGATGGATTCAAGCCCAAGAGGTGTTTCCTGTGCGATGGTCCACACTGGGTAAGGGAATGCCCAAAGAGAGAAGCCCTCAATACATTAATTGCCGAGCGGGAGATCTAGGAGCATGCACAAGTGGGGGCTATCTAGCTACTCAATGCTGTCAAAGTAAGTTCGAAGCCCACGAGCACGAAGGATAAATCATTGATGCATGTGGATGCTCACATCAATGGGAGGATAGCCCAAGTCATGGTGGACACAGGTGCATCACATAATTTCATCAAGACAGATGAAGCCAAGCGGCTTGGACTGAAGATTGAGAAAGTGCAAGGAACGTTGAAGACGGTCAACACCAAGCCAAGGCCATTAGATGGTGTAGCTCGTGGGGTAGAGCTACACATGGGCACCTAGAATGGTAAAGTGGACTTCTCAGTGGTGTCGCTCGATGACAACCATGTTGTCCTAGGAATGGAGTTCTTTCGGCGGCACGATGCGGTGATATTCCCTCAACAGGATACGATGTGTATCTTAGAGGGAGTCCCACACATAATATCTACAAAGGCCGAGCCAAATCCGAATGTGAGCGTTCTATTCGGCATGCGAGTTAACAAAGGCTCAACAACGGGGAAAGCAAGCGGGGAGATGAGGCACGTGGAATGCATCCTCGCAGAACAAGTCATTCGTAGGAAGAACCAACAACCATGGCACAAGTACTTGGTGAAGTGGAGAGGACTACTTGACAGCAAGGAGAATTGGGAAGCAGCTGAAGATTTGTCGCGATTCCAAGACTTAATAAGAAGATTTGAAGAGGAATGCGACGAGGACGTCGCAAGATTAGGTGGGGGAGAGTGTCACAACCCGCCAACTCTCAAGCATATGGAGAAGGTTAGAATGTGACACGCAAGGTTTATGGAAGACTCTAGATCATCTCGGAAAGATCTAGAGTGAGGAAGAATCCTCAAGAAGCCTAGAGTATTTCAGAGAGGCCCGGAACATTTTAGAGAACTCTAGGAGCATCTAACATTTGTAAATACATGGAATAGTATAGAATATTCTAGAATAGTGTAGGATATTCAAGTATGGAGGTGGGAAGCTTTTAGAGAGTGTTCTAGAACTTTCCCAACCATTAGATCGTTAACACTTGTGTTAATCTTAGTCCTCCGTTGTACTTAGAGGTGCCTATATAAGGAAGTGGCCTCATTTGGCTAAGACGCCCATTAAGTTCTCAAGTTGTAATCTTCTCTCTCTAAGTGAAGTTCTCTCATTCTTCCAAAGTCGAGTACGCCCATCTTTTCTAGTCTTTTGGCTTTCTTAGGCAAGAAGGCTGACTTAGCGCACACAAGGGTCAAACACGAGTGTCTAAGTGCCGCACGGTTGGCTTGAAAAAACCCAAGACCGTGACAACGTGCTTCTCATGTGGAAGAGGAGTTAGCTCTCAAGTCTGATTCTATTAAAGGGCTCTCATTTCTTCACTCATAGCAAGTTTATGTCTAGACATTGACAAAACCTGCTTATAAGTGGATGGAATAGAAATAGAAGACAAGGTAGAAAGGAATGAAGACAAGAAGACAAACGATCACATGACACAAACATAGCAATAGGATGTTGAGTGCATGTACGTTTAACTTGACGCAAAACAATTGGTAAGTCAACAATATTAGAAGTAGGATCCAAGGAGCCAAGAATCTCTGCTGAAGAAGATGAAGTGTCCTTGCCATAGGAGACAACATGCATATCTCGAGGTCGTTGATAAACTTGCAAAGTAGGGTTAGAGGAGCAAGGAGGCATAGAAAAGGGAATAGGAAGAGTTGGAGAAGAGAAAGATTTCCCCTCACGACAACAAATGAGATCAAAGGAGAGTAGTTGACCAGAGAAGGGATTTGACTAAGAGATAGTCACATCAGTATTCACAAAATAGCGACGAGATTAGAATGGCAACACCGATATCCTTTTTGAGTATGAGAGTACCTGAGAAAGACAGCTCGAGGAGATAACTTATTATGATCGGGATCGATTACATGTGCAAAAGCCGTACAACAAAAAACACGAGTGACAAAGGTGAAGAATTAGAATATAATAAAGAAATGGAGAATCGCGATCAAGAACAATTGACGACATGCGATTAATAAGATAACAAATAGTAAAGATGACGTCACTAAAAAAATGTTTAGGTATTTGTGAGTGAAATAACAAAGTACGAGCAACATCTAACAAATGACGGTGCTTATCTCAACAACGCCATTTTGTTGAAGTGTGTGAGCACAACTTACCTGATGAATGATATCATGATCAACACAAAACGAATCAATATAAGACTGCATATATTCTACAGTATTATGAAAACCGTAAAACTTTAATGCGCTTGCCAAATTGTGTAAATATTTTAGTATAAAACGTGGAGATAACATAAGAAAATTGAGATATGTGTTTCAATAAAAACAATCAAGTTATACGAGAGTAATCAGCGACAAAAATAACAAAATAATAATAATATTCGTTAATACTTGGAATGCGAGAATGATCCTAGATGTCTGTAAGGACAACATCGGAAGACTTTGACTGATGACTAGAACTACTACAGGGAAAGGAACTACGGTGATGTTTGCATATCTGACAAGCTTCAAAATAAAAAACAGATTCGACTCAAATCAGGAATGGCCAACTTAAGTTTAGCTACATATGGATGACTTAAACGAAAATGCCACTGAAGATGAGAAACTGTTGCACTCAAGGCAGATGGAGTGCTGGAAGCAAAACTAAGAGTAGCATCAAGATAATAGGTGCCATTCTTCTCATACTTCGTACCAATCATCTTCTTGGTCTTGAAGTCTTGAAAGACACAAGAAGTAGAAAAAAAAATATTGCCGAGTAATGTAAAGCTTTAGTTAATTGATTGATTGAAAGCAAATTAAAGAAAAAACCATGAACATAAAAACTGGAAGGCAAGGTGAAAGAAGGAGACGGATGGAGAACACCTTGACCTTGGACAGGTCAAGATAAACCATTGGCTAAGACAACATAATGCTTAATATGAGTTAGATTAGAGAAGAAAGATGGATTAACAGAAATGTGAGAGCTGGCACCAGAATTGAGAACCCAAGATAGAGAGGTGTAATGGTCGCATATGCAATATTACCTGAATTTGCTAAAGTTGCAGTGGAAGATGGAGATAGAATAGTGTGCAAAGTCTGAACAATCTTGCTAAGTGTAGTAGTGAGAGCGTCATTAGTGGTGGAAGAAGACACTTTGCTAAAAGACCTAGAAGATCTTTGAGATGAGACCTGAGAGGAGTTATTAGTGATTTGATGAACAAAATTTGGTTTACCATATTTAGCCAAACAATAAGGCTCAGTATGATTAGTAGTATTACAGTAATTGCATTTTTTAATCACCACGACCACTGCCGTGAGATACACCACGAGAACTTAACCCCTACATCCACCGTGACTATTATCTCGAAAATTACCGCAACCACCAATGTTGGCAACTGATGCAGAAGATTCCAAAATAGAAGGAAGGCTAGGCATACTAGATGATTGACCCAAGGAGGAACGCAATAATCGAGAACATGCATTAGCTGCAGTAGGTAAGGTCTCACTAGCGGGGATTTAATTTTTAAACCCACGAAGATCAGTATCCAACCCAAATAGTAAAGAAGCAATCTTGAAATCTTCTCAATGTCGCTTCTGTTGCAGCACATTAGTAGTGAAAGGATGATGTTGTAACAAGTGATCCCACAAACTCTTAAGCTGACTACAGTGTTAGTAGTTTATTATTATTATATTACTATTATGTTATTATTATCCGGCGTATGTAGGTGTATGACTGTAATAGTATTTTCTAAATTTATTATAAATAAGAGCTCGCCTACCCATTAGGGTACGACTTTCCATTATTCTTAATATGGTATCAGAGCCACCGTAAAACCCTAGCCTCCACGAAACCTCCACGAAACCCTAACCCTAGCCTCCCTCTTGCAGCCACAACCACCAGTCACGTCACAGCCAATAGTTACCAGCCACGCCAACAACAGTCACCAGCCACACCATAGCCACCAGCCACGAAACTGAACCAGGCCGAAACCCTAGCCACTGTCCTCACCGAACACCGAAACCCTAGCCACGGCCGCCTGCGACCACTTTCGCCCTTGTTCGAACCCCGACGACCTCCCAAAACCCTAGTTGCATCTTCGGTTGTCTCCACGAGACACTGTCGCACCTCCCAAAACCAGTACCGACGACCAACGAAGCAACGAGACACTGTCGCACCTCCCAAACTAGCACCGACGACCCTTCTCCAGCACCGGTGACCCTGTTTCTCCCTCTTTCCAGCGCCGACGACCACTGTTCTGCCTATTTCTAGCACCGACGGCCTCTGTTTTCTCACTTTCCAGCGTTGCTTGGCCTTGCTCAGTACCTATAACACCTTCAGTCGCTTTTCCGGCAACCTGCGACTTTTTCGGCGACTATTCCGGCAATCGGTAACTGTTCTGGAAGCTGTGTTTCTCAGTTTGAAGGTCTTTCACCGACTGCTAGTTTGAGGGTCTAAGGGCTACTGCAGTAATTCTTATTTTATGGGGATGAGTTGACGGTGTGATTCGCGGTCCATTTATGACTGATTGAAGGTGTGGGTGCGTCCTTTTGCTTGTTAGTTTGTTTCCTCGTAATTCCCGGAGGTTTGTCATTTGAGTTATTGTGATGTCAAAGGAAAGCTCCACAAGCGTTGAGGATTCTCCAGTGAGACCTGATA
>JAOTRH010000022.1:17853875-17875488 GCA_034768845.1 Heliamphora exappendiculata
CCTTTATGGATTAAATGATTATACATACATATATATATATATATATATATATATATATATATAATATTTTTATGGAAACAACAATGCACTCAGATCAACAACCTATTACCAAGAAATATGCTGTCTTACAATGAACATTTGGGAAGCTTATAAAAGCTTTAAAATCATATGGTTCTCTTGAAAAGTTTGAAGATCAATAGAAACAAAAGCAATTGCTACTGAAATTTGCTAGCTCATTCACACTAAATGCAACCACCAGAAAACTACATTGAATCATCAAGAAGTTTTGGTACAAACACCAAGTTTAACAAAAAGCATACCTAGTGGCTAAAATATCACAGTTCTATCATTATTATAACTACAAGTTCTTTTTTGCACCAGGGTATTAGGTATGTATGTATATACAAAAGCATGATTTGTACCCTTCTATTTCTCAGGGTCATGGAACTGAACTCCCTGTGGAGGTGCAGGAGGCCCAAAATACTGGGGAACTCTGGCTGCTTCGACCCGGCCCTTTGCCCTACCGAAAAGGTAGCATGCGAGAGCTACGATCAAGAACAGCAAAATCACCGGCAATGATATCATCACAACAAATCCCATAATTTACTAGTATTAATCTTTCACGGTCAAAACCTGCAACGTAATGGCAGATATTGTTTTAGTAGAAAACAAAAACAACAATGAGAAGAACAACAAAACACACAAACACACGATTTATGTGGTTCATCCAAAACTAAGGCTAGTACAAAATCATAACAAGAAGCTACACACATATATATACTCAAAACCAGGAAGCCAAAAAGGGTAAGAAAAAATCGACTCAAACCTCCTCCATAGACTTTATCTCACAAAAAAATCCATTTAAAACCATAACGCCTTTGGAACGAATCTGCTCTGAGTTGGATCCAACAAACTAAGCTCCTCATCATTTCACTAAAAAGAAAAGAAGAAAAGTAACATAAAAAATGAGGTGATAGTTGTTGACTTGTTGTGTGAATACAACAGAAATAGTGAGTTAAGATTCAAGAGCAAGTCACTTTTGATGTAACTTAATTTCAAGGAGCCCAATTTAAACAAAGTCAGTCCTGAGGAGATAAGAATGTGCTCCCAAAAGAGTTGAGGACCCAAATGATATGAATGGCTCATTAACACTTATTAGTGTTTCACATTGAGGTGAGGTGCCTCCCAAATTTCATAGGCCGACCTCCCACAATTTTACTTTAATTCCACTCCGCCAAGGGTGCATTACAAATTTACAATGCCTATTTTTGTTTCTTTTGAGGCTTGATCCTAGGCAAGTTGTTCCCCAACACTAACACCGAGTTACAATGCAGCCCAAATCACACCGCTCGGTTTAGGATAATGAATTATTAATTTATTTTATTTTACTTTGATCAAATTATTATACTGTTTCAATTCCTCTTATCGAGACAATTCAAAAAAAAAATAATTTTTTTATCAAAATACGGAAGAGTTCATAAAAGACAAGCAAAATAAACAATAAGATAGATTCTATGAACTTTTTTCTTATCTTTTGATCATTTTTTTTAAGAATTTGGGAACTGAAAAGGTAGAAAAATAGCTAAAATGAAAATTTCCAAAAAGACAAAAAAAAGGGATCATAATTAAGTAGCAATATTAAGGACCTACCGAGAAGGGCTAACCATTGTTAAGGGAAAAACGAACCCCAATTAAGTAGCAATATTTTCTGTTCCTTCTCCCTTCTCTTCTGTTTATCCAAGAAAAAAAAATACAAAATAGCACCCGTGGTAGTGCACCCGGTTCAGATTGGTTCGATTTTGTCAAAAATCAAAAATCACACTATTAGTAACAATTTCAGGTTTTGAGAGCCATGTCCAGACCGTCAGATAACAAAACCGGATCAGAATCAATCCGTAAAATCTGTTCAATCACAGTTTTTCACGGATCCTGACAAAATTCAAACTTAAAGTTAAGAAATAAAAAACTCTAAAACTTATATAAAAAATCAAATATAATCTGTACCAAAACAGGCATATGGTCATAAAATATAAATTTTATATTCAAAACTTGTACTAAAACAAATATTCCATTCACCTAAAGCAACAAAAAATAGAAATCCCAAATATGTAAATTAAAAATAGCAAAAAGAGTAGATATATGCATTGCATCCGGACCGAACTAGTTCGAACAGTAAACATTCTTTGAAAATCATGAACTGGACCATTTTGAACAATTCTCAACTTATCATGACCAAGATCGAACCATGTAAATTTTTAATTGATTCATTTAATCGATTCAAACTGCATAATCTGGTCTGGAACGAACCGCATTGCCAATTCCTTCCATTTTTCTTCACCCCTAAGGGAAGGTGATAAGATTAGTTTACAGGTAAATACTGGAAAAAGGTCGGTGTTATTCGGTTTCATATTGAACCCCCCGCCCCAAAAAAGGAAAAAAAGAAGATTTGGGGCGTATGTTCAGATTTTCTGTTAAAAAACAGATGGGAAGAATTTGGTAAAACATAAACGTTAGAAACTTGAAATTTCGTCAGAAGGGTAAGAATTTTATGGCGAATTGACATCTTTGAAAGTTAGAACAGATTTCAGGATCGATTATCGTCGTAATTCTTATTGATCTACCTCGTAATCCATGAAACTAGGGAAGACGGGTTTCTGATGCAAACAATCAATCAAATGCAAATGAAACAACCCCGATTGATCTTAATCAAACAGGTTTTGAATTTAATCAGTTTTCCACGAAGAAAGATCAAACACATGCCCGGCAGGGGGAGAAGAGTTAACGTTAAATAATGATCGGAAACAAGAACCCAGACGTACCTTGCTGTTGCCCCAAAACCTGAATCTGAATTTTTCCATTTTTTTCCATGTAAAACGCAAAAATTTATATACACTTAACGTGGATTGAGTTGGATAATATAGGCGGGTTAAGAAAATTATAAATTGCAATTAACTTTTTTTTTATTTTCTTTACTCGCCTCTTCTAACTCAACTCATCAACGGAATATTTGTGAACACTCAAATTTATATAGCATTTATTATTTTCTATTCAGTATAAAAAAATTTAATAAGTAAAATTTATTTTTATAAAATTTTTAATGTTTAAAGTCTTTTTTAAATAAAAATATTCTAAAATATATAAATTTACCTGTATTTTTTTCAAAACATATATAAAAAATATAGATAAATTTATTTATTTATTATTAAAAATACATATAAAGAATATAGGTAAATTTATTTATGTCTTTTCAAAATATGTATAAATAATATAAATAAATTTATCTATTTATATTATCTGGATTGATATGCAAACAGATAAATTTATCTACTAAGTATAAATAGGCAAACAAATAAATTTATCTATTTGTATTATCTGTGTTAATATGCAAACAGATAAATTTATCTGTTAGACATAAATATGCAAATATATAAATTTATCTGTTTGTATATTAAATAAATAAATATCAAACAGATAAATTTATCTGTTTGTTATGCAAAATAGATAAATTTATCTATTTGCAGAATATTTTTTTTAAAAATTATATAATTAATTATGTGTTAAAATTTATTTTTTTTAAATTTTAACTAAAACCTCCCTTTCATTAATCCACACAAACGATCTTAGACGGATTGAATTGGTACGAGTTGACGAGTTCAAAAAGATCAAGTTACTTGCAGACTCTTAACACTCTCACCAGCTACTACACCTGGTTAGATTGCTCCAGAGCATAAATGCTAACTATCCACTATAGTCACTCATAAAACCATTTATAATTTGAAATTAATAGTTCAAATTAAACTTTTTATAATGTGTGTCATATCCCAGATAAATGTGAAAGATTTATTTTAAATTGTGAGTAATTTTGTGATTTTTTTTTATAAATACGTAACATCATTATCCCATAAGAATTGTCTTGTAGGCGCTTGTTTTAATAATTTATTTTTGAGTTAATACATCTTGTGGACGTTTGATTTTGAAATATGGGTGATTTTATAAAATCAAAAAAAAAACTTTATAAGTTTGTTACATTATTGTCCAATAAAAAAATAAATTTCTTTATCCATCAAGAATAATCAATTCAAATTGTGAGCCATTTGAATCAATAAAGAAAATAAATATTAATCGCTCACTTCGTCAAGTGAGCAAATAAAATAACATTAAAGCATAACGGCTTAACAGCAAGTTATTATTTTACCTATTGAATAATTTCTTTGATATTTCGATTGGTAACTAGTTTAAAAGTTTATTTTTTTATTTTTTATTTTTTATTTTTAGCCAAAAAGTTAAATTGAGTTTAAAGTAGGTTGTTTGATAATTTAGTTTTTAAACTGACTTTTTTAAAATTAATTACTTGGGTAAAAAATTAATTTTTTTATTTTTTGTTCAAAATTGACAATTTTATCCTTTTATATATTTGATATTAATAATTATATGTAATTAATAGTGATAGTAAATAAATTATAAATAAGAGGTATTATTGTATCTTAAAAGTGGTGAGAATTTGATTTAATTATTATGAAAATTTGTATGTTAATTTTTTTGATTTTTTACTTTTTTTATCAAAGGAGCAAGGTTGGTTTTTTTGCATTTTTATCCCCCAAAAAACTAAGTTGTCAATCAAGGGCTGAGTTTGAATTCCACCTATGCATTATGTTATATTTGGGTATTTTTTTATAGGCTTTTTTTGTGGGTATGTCTAAAAATTCATATTTAAAACTTACCCAAAGTCAACAATTTTTGGATTCAAATAATCAGAATTTAATGTTAAAAAGACAAAAAGAAAAAGAATGAACACAATTATTCTTCTGATTTTTGAACAACGTAAACCTAAATTGGTAGACCCTTGTCTAGCTCCGAGCTAGGAAGCCTGCGCCCATTGGGCAGGGCAGGGTAACACGTTCGTGCCCTTGGGCAAGTTTTATGAGCATATTTTTATCCGTTTATTAGGTAGAACACGTCGAATTTATTTATCATATAAAAATTTAATTTCATCGGATACTTATAGCTAAGTAATTAAATAAGATCTCATAATGTTATTTTATAAATAAATAAATAAAAATTATAATTTTTTAAAAAATATTATTAAACAAATACTAAGAGTAAAGGCTTTACCAAGCACATTTATCGACACCAAAAAAAAAAATTTTATTTTTTTTCTTGTCAAATTATTATTTGAAACAAAATCCTAGTAATAATTTTTACTACAAACTATAACTATTTTTCTTATTTTAGCTACAAACTAACATATTTACTAACCACATACACTTTTTACTATAAGTTACAATCTAAAATATACTCATTTCAGTAATTCTAAACATTCTTAATATAATCAACCTGAGCTGCGCCCGTGTGTAAGAGAGAAGGGGGCGGGGGGAAGAAAAGAGAACAGAAGAGTCTTCTGAGGCAGCCATTCTTTTTCTCCTTTGAGTGATTTGAATAATGAGCCAACAATGACCTAAGCGTTAATTCTGATAACACTTTCCACCTAACTTTCTACCCATTTTCTTCCATTCTGCTGCAATTACACATGAATCCAGTAATTTCATCCTATTGCATACAAAACTCACATTGAAATTAAATATGCAACAAAGACTTAAATACACGTGAGAGAGAGAGAGAGAGAGAGATAACAACATGATGGACAAGGAGCTGCTTCCCAAAATCAAACTCCACAAAAATCATCCACCCAGTTATAATTGACTAAAGGCAATCGCTATGAGCCATATGGAACTGGTGCCAGAACTTTGTGCGGCCTAACTAAAGGCAATTGCTATGGCCATATGGAACTGGTGCCAGAACTTCGTGCAGCCCAACCCAGCCCAATTGGGCCCGAGTTAACAACTGATTGGCTTGTTAGCCAACCGACGCTTGTAGCGCTTAAGAACAGAAGCCAGATTCTCTTTTCCTTTCGGGAAAGCCACGTCACCGGCAGCAGTGCCCGTCCGACCCTTCCGGCAAGATATTGCAATCTCGACATCCTTGATTATGTCCAAGAGCGTCGCTGCAGTCGTGCATTTCCCCCTGCCTTGTTTCACAGGTCCTGGGGGCAAGCTTCCATTTGAAATAGGGGGCGGGGGGCTTGACCTGTGCCGGTGCTCCCCTGGGATTTGCAGGCAGAAGCAGGGGACCATTCGGGTACGAGGCTTGGAAAAAGCCAGATCGATTATTCCCTGTTGTCAATAAATTCATAATAAACACGCATGTCTCATGGTCGCCAAACTAGAAACAAACAATCATGACCAAGGAAAAAAAGAACGAATAAGATAAAACAAGATAATTGAAAAACTCGACATCTTGCAATTGGTAGTATATTCCAATTTTGAATCTCATAGAAAACTAACAATTAAAATTAGCTTGAGCAAAAGTGCATATGCTAAAAAGTTTAGTGAATATCAAAATAAGATGCTTCTGAATGTCTCAAATTTCATTTTATTTATTGAGTTAAAAAATTAAAATACAAATTGAGGAGAAGGGAGAAAGATGACACGATTGAGCCCAAGGCATTTGGGCAATACATCCAAATGGGGCTAACTTCTGAAAGGGTGCTTGCACCTTATATGCTCATGACAGTCCTACAACAGTGTCAATTTCCATTAAATTCTAATGCCTTCAGACAAACTATGCGAAGTATCTCGACATCTAGCCACCAGCCAACCATGGGACCAGAAAGTATAAAGTGTGATATAATTAACAAACAAACTCTTCACGTAACGTGCAAAATTGGGTGGCAATGATCAGATTGACAAATGTCAATGTTAAGGTTAGTGTTGGATAGCTTGATATACATTATTGAACCTATTTCCTAACGATTTAAACTTTTAAAAAAATTAGTGACTTAACATGGTATCAGAACTCTAGTTCCACGAGGTCTTGAGTTCAAGTCTCGTAATATTTGTTTTCCTGTTATATTTGCTATTGTGTGCACTGTGTTGGTGTACCTGTTCAGTTTATTTGTCTCTTCACGTGTGAAACATAGTTACACGTGAGGGAGGGTGTTGGATAGCTACATATACATTGTTGATCCCCTTTTTTAACAGCTTAAGTTTTTGAAAAAATTGACGACTTACCAGTTAAAAGTGAATTTATTCACATGAAATTTAAGCAGAACAACTTTTTAATAAAATGAGAGTTGATTATGACTAGTGTAACACGATTTAAATTAAGTGTGATGCAAGGATACAATGAAGGTTAGTGAAGCTTGTGAGAATAGATATGTGATCTGTGAGCATGGTATAATAGAAACAGACAGGCATACACTTGTGCAAACTCCCACTGTGAAGATGACCTCGAGTAATTGGGATTATGCTTTCTTTGCTCGAGTTATGGATGCTCACTAGGCAAGATAACATTATTCCATTCAAATCCCATTTCGTTGAAAGTACAAGTGAATTTCGCCCTTACAACCTTCAGTGAAAATGGATTGGCCCATTTATCGAGGAAATGGGGTGGCGAAGTTACTTGTTATGAGTTTTTAAAATTCAGTAAGTTAAATGAAACTTTGTTGAAATTCAAATTTGGAACAGTTGGCCGAAGTTGAATTCGTTAAAATTCGGCCAAAAAGTTCAGACTACTAGGCAAAAAAAATTTAAAAAGATTTGGGATTTGGGAAAGAAAATAATTTTTTTTCTAGATCTAGTTAAAATGAGACCAAGTTTTAGGAATTCCATTCAAGTACAACAAATTTGGTCTATAAAAGTTATAAAAATGAACAGTTTTCCCAAACTTGGCAATAAAATTAGAAATTTGGGAACTTCGGCTTTGGACGGGCTTATTGAACTGTTTGAAGCACAAATCCAAAAGGATGAATAAGAGTGCATTTCCATTTCAAACAGCCCATGTTAGGGCACTTGTGTTTCCATTTGGTCAAAAGGGATAAACCATGTAGCTCAAAAGGCATTATAGTGTGTATCCAATAGTTACTACATGCAATATACTACAAAATATTTATAGAGCATGGAATCTGAAAATTTTACCTGAAGACGATTTAATACATATGTGTATTTCCCCCACAGCTCTGGCCTACTTTCCATTAGTGAGAGATCAAGAACCCGGTGAATGCACCACACCCCAAAGCTTATTATCAAATCCACTCTCCAAACACACCCCTCTCCACAATGAGGAACTGACGAAACTAGAAATTTGGCATAATCTGTCTCATCATTTTTTGGTACAGAACTCGGTTTTCTGTCAAAGGAATACTGAGATTCACCCATGTGACCCACCTGGTTCATTTCCCTAGTTTCAGCTTCATAAAGAAACTTCTCCCTTGCAGCCACACGATCTATAAGATCCTCGTCAGCCCCATCATTCTGTCTAAACAACCAATCAGACCCTTCAAGTTTCAAAAGCTTCCCGATACAGTGTCTAAAAGACTGAAGTAGCTTTACTTCCAAATCCATAACAGTTTTAGGTTCTGGAGCAAGCGAGATTTGCTTACATCCAGCTCCCTCACCCCCAATACTGTGTGGTTTCTCAGCCACTCCAAACTTCTCAAAGGGCTGTCTGGACCACAGGGATCCAGTTTCTGAGCTCAAGCTTGACTGTGAGGTGAACGATTCTTTGTACGTGTTTGGAGGAGAGAGATCATCAAATGCCAAAGGAGCTCCTGCCTTCATTGAAGCATTTGCATGTAGGGATGACCCGTATCCAATGAGACCATCCCACTGAGCATTCCTATCAAGCAAATATGAATTCCTGTAAGGAAGCAAAAGTCCAGATATGTCCGGCAAGCTATGAAATTTCTTTGCATTAACTGTGTTATTGGGAATCGCAGCAGGCACAGCAGAGCAAAGATCATTAAATGGTCTTGCAGATTGAAGTGAAATATTTCTAGATACAACAGGTTTTGAAAAGCCAGGTGGCTTCATGCTGCTTAATCCACTTTGTTGTTTTCGTGAAGTGAAAACAAGTGGATCTCTGTAATTCGATGTGCCCAAAGATGGAGCTTTTGGGGTTAGTGCCTCCATTTGGCCATCTTCGTAGTCATATCTTTTTTCTTTAGCAAACCGGTTGAGATATGATGCAATCTGATAGCCATGTATAGTGGCTGGTTGATAATCGTTGCCATCAGAAGATGGCGGAAGTCGCAAACTAGAATAGCGCCTCTCACCAGAGTCAAGAGCACTGCGGTTATGGTTTTGCACATAAGCATCTAACAACTGCATACGGTTGGACCATGATGAAGATGACAGCCTTTGAACCCCAGAAGATGCTCCCACGCTACCTTGTACTCCAGTCACCTTGGGGGAATCATATAAAGTTGAACTCAGTGGAGAATCAGATCCTTTTCCACCCAGATATGAAAAGTAACCAGTAAATTCTTTGATGCTGGTGTCCACTTTCAGAGGAGTAGCAGGCTTTAGATTGACCTTTAATTCTATCCCCAGTAACACATCGAGTTTCTTAGCCTTCGCCTCTTGTGTTGCTTGCCCATGGAAATCAAAAAACTGTCCCCAGAACTCATCAAGAACTGCAGCCAATTGACGTCTTGCAGCACGGCCCAATCCTGCCAATCTTGATAGACTTCCAGCACCGCTCCCACTATCATCACTTTTCCCACTGAGACTCCTATATGACCCTGGACCCTCAGATGTTAAAGATGGTATACCCCCAGAAACCCCTTTAAAAGATTCTTCAGGCTCCCAACTCTCTCCCTCCTCATCCTTCCCGGTCATTAAATCCCTCTCCACTCTCTCTGTCTTTTCTACAAAGTCTGTTGACTCTGTCTGCAAGGCAATGGTATCCACCAATTCACCAACAGAACCTTCACTACAAACAGTTGAGACCACAACTCCGACTGTGGTAGCTGATTCCTGTGGATGGAACCTAGAGGGTCTAGGACCCGTGATACTAAAACCATTGTCCTCAATAGTAGGCAAATGAGGCATGTTATCAGAAACCAGGAGTGTTTCGGTCGAATCCACATCAGAACTTGTAATGGACATATTTGAATGACTCTCCAAGGACCTTACTGCGGCTATTGCAGGTTCTTGCTTCTGTATGGATTCCACCCTATCGTGCCTAGTTTCATTAAAATCAATTTCATTTCTCTCCACATATGACTCGAGTACAGCATCTTTTACATCCCAGTTCAATAGCTGAGCATCTAATCTCAAACTAGCTGATTTCAATGGCGTGGCTGCAAGCCGAAGCATTAAACAAAGTGAAATGGAAGCAGTGATGAGAAGAAAAAAAAAAGATACAGACATACTACTCCCAACATTCCACCTCAAACTAGTGGCCCAATCACTGTTCCCAAATATCATCTCTACCAGAAATATAATCTTTAAGCCCAGCATTCCAAAAACCGTGATCAGGGCCAAGAACTCCACAAACTGAGAAATCTTGTAGATACCCATTAATGATCTGGACGAAGCAACCCGGAAAAGGGGAATCACAGAAGATGGCAACACAAGAGCAACCGCTACCTGTGTACACATTAGCAGTTGATATATACCTTCAGCTCCTGAATTCCACACACCATAGAGGGCTGGAATAATGGCAACAATTCTGATTGTAGCATGATGAAGCCAACCAGGAAAGTCCACCCTGAAGAAATCACGTAGGACTGCTTGCCTACCAAGGTTCCAAGTAAATGCGGTGATATGAGTAGAAACAAACAGAACCAATAGAACAGCAAAGGGCACTGTTGAACTCCTAAATACCTGCATCAATAATTTTTTGGATAATGGACTTCTTTGGCATGCATCAAAGTCGCAATAAATAATAAAATGCATACACCTAATATGCCAAAAAGTTAACCCATGTGTTGCTTATGGAAAGCCAAACCTGGTCCATTAAGGACAATGCATCTGGAAAAATAAGCAAAACAAGGCCTGTACTGTTGAATACATTTGCTGCTGCATTCATTAGCACATAATTCACCAGGAAAATGCCACTGAAGATGCATAGGATGGCAAAAAATTGATCATGACATAGGAGTTCCTTGGAAACACTCGGCATTCTCAGTTCTTGCTGCAAGAGTGCAAAAGATGATCAGAATTTCATTAATTAAACACTTAAGTGCCACAATAACATAATTATAGCCATTTGATGTGGCAAGAGAATGGAAGATGATCTCAATTTCCAAAAAATATTAGCAAACCTAAAAGGATGTTATAAAGGATAACTCCTAACTTGGTAACCACTTGCTCACATTTCCTTGGCACTTAAGATTAAGAACGGATGAAATAACCTTGCTCTATATTCGGTAGTACGATGCCAACTTCCAAAGGGACAAGAGTGCTTACAGTAATGATAACAATGATACGGTGCTCAGCCCAAATATATAAGTCAGCAACGTGCCTGAGTTTAGAGAGGTTTTCTGCTCTGTCCATGATCAAGTCTTTTTCAAAATGTAAATCATTTTTTGACCTCTCAACTGAAATTAAGAGAATTTTAACAAGAGATGTTTTGTCATTGACGTAAAACATATAGACCAAAATAAAAGTCAACCGCCAATGGCAACCAGAATTCGTTCAACTTTTTCTCTTCAACTCGAACGCATTGCCTACCAAATATGATATGGGTTGCAGGATCATAACAAACAATTTTAGCATCACTGCAGTTTTAAGCACATTTATGCATAAGCAAGTTGAATATCTCCACATGAAAGCATGTTAAAAGTGTTTAGCCCTTAGAATCATAGTTCACAAGGAAAATAGTAGCAGACATAAGTCAAATGTGTTTTGACAGTGAAATTCATAAGTAAAAATGTACAAACAAAATTCGAAGTTACTATGATATCAAGGCAAAGGCTTTACACATCTCCTTAGTTTTTTACAACTAAATGTTGGCAAGTTGAAACATCAGTGCATAAAAATGTAAGTTCCGAGGCAATTTCAGTAATTTACATACTTGACATTACATTTTCAAGTAAAAAAATAATAATACATTGAAGCAAGCACTTGATGCTACAATGTGAGAAGCCATTAACATATTTCAATAGCATGCACTCAGAGAGAGAGAGAGAGAGAGAGACCTGCACAATAGAGGAATGAAGATAAAAATTGTGAGGCATGATACTCGCTCCAAGAAGACTCATCAACACAAATGCACTCTCCCCAGTTAACTTTGTTAGCAGCCCATTTGTGGAGACTGAAATTTCCGGCTGACTAAAGAGCACTCCTAGAACATAAAAAAGTAGTATAAAGCTTGCCATTGATATGCAAAGGAACTTCGCCTTCCCATTATCCTGAAACATGTGTTCTCTTCAAATTATAATACGATCAAATTCAAAATCATAATGCTAATTACGAGATCATAAAAAAATAGAAAGTGTCCAGGGCCTTCAGGCTTACCAGGAGTGTGGCAAAAACTGGAAAGAGAACAGCATCAATAGCAGTCAGAAAGACACAAGTGAACAAGTCCACCCCAAAAATTAGATTGAGCCCATGTGCAGCGCCCAGAATCTAGCAGAATAAGGGAAAATATGAGAGGGAACGTGATCCAAAGAAACAACCAAAATATATTCCCCATAATTAAGGTAAAGGGAGAACTACCGTTGTAAGGTCCAAAGCAATCATGGAAAGCTCTGTTATAACTCCCAAGAAAATGCACGTGGCCTTGTCATACTCTTCGCTGCAAATCTTTGTCATCGCCAAGGGAAAAATAAAAAATAAAAAATATAAAGAAAATATACTTTCTTAGCAACTAGAGAAAAATCACACAAGTAAATCCGCAGCACATATTACCAGCATTACTAAAGCAAATAACAACATTGCATACAATGAAAAGGACTCCAAGCACAACATACAACTTGATAGTACCCAGATGGCCAGATGGCCAGATGGTATTTACCCTATGTTGACAATCCAAAATAGTACCTAAATGGTATTACCCTATGCTGACCATCCAAACTTCAAAAGAACCGAAAAAATGCCGCTTTAACTGGATAAAAAAGGGCTCCACCTCAACTCTACAATTTTGATGAATGTATAGTGAAAATATTATGAGAACATTAAGCAGAATGTTCATGTTCCTACTCCAATGTGATGCTATTACACTACAATCATGAAGCCAATTCAAGATTTAAAGAAAACAATTATTGTTATCGTAGAATATGGGTTAACAGAAATATTCATTTGTACTCCTGCTAAAGTTGAAATAACACAGCGCTTTTTTTAGTAACAGACTATTTAAGCTAGTCTTAGATTTTATTTTATTTTGCTAGATAATCTTAGATTAAAACTACAAATGAACTTCTCATTTTCAAAGCTTTCTTTTATTTCCAGGAAAATATTAAAAATAACAACAGCCATGACCGTTCAAAATACCAAAGCCAAAATAATAAAGCTCCTAATGGACTTCATGATAAATGATCAAGAAAATAAGGAAGAAATACCTGGGAAAGATCTCTTCCAGTGACCAAAGCAATACGAGCTGAAAGGTACTGACATAAGATTGCAGCAAAATTGAAGAAAAGCATTAGCAGAACCAAATCAGACCCAAAACGAGCTCCACCCTCAATAGCTACAGCCCACTTTCCTGGGTCAACATATCCTATTGCAATCAAAAGCACAGGTACAACAGCAGGAAGTAACCGCTGGCCAATGCTTGGCTGATGGTTAGTGGTCAAAATCTCACTGTCCATTTGTTGTTTGACTCTTCAAATGAATAGGAAATCAGCAGAATTAGAGTTAACTAACGCTTCCAAGTGACAGAAGAACCTCCCAGCTATTGAGCTCAATCTTCATCAGTCATCTAGAATGACATGGAAATTTGGGAATATAGACACATTGCTCACCATCTTTGGAGAATATAAACAAGACAACAACTCAGGTGAAGCAAGTCTGACAGGCTAGTGTACTAAACAATTAACTTGACAGATCAAAATCAACTGTTGGCATAACCTCGCAATGGGTTTAGTCACAAAATGTTGACAACAACACTAGTTATTTTCAAAATCAAACCACCTTCGTGTCAATACCGAACATTCCAACAAACTCCTGAACTTTTGTATCCATGTCCGGGACATGATTAGATCACTAACCTGCCTACAGGAAAGTCCACCACAAGTCAATTTCATAGTGAGGAAACAGTGCCTATTATTCGTAATCCATGAAACAAGCTCCACACAGACACAGTTACATCTCACCGTAACATTTCCTTATTGACCTGCTGCTCAAGCATCCAATCCTGATTCAACAAGGGAAATACCAAAAATACATCATAAATTAAAGAAATAATCTCTAAAATCCAAGCCCTGATTCGGGATGAGAGCACCTGTACTATCCACATCACCAAAATAACAACAAAATATTTACGGTTAATTTCATTTTTATCCTTTAAACTATCAAGAGTTTTTTTTTTTTAATTTCATCCCTCAACTAGCAATTTTATCTACTTCATCCCTCAACGATTTAATTTACTCCTACTAAGCTAAATAAAAAACAAACGTTTACTTAATTGACAGAAAATAGGTCATGTAGTCATTCCCACTCTTTTTTTTTTTTTGTAGACAAAACAGTCATTTTTCTGTTTGTAACGGGAAAGTTGACTTTTTTATGCTAACAAAAGAAAGTAAGCAAGAGAAAAAAAAAGGCTTTTAGTAAACCATAATTTGTGATTTTGCTGATTCTGTGGAGATATCCATTTTGCTGGAGAGACAGATAAGACATCCCGACACAACTAAATTAGATAGTTGAGGGATAGAAGTAGGTAAAATTGATAATTGATAGACGAAAGAAAAAATTCATAATAATTTAAGGGACAAAAAAACATTAACCCAAACATTTACCACACAAAATAAAAAGTCTCCTTCACAGAAGCAGAAAAGCCAAAAAAAAGAAAAAAAAGTACAAACCCTAGAAAATGAGGAGAAATGACTCACTATTGACAAAGATCAGAAACAGCTGGGCGTCATCATCTGCACCAAATTATCGAGAGAGGAATGAATCAATAGCATGAAGTAAAAGCCAGGGACCATTGCACATACTTTTAGAGAAAGTAATATATTTGTGCGTGTGTTTGTGTGTGTATAAGTCCATCGATTCAACATGTCACGATATAGCTATAATACATAAATATACATATAATAGGGCTTTACAGAAATGATGTTGTTACCATCTTCGGGAGGTTTCCTTTCCGATTCGGCCCGATCTCTCTCTGGTTTAATCGATTTCTAGGGAGAGAGAGAGAGAGACAGAGAGAGAGAGAGAGAAATGAAAATAAGTGCGTAAATATGTTGGGAGGAGAAGGAAGCCCAATTGGGGGAGGAGACTGGGGAGCTCTAAAAGGCGGTTAACGTTTTCTGTACTTCTTCGTTTCATCTCATTTATAACTGTTCAAATACTCTCTCTCTCTCTCTCTCTCTCTCTCTCTCTCTCTCAAGTTTTAAAGCAACTACTTTTAAAAAAAGAAAGTGCAATTACACGTATTTTAAGGCATCGTTTGCCGACTTAGATTTTAAATTAGGTTTTTTTAAAACTCGCTTTAAGTAAAAATTTATTTTTAGACAAATAAATAAGAACTTCGTTTATTGAACTATAAGCTGATTTTGAGCCAAAAGAAAATATGTTAAAAAATTTAACTTAAAGTGAATTTAAGTTAAAAGAATTTTAAGTCATAAAAATTTTGTTGTAATTTTTTAAAGTTTTTTTACACAATTTTATATTTAATATGGACTTTATTCGATAGATTTTAACGAGTAAATTTTAAAAATATAATTTTTATTAAAAAAATATGTATAATAAAAATATTGATATTTTTAAAAAATATAAAAAATTATATTATTAAAAAAAGACTAAAAGCCTTTAAATTTCTAAATAATATTTTTTTGACTTTTTTTAATTTTAAGCTAAAAAGAAAAAAATTTAACTTTTAAGCCTTTTGCCAAGCAAGGCATTGTTATTATCGAAAAAAAAAATCAATAATATGTGATTAATTTTATATTTTAAATTTATACACGTAATAATAGCTTGAAAATTAGTTTTTCTTTTTAAAATTAAAAAATCATCAACTTTTTGAGTCATACCCACGTCTCAAAAAAAGTCCATTAAGCTTTATTTTAGTTCTTTTTTTCTGAAAAATAAAAGCTTATTTAAATCCTAAACACTTTTTTTAAATAAAATAATTATAATATTTATAATTAAAAAATTAACTCTACTTTAAAAAAAATCATGCTAATATCTTAAATACTATAATTTAAAATTAAAAAATAAAGACATATTAAATATTTTAATAATTTTTTTAAAAAATACCGTATATAATTATCTTAACAATTTATTTTCTCTTCTATTTTTAAAACTAAAATTTTTAAACATTGGCTTGTCTCTCTCTAACTTGTTCTCTTTTTATTACCACTAAATTCAATTAATTATTCTATATTTACGAACATCACGTAAATCCTTACGTGAACGTGAATGTATGCTCCCACTTAATGATATAATAAAAATATTTTTAATAAATGCAGTGGTCCACTTTTGTTAGATAAATCAGATATAAAAAAATTTATACACTAAAAGTCTATTTGGGTTAACTTTTAAATTAATTTTTTTTTATAAAAAAAATCAACTTTTAAACTGCATTGTTTGGTTTTTAAAAAAAAATTAATTTTTTTTTCATCTCTTAATCTAATAAAAAAAATCAATACATATTCCAAAGACTTCAACTTTTTTTCAAACAAAATTATTATAATACCCTTACATAAAAAGTCAATCACACTCACAAAAAAAAAAACTGTGCTAATATCTCAAATACTGCAACTTAAAAGCTAAAAGTAAGGATATTTTACACATTTTAATAAAAATAAATAAAAAAGTAAAAAAGTTATTACAAAAAATTATCCCAAGCACTCTCATTTTTTTTAAAAAAAAAAATTAAATCTCTTAAAAGTCAAACTTAAAAACTATCTCGAATCTCTTTTTTGTCAAAAACGCTAAATTTTTTGAAAGCCAAATTTAAAAATTATCCCAAACAACACTTAGTGAGAGTGTTTGGATAATTTTTTGTAATAACTTTTTTGTTTTTTTATTAAAATATCTAAAATACTTTTAGTTTTAGTTTTTAAGTTATAGAATTTGAGATATTAGCACGATTTTTTTTTTATTTTTATTAATAAAATTGACTTTTTATGTAAGGATATTATAATAATTTTGTTTGAAATTTTTTTTTTATGTTTTGGATATGCATTGGATTAAGAGATGAAAAAACAGTTAATTTTTTTTTTTTAAAATCAAACAGTACAACTTAAAAATTGATATTTTTTAAAAAATAACTTAAAAACTAATCTAAACAAGTTGAAAATGAGTTATTATTGCCTATTTCTTACCTAACAAAGGTAGATAACATTATTTCACACAAAATAATTTTTTATTACATAATTTAATAAAAATACTACATAAATGATACTAAATAATATTTTGAAACTTTTAAATTATTTTATAAAATAAATAATTATTCACTTGATATGTATGAAATATTTTTCTTTAGTAATAACGCTAAGTTGGACTCACGGGACTATTTGGTATCAATTGTTTTTATATCTTTTAGTTTAAAAGTCAACTTAATAAAAAAAAGTTCAAAAGTCAACCTAAAAGTTGATCTGTTTGGCGTTATAAAAGAGTTCACGAGCAGTTTTTCTTTTTTTAATTTATCCACGTCCTAAATAATTTAATTTTTTATTATACAAAACCACATATCCACTTCTTTTAGTTTTTTTTATTAATTTTAGTTATAAATTATAAATTTTTTTAAATACCCATAACTTCTGCTAAAATATAACTATATTTTCTTTTATTTCAATTACAAGTTATAATTTTTATCAAGTACTCACAACTTTTATTATAAGTTACAATCTAAAATCTACTAGTATTAGCAATACCAAACACCAGACGTTTGTTTCTTATTATACGTACAAATAGAAATTTTACATATAGGTGGTGTTAGGCATTACTGAAATCAATAGCTTATAGATTATAGTTTATAGTAGAAATTATGAGTGTTAAATAAAAATTATAATTAGTAATTGAAATAAAAGAAAAAGTAGTTGGTGATTTTTAGCATTGTTGAAATTAGTACTTTATAGATTGTAAACTTGTAAGAAAAGTTGTGAGTGTTTGATAAATACTATAACTTATAATTAAAATAAAAAAATAGTTGTAATTTGTAATAGAAGTTAAGCGTGCTTGGAATAAATTATAACTTATAAATAAAATTAATAGTATAAAATTTTGTCAAATACCCCATATTATAACTTATAAGTTGTAGCAGAAGTTATGAATGTTTAAAAAAATTTATAACTTATAATTAAAATTAGTGACAAAAAACTAAAAGCTACTAGCAACAGGTTTGCCAACCATTCTCTTAGGATTCTTCTCTTTTTTCATTTCTTATTTATGATTAAAATTATATTTATTCTAAAAATTGAGCAACAAATATAATTTTGAAAGTAAATGGTATATTTTTCTAAAAATAATGTGATTTAAACATTAAAGGTAGGTTAACTAGTCAAGTCTTGTGTTTGCTTTTCAATAGTCACTGGTTTATTTTTTTTTTAAAGCCACTAGAGCTCTACTTTGATATTAATTTCAAAAAACTAAAATTAGTCGATGTGTACACCTAGTTATTAAAAAGATTAATATGATTTAATCATATAATTATTAATTTTCAATTAACTTATAATTCTCAACAATAATCTTTTTAATAAATTTTATAATGGTCTTATTTGGGTGGTTTGCTTATTTGCTTGTTAGCAAATAAGTCAAATTTCATTTAAGCTGGTTCGTTTGAGTAGATTTGATTATTTGTTTATTTGGGTACTCAAATGAGCTTATTTAGTTTATAAGTTAGCTTATTTGTTTATTTGGCTACTCAAATTAGTTTATTTTTTTATTTATTTATTTTTTATTTTTAACTTATTTAATTATTCAAATAACGTTAATTATCTAAATAACATGACATATTTTTTAACTTATAAATTAATAAGTAAATAAATAATTTTATCCAAACAGTACCAATATGAAAAGTCTGAATTATTTAAATGGACCCATCATCATAAAAATGCGTGTAACTGTACTTTTAGGGTGGACCCATATAACATCCCTAAGGCCTGTTTGATAGTAAAATAAAATTATGTTTGCTTTCATAAAATTATATGGGATTATTAATATTAATACTGTGTACTGCGAATCCCCCAATTCGGTAGTATTACTAAACCCAGCAGAAGTCTGGTATTGGAAAACCAGTCTAACCCCATTAGACTCTTAATTACAGTTTTGCCCTCAAATTTTTTAATGAGGCAAATGCTATTGATGGGGGCATGAGCTCCAACAGAGGAACCGGAGGAAATAAGGAAGATTGAACCCATAATAATAATGTTTATTTTTTAAAGAAATATTATTTAATTGTACTTTGGTTGTTTATATTCTATAGCTATTTAAAAATATATATAAAACTTTCATTAAAAATTTTAAAAAATCATAAAAATAAAAATGAGTAAGATTTTAATTTTTTAACTTGTTAGAATGTTAAAATTTCAAAAACTTATAAAAACAAAAAAGAACAGCTATAAAAATAGTGCTATTTAAAGAAATTAAAAAAAATGAAACAAGTAAAAAATAGTGCTATTTAAAAATATTCTTTTATACAAGAATTATAAGGGTAATTTTAAAAATTCTTAAATTTAATCTAATCTCACACTATTTAATTCTACTCAAATTAAATATGAATTTTTATAGTCCAACAATTAATTCTACCCAAATCAAACACAAAAAATTAATCTCATCTCATTCATAATCGCGACTTATTACTAATTTCATCACACCTCATTCTTAATTTTACTTCACAATTAATCTCACTTAATCTACTTAATCTACAGTGATCTCATTCTTAATTTTACTTCACAATTAATCTCACTTAATCTACTTAATCTACAGTGATATCAAACCAAGCTCTAGTGTGTTGTGCATTGTTGCACAGTAATTCAATCAACTTAATTTTTAAATATATTGTTATAATTTACCTGTCCATTATGTATTTGTTACGTTTTTTAAAAATAAAGTTAATTTATTATCTAAAACTATTTGATCTGCAAAATAATATTTGTTTAATTACTTTTAAAAAAAATTACTTACTATCTATTTATTTGTAAATAGAAATATAATCTAATTATAAAGTTATTTATATTTAATTAATTTAATTGTTTATATAAATAATACATTAATTGAATTCAATCATAAAAATATATTCACTAAATGAGGTTCTTGAACCCGGGCAACAACGATAAGTGAAATGAGTAATTATTTAGTAATTTCGAAATATCATGTAATATTGTTTATGTAGTACTCTTATTTAATTATGTAAAGATAATAATTTGTATGGAACAATATGGGTTCAACTTTATTAGTTAGATAGGAGATAAGAATGACCCACTTAATATGTATCATACATTTTTTGAAATTATCATATAAATAATATCACATGATATTCTGAAATTACTTAATAATTTTTCTGCCACAATACACAATAAGCACCATGTGTTTCGTGTGCCATGTTTGGGCTAAATCTCATAATTGTTTTTGCTTATTTTTGTCTTTTATGAATTATTTTTCATTTTTTTACTAATATTTTAAATTTTTTCAAATCATCCCAATGAGATTAACCAAAAAAGTAAGACAATTTAATTGAAATTAAAAAAAGTTCACTAAAAACAAAAATAAGCAATATAATTTTAATTTATTGACTTAATTTTTATTTTTTTTTAACTTTTTTTATTTTAATAAAAAAAATTTACTTTTTCAGATCGTCTTAAAGATAGGAGTCAAAAAGTACATTACTTTGACTAAATAACAAAAACATCACTAAAATAAAAATAAATTAAATTAAATAAATAAGTAAATAATTATTTTATGTGCAAGCTATTAATACTATTAAATAACGGCGGCATTTAATTGACTCTCGCTAGAGCCAATTTAGATGATGTGCGTTGTGAAGTTTTAGTAAGAAATTGACACATTATTGAGTTGAATGTAAAGAAAAATTATTTTTTGTGATAGATCAATCGATCGGTAGTGTCTGCAGGTGAGAAACTAAGAGTAGTGAAAGACAGCTTGATAGACCGATCAATTCTTCTTTAGACTGATCGACCGGTCTATGTGAGGATTGCCTGTTATAAATTGCTAGGGTTGCAGCAGCCGTAAGTGTTGTGTTATTTTTCTTCTAATATTTTGTATTCCTCTCCCGAGAACTCTTTTTCTCTTGTAATTTTCAATCATAATAGTGAAGTGTGTGATCTCGTAGGCGTAGACGCAATTTGTCAAATCACATAAACTTTGTGTTTGTGTGTGATTGAATCTCTTTCTCCTTTCTTCGTTATTATTCCGTGATTTGTGTTATCGTTGTTGATCTTAGGCGGGATTAGTGATCGCGTTCTAATTCCCAACACACATTTGGACAATTACCATATAAATTCATTATGATCATCGTTTTATTATATCAAATTTTATTTATTAATTGATTTTTTAATGTAATATGAAATAACAAAAACATAAGATGATAAGTAAATTTAATAAAATAAAAAAATGAAAAATCATTATAACATTGTTGCCGTATAAATAGTTGCATATATATATATATATATATATATATATATATATATATATATGTGTGTGTGTGT
>JAOTRH010000022.1:17875588-17900138 GCA_034768845.1 Heliamphora exappendiculata
AAGATTTAACGATGAAGAGAGCGGAGAAACAAGACAGACCATACAACCATACACATATCAAAATAGGGGTACAGACTCCGGTGGTTTTGTCGAATACCGAAAATAGCCAACTATACTAACAGATAGGTTAGTTGGTAATTGGTGAGGACGCTGAGGAGGACTTGGATTGTCTCTTGGCAGACGTGGTTAGTACCCTTCGCAATGCGGACCTTGAGAAGTTAGAAGAGTATCAAGTAGACTTTTCTCTCACCTAGGATGAGAAGTTGGCAATCTTATCTGAGGGTGATGAATTTATGACGCAGGCGCAATTTTGGATCCATGGAAGATTAAATTTTATTTTTTATTTTAGAATTAATAATTTTATTAAGAAACTAATACTTTTAGTATTGTTTTCCTAGAAGATTAGGTTTCCTAATATTAGATTATTTAGTCTTTCTTTTGGTATTATTTTTCTAAAAGATTATTTTTCCTAATTTTAGATTATTCAATCTTCATATTATGCTTAATTTCTTGTTTTGCTATAATTTCATATATTTTTTATTATTTTATTTTCTTTTTTTAGTACTCCTAGGGTTATTATAAATTAAGATGTAAGTCTTAGGACAAATCGGTTGTTGATTAATAAGATTTTTTTAGAGATTTTTATCTTTATTCGTGTTTGTTATTGGAGAGAGTATCTCTAATTCAAGCAGGCTTGTGGATTTCGGTGCCAGCATCCTTCTAGTCGATACACTTCCCTGCATCACTTTACCCTTTATCAATCTACATTTTTGAATGTGCTTCCAAAGACCCTTGTAGATGGTAGTATTGTTAACACATGGCAGACTTCGTCTTCAAATGGTGAGAATAAGAAAAAGCTCCTACAGATAATTGAAACTCTCAAGCTTGCAAGATAAAATTTAGATATCCTCTCTAATAAGCCTAATAAATTGTGTTTTGTTGGTCGGGCCCGCGCTGTAATTTTATGTTTATCCTAGCTCTCGCCCTTTGAGAGTTTTTAGGCTTTAATTATGAGGTTTTTATTTTGTTTTTGATGGTGAGCTCTACCATCACCTTATCGGCCTTGGTGGTGCGTATTGAGCCTCTTTGTATATCTATAGTTTTTGTTAATATATGCTTAATTATCCAAAACTAAAGAGAGATTTTTTCTTCTGAGTCTTTTGAGGTTTATTAGGTGTTCCCACTGAAGTTGCTGAGTTCGATTTTATTTTACAACTGTATTGCTGGAACTAGAATGATCATTCCCTAATATTTGAGCCAAAAAACTTCCTGTAATCTAATTGACCTCACTATTCTTGAGCTGCAATATGTTTGATACTTTGCTTCACATAGTTTGGGTGCCATGTACACGACATTTCGGTGAATGTCTGCAAAAATAGTGATGGTATTCCTTGTTACACTTATTAAGTCACTTTTGCTTGTGGTAGTTAAAGCTTTAACATCATTTTTAAAAAAAATTGGCTGCACCTTTGATTCATTATATTTTCATTGCGGCTCTCTAGCGACTGGTGTTATTACATGGCTTTATTGATTTTGTGGCTTGCACTACTTGGGTTTATGAGAGGCATGCTGAAATAAATTGTGATTCTTTCTTGAAAATCATATTGCCTCTTTCAATTTTATTTCATATCCAGACTGGCAATTACTTAAGACTTTGGTTCTCGTGCTGGTATGAAAAATTATATTTAAGTTTGTCGACAGAAGCTAGCATCATATTTTGTTTCTTTTGAAACTTGGAATCTATATGTATATTCAACATAAATATAGAGAAGTTTTGGTATTATTGCATCCTAACTCTTCTTTTATGTATACCCATTTCATATGAAAGTGAATGTTCATACCATTTTGGTGAACCTATACTTGCAGGATCCAATTATTAGGCCAATTAAAGAGTTCGATTCAAGCTCCTGGCTAGATCTTCTTCCTGAGATTCCTTTTTGGGTGAAGAATCCAGATTATGACTGAGTGAGTACTACGCCTATTCTCTTTTTGATGGTCATATTCTTTAATTTTCATTTCTTTTGCTACAATTGAAGCTGTCTATCTAAATGTGTAGGTTGATTGGTTGAATAAGTTTATTCATGATATGTGGCCTTACCTTGACAAGGTGATACCAAACCCTGAAATTGTGCATTTTTGTTGCACTAAGCTGTGGAATTTAAATTATATTGATCGGCATAACTTTCTCTGGACTGATATGGTTTCTTCTACAGGCAATATGTGGTCAAATTCAAAGCATGGCAAAGCCTTTGTTTGCTGAATATGTTGGAAAGTTTCAGATAAAGTCCATAAACTTTGAAAGCCTTACCCTTGGAACTCTTCCTCCTACTATTCATGGTATGACTTTAACATCTGAGCAGCACTCACTAACTAAAGTGCCAAAACATTAGCTGTTTTTTTTTCGAGTTTGTTGCGGTATTGCTACTCTTTTTGTTTGAAATCTTTTTACCAACTAGCCAGATGAAACCAACGTACCAAAACATTAGCGGTTTGTTTTTGGAGTTTGTTGCGGTATTGCTACTCTTTTTGTTTGAAATCTTTTTATCAACTAGCCAGATGAAACCAACTAAGTGTGGTTAGGTCTAGCTTTTTGTGTATATATATATATATATATATATATATATATATATTATGAACTTTTTCTAGCATTAGCTTGAATGCACACTTTGTCAACTAGTCAGATAAAAAGTTCTAGAAAAAAGTATGTCCGCCATGTTTTTCTCATCTTTCGCGAATTTCTTTTACTTTAACCCAAATACGCATACTTCTTGTATTCCTCTCATCATGAGAAATTGGAAAAACAAAAAAAATTGAATCAGAAAATGAAAAAAGTCCAGAAAAAATGAGGAAAAATTACGAAACAAAAGCCTAGGCTTTTTTAGACCAAACATATGCTAAATTCCATATCCTTCCAGCTAAACCATTGGTTAAAACAGCAAGATTAAGCCCATAATGTGTGCAAGACACAATATATAACTATTTTGACATGCTGTAGAGACATTGCAGAGCACCAAGCAAATTTTTTTTTATTATTTCTTGTGACACCATTTATGAGGCCCATTTATTCTGTTAGCTCGTGAAGTCTAATTTCTCAATCTGGTAGGTATTAAAGTATATGAATCTAATGAAAATGAGCTAGTTTTTGACCCTGCTGTTAAATGGGCTGGAAATCCCAAAGTCACATTGGTGCTGAGATTGTTGTTCCTACGAATCACAGTACAGGTTAGCAGAGCTTTCAAACCATCATAACTGGTGGCTTTACAAATTAGGGTGAGTGGATACAAATAAATAAATAAATAAAATGATTCTCTTCATTTGATTGCTTTAGGATCTTGAATGACAGAAGTCCATCTTGTTATTTCCATGGGATTCCAGTTAGTTCTATTCCTTTCCTTGGAAATTGAATATGATGAGGTCAAACCAAGGTTAAGGAATGAATTACCCTTGCTATTGGAAGTCTTGTTTTAATGCAATCATTTTGATTATGACTCCATTTTACGTGATGACACATTCAAAATTAAAATTTTCCATGTGGTTCTAATAAGTGTTCTAAATACTTGCATGTGAGACATTTTAAAGAATGTTTAATTATATTTATTGTCAGTTGATAGATGTACAATTATTTGCGGAACCAAGGATAATTTTGAAACCTTTTGTGCCAACCTTCCCATGTTTTGCGACCATCGCAGTGTCTTTAATGGAGAAGGTAAGTGGCGATTCAAACTATTGTTATGTTTATAAATATTGAATTACTTGCTTGTAAGTCCAACTCTTATCATATTTCCACTAGAATTACAAAGTAAGTGCGTACTAACAGGAAATACTTTATAGCCATATGTAGATTTTGGGTTGAAAGTATTGGGAGGGGATGTAATGTCCCAGGTTTGTATCAATTTGCTAAGGTGCTACTCTCTCTCTCTCTCTCTCTCTCTCTCTCCCTCGTTCTAACTTTAGTTTTTGCCTAGGCTATTTTTCTTCACATCTATTTTCTTTATTCTTGTATAGATGGAGGCACACTTTGTGGTGGTTGCCATTTTAATCTTGGCAAATCAGTTTGCATGACTGGCTGAAGTATATATTAACCATTAAATTTAAGGGAGAACTCGTGTTTAGGATACAAGAGTGCTCGTACAATCTTTACGAGATGGAGATATCTCCGACCAGCTTTAGTTAGACCTTATCAAGTACAAACCTAATAAAACATTACACAATTGTGGAAATGAAAGGTAATTCATCAAATAGTTGCCATTGTATTTGGCTTTCCACATTTCCGTGGTAATCTCCTATGAGTTCAATGGAAAATATGACAAAGCTAAGAACTCAATAACCATGATGTTCCTCAGCTCAAAAAAAAAAAAAAGAAAGAAAGAAGAAAAGGAAAGAAGATAATGATATGCCAACGTTTAAACTTTTTTTACAAGGACCACATTAGAAACTTTCAGTTTTATTTTTCATTTTAAATTTTGCAGACAATAAGAAATTTAATGGTGTTTTGTCTATATATTTTTCAAAGACTCCTGTTTGGTAAAGTTTATGTTTTTTGTTTTTAATTTTTTTTTGTAAATTGTAAACAAAAACATATTTGATAATTATTTTTGTTTTCAAAAAACTATAAACAGTTTTCAAAATTTGCTAAATTCTTGTAAACAAGAAAAATGTGTTTTTACTTGTTTTGTAAACAAATTTTCAATTTTTCTTTTTCCACCACCTCCGGTTACCGACTCCGACTACCGTCTCTGACTACCACATTTGGCCACTCCTCCGACTACCCTCTCTGACCACCACCACTGACCACCGCTTTCGGCCATCATCTCCGACCACCACATATGGCCATTGCCTCCGACTGCCACCTTCAACTACCACTACCAACTACTATCGTTATTTCTTGCTATCATCATCAGTTAACACATCCGACCACCACCATCCGGTCGCCACCATCCGGCCACTACCTCCAACCATCCACTCTGACCGCCACATTCGGCCATGCCCCCCGACGACCATATGCTGTCACCGCTTCCATTCACCATCGCTACCTGTTGTTATTATCACCGACTAACACCTCTGGTCGCTACCTCCAACTACCACTTTCAGACATATATGCGCCAAATATGTTTTTATTTTTGTTTTTTTATAAAAATAAATAAAAATATGTTTTTTGATAAAATACTGTAAATGTTACCAAATGGGAACACTTCTCTCAATGTTTTATGCATAAGCATCTTTTTATTGGGCTATTGAATTGCCAGAAACATAAAGATATGAAATGTGTAGTCAACAAAATTCGTTATTTAAATTATAACTATAATGTCATTAATCACAAACTCGATGAACTTATTTGTCATAAAACTTGGATCTTCATTTGTTGTGACCTAATATTAATTTTGATTGGTAACAGGAATTTATTAGAAAACAAGTTGCAAGCCTTTATCTCTGGCCCCAGATTCTTGAATTTCCTATACTTCATTCAGTGTAAGTCTTACAGATGAGGGTAAAAAGATTTTGAAAAATCTATAATATAGCGGCAGCAGGAGCTAATACTTTGTTTCCTCTCCTAGCTACTTGTTTGAGTTAAAACATGCCAAGAAAATTTTACATTGTGATGATAGATTTTGCACTGAGGTTATAATTATGATTAAATAATAGCAGCATTCAATATTTTCACTTATTCATAACTTCCTTTAGCTACATATAAGTGAAATATAGTGAATTGATCATTGAATTATTCACTTTTACTTCAATGATAGAGGAGCTACAAAGAAGCCAGTGGGCATACTGCATGTGAAAGTTCTGTGTGCCCGGAAACTCTTGAAGAAGGACTTTCTTGGAACTTCTGACCCGTATGTTAAACTCAGCTTAAGTGGGGAGAGGCTTCCAGCCAAAAAGAGTTCTATCAAGATGAACAATCTGAAGCCTGATTGGAACGAGGATTTCAAACTTATCGTGAAGGACCCCCAATCTCAAGTCCTTCAGTTGCATCTCTATGGCTGGGAAAAAGTATAGAATCTTGTTAACTTGTGAGAATTTGTTGCCTTAACTTCTATCTTTAATCTTTCCTTAAAATTGAACTTTATGTTCTAAAGAAGTACAAAAAATGGAAAGCATGAACCCATTTCTCCCCCACCCCTGGTAACCAAATAAAACTAAGGGGAGTCAAGTTTGCATATAGTTATTTGGTTCTAAGTAGAACAAAAAGGAAAAGAAATTCAAAGGAATTCTATTTTTCCCTTTTTCTATGTGTTGGAACTTTAAAAGCTGTTGAGGAAGATGAAATACAAATGAAAAAAGAGAAAATTTTGAAATCCTTGGAGAAAACTGGAAACCCATATTTCCTCTTTAAAGCAGTGGAGAAGTGGGAAAACTTGGAAGGAAAGAATGCAGAATTATTTTAAAATTTGATTATTTTTTTATGTTCTTTTCCTTTACCTTCTCATTTTTGTCCTCTCTCCTTTTCCTTTTCCCTTTGTTTCTAAAAATCAAATGGAGCCTCAATTTAATGTTTGCAAGAAATTTTAGAAGAATGTGTGCGACAAAAGTAAAGTGACAGACTAATAATAAATTGTACCCTCCATTGGAGTAAAAAAAAAGATGAATTTTTTTTCTCTTTCCCTATTGCTGATATTGATGTTGTGAAATTTTCTCGATGAAAGAATGAGTTTCCTTTGTAGAAAGCTTTTTGAAAATGGCTACATGGTTCATTTGTCCCTTGTTCTGCCATTACTCAAATAAAAGTACATGTTGTTACCATTTTAATTATACACAATTTTTTTTTTCTGATTTCACAGTTTGGGGCACATGACAAACTAGGAATGCAAGTAATCCCACTGAAATTGCTCACACCACACAAGACAAAGGAATTTACATTGGATCTTCTTCACAGCACCAAACCGAATGATCCCCATAACAAGAAGCCGAGGGGAAAAATTATGGTGGAGATGAGGTTTGTCCCTTTCAAAGAAGACAATGAAAGATCTAGTGGACCTCTTGAGAAACAAAGGAGCAACGGAAGTGTTGGAAAATCCCTTGAAGACAGGGCCTTCTCTGGAGCAGGTTTACTTTTAGTTATGGTCATTGGTGCTGAAGATGTGGAAGGAAAGCATCACAACAACCCCTATGCTTTGGTCCACTTTAGGGGAGAACGAAGGAAAACAAAGGTGAATTTATGAAATCCCGCTTCGCTTATTTAATTTTGTGGACATGGTTTGAAAGTGCTTGATTGAGTAGAATATCTCAACTATTTATGTTTTTTTCACTAGCTTATAAAAAAAAGTAGAGATCCAAGTTAGAATGAAGAATTCCAATTCATGTTAGAAGAGGCTCCTTTAAAAGAAAGAATCCATGTTGATGTTATGAGCAAGAGGAGAGGGATTGGATTTCGACCAAAGGTAGAATTATCATCTTTTAATTAAGCTTCTCCCTTCTTATTTTTAAGAACATAAAATCGATAAAGATTCTGTTTAATGCAGGAATCACTGGGGCATATTGATATCAATCTTATTGATGTAGTCAACAATGGACACATTAATGAGAAATATCATCTTCTCAATTCAAGAAACGGAATAATACACCTTGATATCAGGTGGATTGTGACCTGAGAATGTCCATAGCTTTTACTGTAAATTACAGAAATCCTAGAGATCGAAGAGGTTTTACTTTCTCGTCATTTCTTTTGTTCTAGTTAGATATCATTTTTGTGTGGAATGCTCTTAAATATTGTTGCTCAGGAAATAAGAGTGATCTTGTGACTGACTCTTACTATTTACATTGTAATTAGGTGATTTTGTGTTTGTACAATCATGAACCTAGTAGAAGTTGATTTATTATTTAAACATTTCGCAATCGATACACTAGAAAGTAAGTCGTGTTCCTGTTTTTCAAATGCACGACAATCATAAAGAATGAAGTTCCCTTGAAAGTTTGTTGAACTGATCAAGTTGCTTTGTAAACAACTTGATCTTGGGTTTTATTAGCATCTCTTGCAGACACAGTACTAGCACTGATTAGTTGAGCTTTAACATAAAATTTTGATTTTCTAACAAAATAGGTTGTTATTGCGGATTTTGGTTGGGTTGTTAAAGGCTCAGACTTTTGATTCTGCAAATCCTTATTGGTGGATTTCTTGGTTTTGATTGAATTGTGTGGTCCAAACCAAATAAACCCAGATGATGTTTTGAGATTTGTACAAAATGGAAGTGCTTTTTTTCCCTTTCCTGCAGAAGCTTTGACTCCGCTTTCCATAGAGGCATACTAGTTAAACTAGTCATTTGATGATTTCAAATTGTATAAAAATCAGTTCATTGGATTTCTTCATTCATATGGGATTGTTGGAATGTCTGGCTATGATAAATTTAAAGGCCCGTTTCATTGTCCGGAGATAAATTGATAAAATATAGAATGTCGTAGGATTAGGACTAGGGTTAGAGAGAGAGCGAGGAGGGGGAGGGAGAGGTTTCGAGAGAGGGCTCAAGTGAGAGAGGGTGGCGCTACAAGAGGAAGAGAGGAGAACAGGAGTAATTAGTGACAACGACGAAAATGGTTGGAGAGGAGGAAGGGGCGGTGGGAGATCTTTGAAGGTGCCAAAGGGCTTGAGGGATGAATGGAAAGGGTAGAGAGGACTTTTATAATCAGCAATTGACGACGAATAAAGATTATTGAAGTTGAAAAATATGTAAGAAGAAACAAATTTGAACGACATTAGATTTTTTATTCCTCTTAATAATTTACCCTCAAAGTTAGAATTATTAGTTGGATTATTAGTTGGCACAACACATATCAATTCAAAAAGAGAGCAGTAGAGCACTAATTTTTTCTTATTTGCCTTTTATTTTATTTTAATGCTAGTTTTTATTCAAACCTTTCTCACACGAGTAATGGCCATATTCCTACCCTTAGGCATTGCCAATAATGGGGTGTTTGGCAACTAGTAGCTTTTATTTTTTTATTATTAATTTTAATTATAAATTATAAGTTTTTTAAATTTTTTTTTATAACTTCTTGTATAACTTATAATTATTTTTTTATTATAAAAATATTCACAATTTGTACTACAAATTATAATTTATAAGTTACTAGTTTCGATAATACCAAATACCACTGATATATGATTGTGACGTGCCGAGATCAAGGCTCCATCGAGAGTGTTTAACTAAATTTATTATGGCAATTTTTAACTTCGTATTATTAATTTTATTAATAAATTATAATTTTTTAAAAAAATTTATAATTTCTGTTATAAAATACAATTTTTTTTATAAATAACTGATTGAAGCCACAAGTTAAGATATTTTTTAAGCATTCACAATTTTTATTACAATATATAATTTATAAATTATTAGTTTTAATAATGTCAAACATCACCTTTATAATGTTACCCACTTGTATTGAATAATAGCTTTTTTGTTTCATTTGTTTTAATTATTTTATTTATTTTTAATTATGTAATTTTTTGAACTATTCTTATTGAAACAAATTTTAAAAGTAAATTTTTAATTAAAAATTAAAAAAATAAAAATAAGTTAATAAGCCGATTTTATATTATTTATTTTAATTTTTATAAACTTTTTAATCTTTTGATTATTTTTTTTTTCAATTTGCTTATTGAAATAATTAGAAAAAGTTATTTTTTTAACAAAAAAATAAAAAAAATCATTAAGAATAAAAATAAGTAAAAATTACAAAAACTACACCAAACATGGCCTACTTGTCTCCTAAACCCTAACCCTCTCCATCTCTCTCCATCTCTCTCCATCTTTCTAAACCCTGTGGTGCAGTTGCATTAACAGTATCTTTTATCGCTCTTACTTCTAATGAAGATCGAAACTTGATCCAGTAACGATTATTCCTTTCATTTAGCAATCTCAAAGATCGAAGAAAGTTCCAAGAAATGGTCTATATCTCTGCATCGAAGCCACCTCATTTGAAACCTAGGATTTATTCTGGATTCTTGATTTCAAGTCCCATTTCCCTCAAATCCCTCTGCTTCTTCTCGTCATCATCTTCTCCAGATCCCGCATTCGATGGTTCTCTCTCTTCAAGCAAGCCAACTCCAAACCCAGACCAAGACTCTCCTCTTCCGCCTGTCCCGGCCGTGACCGAAAGAAAATTCGAAGATACGGCGAATCAGAGAACCCCAAGAGGTAAGCATCGAAACCCAGAAAAAATAGAGGATGTTATATGTAGAATGATGGCCAATCGGCCGTGGACGACTCGTTTACAGAACTCGATTAGGAATTTAGTGCCTGAATTTGATCATTCACTTGTTTATAATGTATTGCACGGCGCCCGTAACTCGGAACACGCTCTCCAGTTCTTCCGGTGGGTTGAGCGGGCTGGTTTGTTCCGTCATGATAGGGAGACACACTACAAGATAATTGAGATTTTGGGCCGAGCTTCGAAGCTCAACCATGCCCGGTGTATCCTGTTGGATATGCCAAAAAAGGGTGTGGAATGGGACGAAGATATGTTTGTTATGTTGATTGATAGCTATGGTAAGGCGGGAATTGTTCAAGAGAGTGTGAAGATTTTTCAGAAAATGGAGGAAATGGGTGTTGAGAGGACACTAAAGTCGTATGATACTTTATTCAAAGTCATAATGCGGCGAGGCCGGTATATGATGGCTAAGAGGTATTTTAACAAGATGTTGAATGAAGGGATAGTGCCAACTTGTCATACTTACAATATTATGATTTGGGGTTTCTTCCTTTCATCTAAGGTTAAGACTGCAAATCGATTTTTTGAAGACATGAAAAGCCGAGAGATTTCACCCAATGTTGTTACGTATAATACTTTGATTAATGGGTATTATCGGGTTAAAAACGTGGAGGAAGCAGAGAAGTTTTTTGTGGAGATGAAGGGAAGAAATATTGCTCCAACGGTGATAAGTTATACAACCATGATTAAAGGGTATGTTTCACTTGGGCGAGTTGACGATGCATTGAGATTGATTGAAGAGATGAAGGGTTTTGGTATTCAGCCAAATGCTATTACATACTCTACTCTGTTGCCTGGGCTTTGTGTTGCAGAAAAAATGCCAGAAGCTCAAAATATCTTGGCGGATATGGTGGAGAAGTTTATTGCTCCTAAGGATAATTCAGTTTTCCTAAGACTGATATCGGGCCAGTGTAAGGCAGGTAACTTGGATGCAGCTGCAGATGTGCTCAAAGCAATGATTAGATTGAGTGTTCTGACAGAGGCTGGACATTATGGCCTCTTAATTGAGAATTTTTGCAAGGCTGGGATATTTGATCGGGCTGTTAAGTTGTTGGATAAGCTTATTGAAAAGGAAATCATTTTGAGGCCCCAAGGCACTTTGGAGATGGAGTCTAGTGCATATAACCCAATGATTACGTATCTCTGCAATAATGGCCAGGCTGCAAAAGCTGAAACCCTTTTCCGGCAGTTGATGAAAAAGGGCGTTCAGGATCCCATTGCCTTCAATAATCTCATATGTGGGCATTCAACAGAAGGGACTCCTGATTCTGCTTTTGAAATTTTGAAGATCATGATCAGGAGAAAGGTTCCTTCTGAAGGAAATGCGTACAAGTTGCTTGTTGAGAGCTACTTGAAGAAAGGAGAGCCGGTTGATGCTAAAGCTACTTTGGATAGCATGATTGAACAAGGGCATCTTCCAGATCCATCCCTTTATAGATCCGTGATGGAGGGCCTGTTTGAAGATGGGAGGGTTCAAACAGCAAGTCGCGTGATGAAGACTATGGTTGAAAAGGGGGTCAAAGATAACATGGATCTGGTTGCTAAGATCTTGGAAGCTCTTCTCATGAGGGGTCACGTCGAGGAAGCCCTTGGAAGAATCGAACTACTGATGCATAGTGGCTGTGCACCTGATTATGATAATCTTTTGTCTGTTCTTTGCGAGAAAGGGAAGACAATTGCTGCTCTGAAGCTGTTAGATTTTGGTTTGGAGAGAGAGTGTAACGTGGACTTTTCGAGCTATGATAAGGTGTTGGATGCTCTTTTAGCTGCTGGTAAGACCCTCAATGCATATTCAATATTGTGTAACATAATGGAGAAAGGAGGAGTTACTGACCGGAAAAGCTGCGATGATCTGATCAAGAGTCTCAATGAGGAGGGAAATACAAAGCAAGCAGATATTCTATCGAGGATGATCGTGGGAAGGGATAAAGCTACTGGGAGCAAGAAAGGGAAGAAACATGCGTACGCTGCCTTGTGATTTCATTATTCCTTTTTCTCCATCCGTTTTGAGGCGAATGGTTGAATTCACCTTTGAAAATCTTGAGAAGACGCTTTGAGTTAAGCAAATAAGTTATGAGGAATTCAATGCGTTCTGTTCCTGTGTTCAATTCCAAGTTTTTGAGTTTCAACTTGTGCAAGTATCGTCTTTCATTTAGTGCAGACTGAGGACAGGTTTTAATTCCGAGTTTATGAGTTTACTGAGGACTGAGGGCAGGTTTCTGTTCCTGCGTTCAATTCCCAAGTTTATGAGTTTCAACTCATGCAAGCATCGTGTTTCTTCTTTCATTTACAACCTCGTCCAACGAAATAGGGGAGATATTCTTAAGGGGTAATATCTGATTTTTGAGGATTACAAGTGACGGTTTTTAATCCTTTCAGTTTCAGGCAAGATTAGAGATTTATTTTGTTTATTGGGACTTCCCCACCATGGATGTTTAAATGCTTTGAGGCAGGCTGCTTTTGCCATCGCCTCATCGGAACTGTTGGAGCAACCTTGGCTGATAATCCTCTTTTAGAAAGTTCTTTTCACAATTTATGTTTTCCCTATTTGTGCATGGAGAATGCTTATGAGGACCGGGCTCGACTCCATCCCGGTAGTTCGATCTTCCTCTAAAACTTCTCTCATCCCTGTTTCCTTCCTGGCTTTTGCCTCTTTTGAATTTGTGACATGTAAGCCTTTGAAGAGGTTACTGGATAGTTGTTTCAGAAAAATGAAGCAAGGCATAATTGTTTTATGGATCAGAAACTTCTCAGGAATTGGGTATCTCATCTGGGCCGGGATACTCGGTCCCGGAAGTTTTTTGTTCCCTTGTCCAATGCATTGGAAGCCATTGAATTATACTTGAGATTCTTGTGCTTCGAAATTCTCACATGAGGAACAAAAGAGTTTTTTCATGAAATAGGATCCCTAGCCATCTTTTCTGATTTTCAGCTGATATAGATTTGGTTAGTTTGATGAATCTTATTCCTCATGAATCTGTCTTACATGTTTGGTTCATAATATACAATTTATGTGATTTTTAAAATTATTGAGTGCTATAAATCTTGAACCTCTATGTTTTTCTTGAAAATGCTTTTTATGTGAAGATAAACAATATATTTGTTATGCCCAAGTTATTTAAAAGAGATGATCTGGGGGAAAGAAAACATTGCCCTCTTTCCCGTTTGAAAACCCAAGGAAAAACCCTACAGCCTGTATTTAAATAATGCATTTTGTAGATATCAGCGTGTAGATTATTTCATGCGAAAGATGAAGTTGATCGAATGCTATTAAGTAAATGAATAAATCACATTTATTTTCAAAAAAGTGAATGGTGCATACATTACATCGTACATATTTTTTAAAATAAGTGTAATTTGTTCATTTATTTAATAATATTTGATTAGTTTTATTTTTGTATGAGTAATCTATACATTCACATCTATAAAATAAATAATTTAAATTATTAAAGTAGAATTCAACGTGAACTTTAAGAGCCCAGCAACACGGTACTGTTAAGTTAAAAACAGTAGCCGTGTTTGATTTTTTTTTTAAATTCCTTTTAATTGCTTACAATTTTGTAATGAATAATAAAAGTTCTGATGATGTGAGATTTGTGAAAAAAAGAAAAAAAAATCCATTTAATTGCTTCAATCCCTTTTAATTTTTTGGGCAGGTTTCTCTCCAGTTCATTCGCTCTTTTTCTCTCAAAGAATCGGTTACAGTAAGTTTATCAGCAACACTTTTTGTTTACTGTTTTCTTTCATTTTTATTTTAGCAATTCTTATATTTTAAATAAAAACACAATTTAAAATATTTTAAGTAAAATATAAATAATTTTTAAATTCTAAATAATAATAGTAAAATTTCTAGTTATGTAAATAAATTCTCAAATCCTCTGCTACCACCAAACACTCGTATCGCTTGCTACTATCACAAAATCATCTTTGACGAGCACATTCGCATAGCTGTTGTCGCCACTTTCCGCCATCATTGGATGATAACTCTTGATGACATCTATCTTTAGTTACAGTCATCATCATCGATCATCATCTCTAACTATTGTCATTAGTCACTATATATAATCGCAATAAACATTTCACCTTAAATCATATTTTAGGTGACTCCTTTGGTCGATAAAATCCTTTAACCATTCTTTACTTAGGTCCTAATTGACAACTTAAGCTTTTTAAAGTTTTAACTAAAAATGTTAAAAAGTTAAAATTACTTGTTTGACAAAAAAATAAAAAAGTTAAAAAAAAAAAATCAAATTAAAACATAAAACTCTTATAATATTCAATTCAAATTTCTATCACTTTTAAATTATAATAATATCATTTAATCATAACTTATTTACTACCACTACCTATTATATATAATTGTTAATATTAAATATATATATATATATATATATAGAAGAATAAAATTGTTCATCTTGAATAAAAAGTAAAAAAATTAACTTTTTACTTAAATAATTAATTTTAAAAAAATTAACTTAAAAAGTAAGTTATGGAACAATTTACTTTGAATTTAATTTAATTTTTTAGCTAAAAATACAAAAAAAAACTAGCTTTTAAACTAGGTCCCAATCCGACCTTTTATTTTAAAATAAAAGTTTATAAAAAATTGTGTTAAATATTATTTATTTATTTTTTTACAAAAATGAAAAATATATATTTTATGTCTACAATAAAAAATAGAAAATTATAAATCTTAGCCAACTGTGCCTTTACCCTCGAGAAAGTAATTCTAAAATTATCTTTACAATTAATTATAAATTCAAAAATTTTGTGGTGGACTTCCCTATAATGCTCTGTTTGACCTTTAATGTTTCAGAAGAGTTTGTGAAATTCTGAAGTTAATTAATATAATATACTTAATTAATACATACACGTGTTTATGTTTAAAGAAAATAAATTAAATACGTATATTAATTAAATACACAATTTCAACATGCAAATATAATATTTAGGATCTATTAAATAATTTCTTCTTAAGTTTTCTTACACACTAATTTAAAAATATTATTCTTAGAGTCCTATAATTATATATACTAGATTCACACATATAACAAAAAAAGTCTAATTTTGTGCACTTAGGATTTTTGTTTTTACTTATCTTCTTCATAAACTCAAATTGTAATTTCAATTAAAATTTGGATAAAATTTAAAAGGATTGCTAGGTAAATAGATTAAAAGGTAGGTTTTTTATTTCTTTTTATATTTATAGCTTAAAAGTTATAAAAAAAAATTAAATTGAATTTAAAATAGATAATTTGATAAATTAATTTTTAAATTAATTTTTTTATATTAATTAATTGGGTAAAAAATTATTTTTTTTATTTTTTATTTAAATTAGAAAGTATTATTTTTTATATATTTAATTATTATAATAATTATATATTAATTAGTATTAGTAGTGAATAAATTATTAAATAGAAATAATATTATATTTAAGAGTAAGACAAGAATTTAAATTAAATATTTCAAGAATGACTAAAGGCAAATTATATAGATATTTACCCTTTTACGTTTTAACCCAAAGGCAAATAATAAGCTAGGTTTGAGCCAAAGATCCTATCCAGTATCCACTCCACCCATGTATAGATTCTCTCCCTTACTCCCTCCATAAATATCCTTCACCTTCTCTTCAGTCCTCACCACCGCATCACTCTCTTCACCCTTCTGAAGAAAACCTTATCTTCTAGCCATGGCTTCCTCTGCATCTTCCCTGCACTTTCTCTCACTAACTCCCAACTCCCTCTCCCTCGCCAACTCCAAATCCACCGCCCTCGCTTCACTATCACTCCCCTCGCTCAGGACCCCTCCCAAATCCGCTCTCGTCTCCCACTCGTTTCTGTACTTTTCCGCCGCCGCCTCGCCGTCGCGGTACGCCGTCCGAAAAGTCGCGGTGTCGTCCGACTTGGAGCAAGAAGAGGCCTTGAGCGATGCGGAGGAGCCCAATTTCTCGCCTGACCTGAAGCTCTTCGTCGGGAACTTGCCGTTCAGCGTCGATAGTGCAACTCTCGCCGAGCTGTTCGAAAGAGCTGGAAATGTCGAGATGGTTGAGGTAATTATAGGTACTGCTGTTGATTCTTTGTTCTTTGGATTGCGGAATCTTCAGCTTTATTTATTAGGAACTTCTGAAATGCTTGCGCATCTTTCTTGGCGTAGGGTTTAATCAGGTTTCGGTTAAGTGTTTTCTGGAAGATGTCGTGTTTGATGGAAAATTCGTTTATTTGTTATAATGATTTTTTGGGATTGGATTTTGTAATTATGGCTGCTTAGTTTATTGAAGTTTTTTTGGTTGAAAAATTTAACCATATTGAAAATTGATCATACTTCAATATTTCAAACAATTTAAATTATATTCAGAAAATAAATTTAGGTGGGAGAAGCAATTTCAACACAATTTATCAATTCATTTTAAGCAATTTAATAGTAAAACACACAAACCAATTTACTTGTTTGCTTTTGTTTTGTAATCACTAATCAAATGGAGAAAGAAAAGTGGGTTTGCTGGAGGAAAGGGGGAGAGAGAGATAGAGAGAGAGGGAGAGAGAGGGGGGAAGTTATGTTGGGTTTGCTGGTTTGGGAGGAAAGAGAGAGAAGGAGGTAAAATAAATTTGAAAGAGTCAGAGTGGGGAAGTTTGTAAGGTAATGCGAGTGAGGGGGAGTTTGTAAGTTATTGGGATTTTAGGCACAAATTCCCAAAACAAGATTTGGTTGGGCAGTAGAAAAACTCTTGTAGATTACGATCCACACAAAAAAAATAAAAAATAAAAACAACTACGAGAAGAATACAAGAATATACGTAGTTCGGCTAATTATCTAGCTCAATGGGAGAAGAACTAATCAATCCAATATATAAAAATATGGATTACAAATATCACTCTCAATCTGACAATGTATTTATTGCCTCAAACTGAGCTTGTCATTGTTTCTCTACATTATTTGAACTCTAAAACTGAGTCTCTCTTATGCGTATTAAACGTTCTCTCATGCATCTTACAACTCTCATGGACACTTTAATTTATACTAATAAATAGCTTCTAATTCAAGTAGGATAATAAACTCTTAATAGGACACTAGCAATTTAGGCTATTCTTTCCCACCAAGGCTAACAATAAAGAAAATCAAAAATTTAGCATAATTAGGAACGTGCCAAAACAGACAGTACTAAAATAATTAGCAACCGGATGCCTGTCTGGATGGGAATATTTCGAAATTCGAGACACAAAATCCAACATAAAGTAATGTAAAAGAGAGGGAGAATAAATTTGTGGGGGTGGGGGGGGTAAGGTAATATGAGATAAAGTGGCTTTTTGCATCTTTTTTTCCTTTTCATTTATCAAGCAAGTTTTTGAGTTTCAAATGGAGAGATAAAATGACTTCAGTTCTCGCCGTTGAAGATATTTGACAGACTCTCAACCATTGGATTGCCACCTAGATGTCATTGTCAAGGTTCTGGTCCCTTGTATTATAGATGTATATATTTACTTGGGGGACAATAGAAAAGATTGAAAAGGGTACAGATGAGTTTTTATTAACGAACTGAACTGGTTTGGTAGGTTATTTATGACAAGCTATCTGGAAGAAGCCGAGGGTTTGGTTTTGTGACAATGTCTACAATTGAGGAGGTTGAGGCAGCTGCTCGGCAATTTAATGGTTATGTAAGACTTATTATTGTCCACATTCCATTTTGTATTGTGCTACTTCCTGAGTTTTTCGAATTACTTTGATTATAGGGTATCAAAACAGATAAATAAAGACTGCACTACCCCATATCTTAACTGATTTAACTATAAGAATATCATTATTTAGAGCTATTTCATGTTAGTGAGAATTATGTTTTTTGTCAGGAAATTGAGGGCAGGGCAATGAGGGTGAATGCTGGACCTCCTCCTCGGAGGGAAGAGTCTTCCTTTAGAGGGTCCAGGGGTGGAGGTTTTGATAACACCAATAGGGTTTATGTGGGGAATCTTGCATGGGGTGTTGATGATTTAGCCCTTCAAACCTTGTTTAGTGAGCAAGGGAAGGTTATGGAAGCCAAGGTTGTTTATGACAGAGACAGTGGCAGATCAAGGGGTTTCGGTTTTGTCACATACAGTTCTGCAAATGAGGTCAATAATGCTATTGAGTCTTTGGATGGCGTTGTGAGTATATGATTTCCCTTTTCTTGATTACGGTCTTTGTCATGATCATTTTGTCATACCATCTTACGGCTATCACTTTTTTTTTCTGTTTTCATTTTATTTTCTTTGTCATATTGATAATTCAATGTACTGCATAGGTTGGATAGTCTTGTTGGGTCAATTGATATTTGATACTTATTGAAGAGAAACTTCAATTCTGTCAAAATCTTAAGCTGAAATTCTGATCCGTTGTACATACTCTTTTAAACTTCAATCAATACTATGTTGCAGTGGGGTTTCTTTTGGATTTACATTTTAGAGCAACCGTTAAGTTTTGTCAAAAAAATTTGAGCAAAAATTCTAATCAGTTGCATATACACTTAAACTTCAATTAATATTATGATGTGTTATTATTTCCTGTGGATTTGCATTCTAGAGTGACCGTTGCGGATAAAATGAGGGAAAATCATTAAGATCTTTGGATATGTACATGGAAGACTAATAAATGCATCAGCTAGCCACATTAAGGGCCTGCTTGATTGTCCGGAGATAACTTCGAGAATAAAGAATACGTTTAGATATATAGGTAAATATGAAATATAACGGATATGACTCTGGATATGTAATACTGAGTAATATTTTATACCATGTTTGTTTATGACCGGATATAAATGAATGTTGTATGTTTTTTTAAGAATAAAAATTAATTTTCCATATCTGTCCTCATCCAAACCTGATAGTACCTAATGCCCTCAAACCTCCCCACTTCGTTCTCTCCACACCGATCTCGACTAATTTCTAATCAACTTGCAGCGCGAAACCAACAATACCAGTTGTCAATGGCCCCTGCAGGTTCATCCACTGGCGTCGGAGATTGGTTCTAGGATATTGTAGAGTTGTCTATAAAGTGTTTCAGTAAGAATTGCTTATTTGGTTGGGTTGAGGATCCTGGACAAGAGAGCATATTGCTACTGACAAATTTCAAGTTTACTTTTTTTTTTCTTAATTTTAACCACAACTGAAGTTTCATTTGGCATATCTATCACTGTGTAAACAAGATTATGCATATGGAAATGTTTAATAGTTGCGAAGATGATGGGACGATGAAATCTGATTACGGTAAAAAAGTCTTTTAGGGGGCTCGATTGGCTACTAGCTTAAAAGTTAATTTTTTTATTTTTTGCATTTTTAGCCAAAAAGTTAAATTGGTTCAAAGTAGGTTATTTTGTAATTTTGCTTTTAAGCTAGCTTTTTTGAAATTGGTTGTTTGAGTAAAAAATTAGTTTTTTTACTTTTTGTTCAAAGTGGACAATTTTACCAATTTATATATTTGATATTAATAATTATATATAGTCGGTAGTGGTAGTAAATAAGTTAGGAATAAGTGGTATTATTGTATTTTAAAAGTGGTGAGAGTTTGAATAGAATATTTCGGGATTTTGTGTTTTGATTTGATTTTTTGACTTTTTAATTTTTTAATTTTTTACCGAACGAGCAACCTTCACTTTGGCATTTTTAGCCTAAAAGCCAAAGTTGCTAATCAGGACTTTAGTTATATTGGATATACAATACCACCTACCATCCATTATATCATATCCGGTCATTTGGAGTAACCCTCATCTAGATTTTATATCCAATTTTATTTAACATAAACAAACACATCATTTGTGGGCCCTCGGATATTATATCATATCCCATCCTTATATCTCTTTAACAACACAGACCGCGAGTAATGTTTGGATATGAGGGAGACTGAAATTAACATTGGTTCAAATGATTAGAAAAACGCGCAACTTGTGCTTTTATTGAAATTATACTACTTGATTGGGCGGAATGGCAAAACAAAATTCATGTAATGGATTCCAAGTGGTTGAGACAAAATTGTTGACAAGACATGTTTTTTTTTTTTTGGCTAGCCGAAGTTGTAGATTGCAAATATGTATGTTTTGTGAGCATTTATGGTTTTTGTCATACAGGCACTAAATGTTACACGAGGTTTATACTCATAAGTTCATGAATTTTTTAGTTGTTAATTTGTTGTAGTTACAATACGAGTGTAACTATTTGATTTTGAAACGAATGTTGTTAGGTGGCACGCAAGTAGAGTCTTATCTTCATTATCCCTTTATCTACCTGTATTATTTGACAACTTCTTATGTTTGTATGTTGGCTGGATATGGTAGTGCCAAATGTTGGTCTAGTATTCGGGTTATTCCTTTCTGCTTGTCAACACACATCCATAAGACCCAGAATTAGACATCCAAAGTACAAGGACAGCATTGAATGGTTATCACTGTTTCCATTTATAGGATGTCTTTTTGGGTACATTGGCATTTGGTGTTACTATCAGCATGAATTTATCATTTGGTGTCACAAAAATTTATTCTTGTGTGTATATGTATTTATCTATCGGTATCAATAACATCAACGTGTTATTGTCGCGTGCTTATAAACTTTCATTGATCAAACTGAATATAAGATTTCTGAAATTCCCATGGACCTTCCATTCTGTTTTTTTTTAAATAAAAAAAATTCAATGTCCACAATAATATATTAAGATATTATTGTTGCAAGTATTTTTGGTCAATAACATGAACTTGCATCATCTCTCTCTCTCTCCCCCCGCCCTTCTCTTGTTGTTGGGTCAAAACTCTCTGAGTTGAGTTGGAGTTTGATTCCTCCTCCCATGTCAATGCAACAGCCATATATATATTACAAGTTTTCTATGCTTAATTCTTTTTCTAACTTTACCTGACATGTGCTGTAGGACCTAAATGGCAGGCAAATCCGAGTAAGCATGGCTGAAGCAAAGCCAAGGCGTCAATTTTGATCATTGAATCTGTCAAGCTGCTTTCAACTGAAGTACAATAATCAGGTACAGAGTTAATGAATCTGCATATCATTTGAATTTTCTCTCCCTAAAGCTTGTATGTAGTATATCTTGCATGTTGAAAATCTCTCATGTAGATGCTTTTAGCTTGAGAAGCATGGCCAAAAAATGTACTCATCTGGCAAAGTGGTTTTCGATAGGGATACGTTATTTTAAACAAACTTTCTGATCTTCCTTTGCGTTTTAAGTTAACTGTTTTGCCAAAATGGCTTCCAATATATATCATGCACAATTGTTATCGAAATGAGCTTTCGCCTGGCACCCTTTTTTTATTTTATATATATATATATAATATATATATATATCATCTGTAAAAATCTATTTAATTTCTGCAACAGGTTTCTGGGGTGATGTAGCAAGTCTTTTGTTGTTGTCGCTAAAATTTGAAGAATACGTTACTTCGACTCAGTAACTATGACTATTTTGATCTCTGCATCCATCCAGGAGAACAAGGGCCCATAGATGTGTTGAAGCTTCCGGTGAATATGCTTCAAATTCTATGCTAGATAGTGATTGTAATTCATCTCTTAATGCTTTTGATGGAGTAGAGACATGAATTGTTGAATCATTTGGCTTTTTGTTACATGTAGTGTAGAAACTTTGTGATTGCTAAACCAATTTTCTGGGGAAATGTGAATCCCATATGAAACCCCTTTTGCTGCAAGGCTCTCCAAATTAATGTTATGTGGACTTGCTGTCCTTAAAGGTTTTGTTGGCATTTATCTCATGTCCTTTTGGGAGGAGTTCAAACTCTCCCGCGGTATAAACAATGGGTGTTATGCTCATTATTTACATTATTTTCTTTCCAATCAGGATTCTTGTGGCCAGAATGATCACAAATAGTTGTTCTTCCAAATTCATATTGGTTTTAGTTATTATGAATTGAGTCTGTCTTTACTGTCTGTACAGTCTACCTATGTTTGGTTTAATTTTTGTTAGTGGGGTTAATTTTTATTATATGTATTGCTATGTTTTTTCTTTATTTTATGAATATTCAGAATAAAATTTATAATATATATATATGTGTGTGTGTGTGTGTGTGTGTGTGTGTACACATGTATGGTATATGTGTTATATATATTCACACATGTATGTATATATTACATACCTATAACTATATTATTATATAAAATAAAACATTAGGTGTTCTTTAAGTTAGAGGTGGCTTGATTATTTTAAGAGCCATAGGCGAGATTTAAAATTAAAGCCTTTTAAACTTTAAATTTATTATATATTTTATTTTTAATTCATTTTTTTCACTCATTGAGATACGAAATTATTAATTAAATTTTCTAATCAAGTTTGTTATATTTATAATTCTAATAGTGCTAATTCATTTAATCATCTTTGTGATATTGTCGCTCTAACATAACATTTTATTAATTTTAATTTGATTTAGACTAATTTTATTTGTGGATATCATGAAAGGTTTTATTGGACATAATAAATAATATATTATTTTTTTGTTAATATGATTTATTTCTAAAATTGATAGATAATTGTACATATTATAATTAATTTTGTTAAGTTGGGAACTTGTCCAAATCGAAGGCCTAGATGATCGTTTAGTTAGCTTATGGCTTACCAGATGGGTCACTCATGCTTGAGTTTTGAAGTTTTATCTTGACTTTTTAGATTTTATAATATATTTTTATTAAAAATTATATGTCACAACTTGATCGGGTTCAAGCTGCTAATTTCAATTCTTAAAATTCTAAATCAATACAACTTCTGGATTGATTCATATTATTATTATTTTAAATTGTATTTGAAAAAAAAGGTAGCACAACTTGGTTGGTTTATATATTTAATTTTTTTTAAAAGATTAAATTAATATAATTTTATTTTGGAATAGTTCAACTTACTATTATTTTAAACTAGAATTTTTTTGAAAAATTAAATAACACAATTTGATTAGTCTAAATTTTCGTCTGAATCTTTTAAAAACTTGAAATTAATATAATTTAAATCTATGAAGATAATATTATAAAATTAAATTATTCAAATTATATAAAGTAAAAAAATATGGTGAGTTCTTAATATTATAAAATTAAATTATCCAAATTATATAAAATAAAAATATTGTGAAATCTTTAAACTTCAAAATTGTATTTTAATTTTCTTAAAACTTATAATTCTTTAAGATTCAAAGAATGTCTCCCTGTTTGATTGCTCCAAATTTAAATTTATTTTAATTATAATATAATTTTATCCTAACAAATTTTAACATTTATCCTAATATAATTTTATCCTTTATTATTGTTTAAAACTACCTTTAAAATTTATACTGATATAATTTTTTCTAGGTTTTGAAATCTCTCTAAGAGTCATCGTATTATATTTTCAAACCTATCTATTTAGATTATATTAGTAGTCTATTTTAATTATAATGGTATTTTAAACTTTATTAGTGATCTATTTTTATTTATCAGTACGAGATACATATAACTACTTAAAAATGATACTTACGTAGTTTAAAAATTAACTATGTAGATTATTTCTTTGAATTCCATCCTTTCATTCATTCATACTAATATATAAAGAATATATAAAGAGAGAGTATCTGTCATTTGGTGTTTCGCTTTAAATGAAGCCACTCGTGGATGTTTAATTATTAAAAATATCCTTAGTTATATTTTGTTTTTCTTCAAAATACTTATCAAATTTTTTTTCAATTATTTAATTTTAAAATTATAACTATTCTTAATTTAAAAATTAAATTATTTTATTATTTAATTCTTAAATATATGCTTACGCATGCGTGTACTAACTGTTAATAAATATATAAAAATTTCCAAAGTTTTGCATTTTTGGACGATAAACCAGAGAAGACGATACTTGTTTTGAGCAGTGTATTATTAATGTCGTATTTTAGATTATATATATATATATATATTTATTTATGCCCTTCTCCCTTTACCAAAATTAGGTTTTTTTTTGGCTTGGGAAAGGGAGGTGGTAGCTGTAATCCCATTTGGTCTCTCTTTTCTTAGATCTCTTTTTCACTTCCCTTTTCGATCTTTTTTTCTCTATTCAGATCTCTCACCAGTTTATTTTTTCTCTGTTACTTTGTTTTATTTGTTATTTACTGTTTTATTTTATTTTTGGTGTGTTTTTTTTTCTTTCATCATTTATTTTTTTCAAATTTTTTCGAATAATACTTTTAGATTTGAATATCTATCAGATCGATACAAGTAATCGACATCGATAACGTTAAAGTTGAGACTAGACGACCATTCCAAGACTTATATTTATGAATTTTATGTTGGGAGAATTTCCAACGCCGACATAAAATACAAGCTCGGGGATCCAGAAAATACATCTTTATTAAACTTTCAAC
>JAOTRH010000022.1:17910832-17951011 GCA_034768845.1 Heliamphora exappendiculata
TATATATATATATATATTTATATTTGGGTGGGGTTGGGGGTGGGGATTGTTCTTTTCCATTTTCTTATCTTTCTTTCTTTCTTTCTTTCCTAGCTACTTTCTTTTCCTTATTTATCACTCCAGTTTTAATATCTTGATTGTGGGTTTGTTAAATATTAATTATTTTTTCTTTTTACTGTATAGCATTGTCCTTTTCTCTTTTTCCTTTTCCTTTTCCTTTTTCTTTTTGGTTATTATGATTTGAAATTTTCTTTGCACACTGCAATAATATTTGATCATTGGCTATGATCCCTTTGGGTGAAAAAAAATCTACCTTACTGGATAGGCTTATCCATTGCCCATGGCATAAGTCTTGTAGCTGACATTTCACTACACTAGTGAGTATGACATGGTTTATACGCATTTCATTAGTATGATGTGGTTTACACACATTTTATTATAATTGTGAGTATGGTGTGGTTTAGATGTATTTCACTAGTTTTGTGAGTTTGCTATAATTTATACGGTATAACATGCATTATTTATAGGCAATGTGATTCGTAATGTATAATATGCACTACGTGCAGCGGGATTGTTTTGCATTTCAAGTGTTTTCACTGAAATTTTACCTTTTCTGCAATGTATTTATTTGACCAGTTCAGGTATGAGCATTGCCCTCTCTTGTTTTTTTTTTTTTTTAAACTTGGTTTTTTGGTTTTCCAATATTCAAATTCTATAGAAATTATACATATTTGTTATAGAACACACATCCATCTGGTTCAAGTTATGGACTATTGGCTGTGGAAGTGCTGAGTTGAGGATTTTGGATTAAGTGCGTCATTCCTGCAAGCCTCATCATTGCTTCACTGCACAATGGCACAACAATCGATGCTAGTTTCCAGTCTTTTCCTCTCTCTCTCTCTCTCTAAAGATTGCAGTTTTTTTTTAAAAAAAAAAAACATTGTGTTTACTTTGTGCCTGTGGTGTACCCATTTTGCAGTTAACTGGTGAAACAGTAGGGGAAGTGAAGGCAGTTGCAGATATGCATCAAAGGAAAGCAGAGATGGCTAAGCACTCTGATGCTTTTATTGCATTACCAGGTTAGTATAAGCACTGCAAAAAAAGTTTTTAAGTTTTCATTTCTTTACACAAAAATTCTAAGGTAAATCAACAGAGGATAAAGACCTTCAGGTGCTTTTCTTTTTCTAATTCTAGCATGAAAGATTGACTATAGCTCTCTCTTGTTTTGATTCTTCCTAGAGTAGTTTGAAATGTGTGCATCCATGCTTGGTCTCTCAGTTGCTTCTCAGATAGAAATGTAGAAAATAAATTTTTTTTAAAAAATGTAAGAAACTTGCACTTATTTGGACCAAATTATAAAGAACACATGTTGTGATTTGTTCATTTTCAATATGCAGTCTACGTGTTTGAAACAAGTTGTGAAAGAAGTAGTAGATCTTTGTTCTCGTGTGACTAAAACCCATTTCTGTTATCGCGGCAATCCTCTGGTACAATTACTATAACCAATGTGCCAATCCTTCTTTAAGTTGCTAGTCAAGTGTTTTTTTATCTTGAACAACAACATAAAGTGAGAGTGCCGAAGAATAAAGAAGCAGTTGATTTTCATTATTTATGGGCTTTTTAAGGGGCAAGTGATTCCCTTGATTTTTCCAAACGGTAGGTGACCTTAAATTTCAAAAAATGTTTACCAAAATGGGCACATTTTATTGTGGTGATTGTATTTTGATCCTTGATACTCTCTCCTGTTTGTTTTTTTTCCCCTCACAACCCAAAATTTATTTCCTTAGACAAAAGACAAAAACAGGTGCATTACTACTATATATATATGGCATTGGAAAATGTTTTGTACACAGACAACTAACTACAGAAATCACGTAAAGTTGATCTTGGCTATTAATTTATATTAAAATTTATAAGTATTACAAATTCCAGTATAAATGTATGGTGGTGATGATTTAATTTCTATGATTGATTATCTGTGCACTTAGCGTATAACATTAGTAATGCTCTGAAAGCAACTGTGTGAAGCCTAAATGATTACAAGTTACAACCCTCTGAACCATTTCTCCTCACAGAGCCCAAGGCACTGACTATAGGTCATCCTTTCAAACCCTACTTCATTGACCCATCAACATCTTACACTGAAAATTAGAGCTTGTGATCCTGAATAATCCACTTCTGCTGTTTACTTGTCTATCTGAATTTTTCCTTAAATGTAGTAATAGCCTCTGATATTAAAACAGATTCCATTAAGGGAAAAGAAGGCAAAAGGAGATAAAATCACAGTTTGATCGGATAGTTTTTGTCAAATAGCACCTGCACCCAGTGAGGGAATCATGTTCAACCCTGCAGTAACTTGTCATCCTGTTGAATTCAAAGATTTAGAAATGTGGGCGAAGGACCTATTGGGGCAAAGAGGTCATTTTGCTGTTCACAGCTCCAACTCAACCAATCCCCCAACTCTCAAATAAGGACAAAATGAAAAAAATTATAATATTATATTACATGGTAGTGGGATGGGAGACATTATGGTAATAGGTTTCAAGAAGATTAAGCCCTCTGTTCTAACAAAGGATGGGATCAATAAATAGAGAGTTTTGGAAAAAAAATGTAAAATGGCTGAGGCCAACTGGTTATCTATTAGTCATCTTTAAATGCCACTAGACTATGATTATCATTGAATGCGCCATAGTATGCAGTAATCATGTAATCATTCTCAGCCAACGTAATTCTGCCGTAACCATCAAATGATTGAACAAATTAATAAAATAATCTTTTAAAACCATTTTTAAAAAAAGTGGTGATTGTGTTTGTTCAAAGAATAAATCGCACGTATGCTCGTATTGTTAGCTTACTAGATGTCCTTAGATTCCGTTCATTGGATGTTCCTCTTTTTCAACTCATCTCCTTAACATTATCCACTTTTATTTTGCTTTTTCTTTCTTTATGAACCTGAATGGCCTTCTCCATCATTATTGTATTTTTTTTCATGGGCCACAAATGCTCAACGACAAATCTTCTCCGATGTTGTGAATCTTGCAATTGATGCTTAAGACTAGCTGGTAAAATTCAGCTCCATTGATTTGAGTAATATAACTTCTGAAGTTTCTATATTATGTTTGAATAAACCTGTATAAGCAAATAATATAAGAAAAGAAAGAAGTATTTGTACTTATGTCTTGCTTATATTTAAAATAATGTAACCATTAACAATCTCAGAGCTTACGAGAACTCGTGTTATGTTACATGCAGGTGGTTATGGGACTCTGGAAGAGCTGCTCGAGGTGATAACTTGGGCACAACTTGGCATACATGATAAACCGGTAATCCTTTTTGTCTTCAAATTGAGGTTTTTTTGTCATTGGTCATCTCTGTTGTTATTATTCTTTCCTTCTGCTAATAGTGCACATTATTTTTTCATTGTAGGTGGGGTTGCTGAATGTTGATGGATATTACAATTCTCTGCTTTCATTTATTGACAAAGCTGTGGAAGAAGGTTTCATAAATCCGAGTGCACGGCATATCATTGTATCTGCACCAACAGCAAGAGAATTAGTGAAGAAACTAGAGGTTAGCTATCAAAAAGTGGGCTCTTTTTTTTTGAAGTGCCATATTCTCGTTGTAGAGTTTTGCTTCTACGAATCGATTGTTTTATGATATAATTGCTCTTAACTTGCATGGAGGCCGATTAGCACCATACACCGAGCTACATATATACAAATTCAACTTTTTTCACAGATTTATAACTTCCTATATTTATTGTAGTGTAGGATAATTCTGATGTAACTTCTTATCCTCATCATAGTGAGATAACCACAGTAGTGGTAGATGTAACCATAGTTGGTTGAATCATGTAAATCTTGTATTTCATTTATGATTGTTCTTGATCCAATCTTTATTTTTCTGCATTCATTTCTCATAGATCTTGCTAAAGGTTTGTTATTACAGGAGTATATTCCTCGTCATGAAAGAGTTGCTTCAAAATCGAGCTGGGAGATGGAGCAGCTAGGTTACTCTCAAAAGTACGACATATCTCGGTGCAATGGGTTGGCTTCGTAGAGATGCGTCAGAGACCGGAGAGGGAGATCTGGCATTGACAAGGTGCTACTGCTAACCTAAAAGAAAAGAGGAAAAAAAATGATATTTTTGAAGTGAAGGGATTCTTTTTGTAAATTACAGGCTGCTGCAAATGACCTCAGTATTTCAAGTCTCACTATTCCCTTCAATTGGAAGTTTGGTTTCCCTTTTTATGTTGTAAGTAATGCATTTGGATTTTCTTTCCCTTTAATTGTAACTTTTCCAAGTACTTTGCTTTGTTTTGTACTCTTTTTTCCCCTGATGGAATGAACATATGTTCACCAGCTTCTAACCTTTTTTTTTTCTACTTAAAGGAGTTTGATCTTAATTTAAGACAGTCTTAATCCAAATAAAAAAAGTTAGACAAATAAATAGTAATAATAAGAAAATTACTTTTTAGCTAGAGAAATTGCTTATGGTTACAGTCAAATCTTTCCTAATAATTCGAAAAATAGATTCATAATGGTGTTGAGTAGAGCCTAATTTTCAAAAGCTAATTATTGAGACAAAGTTGTTTCCACACTTATAAAATGCATATTATTTTTGTATTCAAGCGATTTGAACTTCACTTTACACCCTTTTTCGCAAAGATTACGCACCCTACCCATCTAAGATATTTCACTTAACTCAAAAAAAAAAAAATTAACTATTGAGGCAAGGGTACAAGATGATGTTTGATTTTAAACTTCGCTTTACAATAACAAGTACATAAGCTTAAAAAAGAGATATTGCATGTTTGTGTATATTAACATGTATGTAAACATGTTGATGGCTATATGTGTTGAGCTAAGCTCTTAATTGATTGAATAAAGTCTTAATTTTTGTCCCAGATTGTTTGTAGACATCTTTCATGTGTTTATATATATAAATATTTAAATTTAATTTTATTGGGCCAAGTCAAGAATGTTGGCTTATGGTGTGATATAGGCTCATAGCATAGGCTAGCGTAGAGTAGCGTAGTAGACATCTTTCATGTGTTTATATATATAAATATTTAAATTTAATTTTATTGGGCCAAGTCAAGAATGTTGGCTTATGGTGTGATATAGGCTCATAGCATAGGCTAGCGTAGAGTAGCGTAGTGTGCATCCCGTGTAATTTATTGCACATATCTTTGCACATATCACATAGTTTATCAAAGATGTTTAATTTTCTTATTTTGAATGGTTCGATCTGCGGTTTAATTTAATTCGACTTACTTGTATTTTTTGTTTTAAACGACCAGGTTGTTTTTATTAAAACCCAAAAAGGTAAGCCCATAACTAATTTTTGAAAAGGTTTATTCTAGAACAGGGGCAATGTTTTGGAAGAGGCACTTGTTTTGTCTATAAATAAAACATGGTTTACGTTTTAAAAATATATTAAAAATATCTCTCTCAATCAGAAAGTTACCTTTGTTCTAGAAAAATTTTCATGAAACATCTTCAAAGTTGTTGATTGCAGTTCTTTATTAAGGCTGCGTTTGGCAACCTAACTTTAAGCGAGGCTTTGTTTAAAATTATTTTAAGCTAAATAAATAAAAAACTTGCTTAGTAAATCGTAAAGGTGATTTTAAATCAAAAGAAAAAAAACTTGACTTAGAGTTGTTATAATTTTTTAAAATTTATTTTTAAATAATTTTATATTCTATATAAATTTTGTTTGATAAATTTTAAAAATATATAAAAATATTATGTAAAAAAACAAAAAGACTAAAAAGTTAAAAACTTTTGGGTTGAGAAACTAGACTTTTTTTATCTTTTGGAATTTAAACAAAAAAATAAAAAATAAACTTAAAATCGGTTGCCAAACGAGTTGTATCTTGGTAACTAATTTGTTTGTAACCCCCTAGCAAACTCTTCCAAATAAACTCTTCAAAACGGGGGCAAATTACATTCTAAAAAATATATTTTTGAATGCGTCTCAAAGCTTTCATTTGTTTTTAGTTGGTTTTATTTTTATTTTTTTTCAATCAATATGCATATATAGATAGACATATGTATGCATATAGTGGTGTCCCATGCCATCAGAAAGAGCACCAACTCGTACGCACTCACTGAATGTTTTTAGTGTACGAATAAGGAAAATCTTAGATGCCAAAATTATCTAAAGACCCAAGGACAACCCCCAAATGCATGTACAATACTGAATTTGGCATGCAGTTCTGAGGGTACAGGCACCAAGATCATTGGATCATCAAGAAGCCAAGTGTCAATTATTGGGAGTTTCCACTCATGGCCCTACTTGTTTTTGGGTATTTATATTCGTTACTTTTAATTAAAGTTTAATACAGCACACTAGACACATAATTGATTAATTTTCAAAGTATAAAGTATTTATATTCGTTACTTTTAATTAGAGTTTAATATAAATACTCGTTACTTTTAATTAGAGTTTAATACAGCACACTAGACATATAATCGATTAGTTTTCAAAGTATAAGATATTTATGTTCGTTACTTTTAATTAGAGTTTAATACAGCACACTAGACACATAATCGATTAATTTTCAAAGTATTACTTATTTGGTGTCAAAGTCTAAAAAATGCGCAGTATACACAACATCAATACAATAAACGAAATGACCAGTATGAATTGCACAAATACTTCAAAAATAACTACGTACGAGTATCAAAGAAATATAAAATACAAATATGAACTAAATATGCAAGAATACATGTCGTATAAGGCTAGAAAGTATCTAGAAATTATTTTTATTTATTTTTTCAGTCTTTGAATATGAGGAGAACATGTTTTGAATATGAGAATATGTTTACATTAAAATAATACGAGAATATGTTTACATTAGAATAATAATAAACATATCCTAATCGTATTTGTCTTTTATTTCTTTTGATTTTACTGTATCTTTATTCGTGATTCTTAGGCTCTATTTGGTAAGGTTTATAATTTTTTTTTTTTTTTTTTTCATTTACAATGAACAAAAAACATAAATTTATTTATTTTTATAAAAAAATAAAAATATGTTTAGCATGTAGATGTTTAAAAAGTTCTTATAGTCAAAAGTAACGATTAAAAGTGTTAGTCGGTGATGATAGTAAAAGATAGTTATGATGATTGGAGGCGGTCACTGTATTTAATAATCGAAAGTAGTGACCAAAAATGATAATCGAATATAGTAATTAGAGGCGATGGGCCGATGGGCAAAGACGGTGATCAGATATAGTGACCGGAGAAGGGTGATCGAAAAATGTATTCGAAAGTAGTGAAGAACAAAAGATAGATTATAAATTTATTTACAAAATAAATAAAAATATATTTTTTTTAGTTTACAAAAATTTAATAAAGTTTGAAAATAGTTTATATTTTTTTAAAAACAAAAATAATTATTAACTTTTTAATTTATAATTTAAAAAAAAAATTAAAAATAAAAATAAAAACACAGTAAACATAAATTAGACTAAACGTACTGCGTCGGTTGGAGGGAGGAAGGGAGGGGCCTCTCTTTGCAAATTTAAAGAGAGAAAGAAGAAGCATCAATCATTTGACAAATGGGACAATGGAAAATGCTGCAGAGGGACATGACATCGATCCGTCGGTAGGTGAAGGACCAACTTAATTGCCAGGGTCATTTCAGTACAATGTGATAGGCATTTTTCTTTTTATAAATATGAGGGAAAAAAATGTTTTGTAGTCAGACAATTAATTGTAGAAATTAAAACTAATCTTGATCATCTAGTCATGTTCGAATTGATAAATATAATAAATTTTAGTATAAATAAATATTTAATATTTAATATTTAATTTTTATAATTAGTTTGTAATTAATTGTCTGTGTGCATAGTTTTACTGATCTTAGAGTGTTCGAGTAGCTTGAGATCAAGACCATTTTATTTCGATTAATTTTTAAAGAATTAACTTAACTGTTCTTGCTATCAAATAATTTAATTAATTTTAAGACAAACTCTTACATGAATTAGCCTCGTAAAAGTTGATGAGATTTCAAATCTAAAACTTTAAAAGCAACAAACTTTTAAATCCCAAATTTTAATTACTTAGCCAATCTCTTCAGCCTGTTTGCATGTTTGAGGGTTAATGGAGGTGAAATTGAACTATATAAAAATAATTTTTTATAATTCCTTATTTTGTTTGCTAAATTGAGAAGGTGATTTGACTATCAAATTGTCCCTCTTATTGGCACCAACACAAATAGGGTTTGCTTGCTTATCATGAGCCGTCATTTCTGGGATTATTAGTGTCGAGGTGAGTTTAATAGTTTCAGAATTATTATTATTATTATTTTTTTTATAATTTTATAATAATTTTATTAAAATTATGTCAAATTAAACAACATAATTTATTCTTAAATTATTTTACTCTCAACCAAATATCATTTTGTATTAAAAAAAATAGTACACTAATAATATTAAGGTCTCGATTAGTAACTATCTTAAAAGCTAGCTCTTTATTTTTTTTCTATGTTTTTAGCTAAAAAATTGAATTGAATTTAAAGTATGCTGTTTGATAACTTAGTTTTTAGGCTAACTTTTTTAAAGTTGGTTATTTAAATAAAAAACTATCTTTTTATTTTTTGTTTAAAATAAATAATTTTATCCTTCTATATATGTGATATTAATAATTTACGTAGTTGATAGTGGTAGTAAATAAGTTATGAATAAAAAATATTACTGTATTTTAAAATTGGTAAAAGTTTTTATATTTATCTTTATGTAAATCTAATAATACCCATATTACCCTCAAACTTTCTTTCACTTTCATACTCCAAGCTGTGCTTCAGACGAGAAATTCTTGTCAAGTTATGCTCCATTATTTTAGATCCCTTCGTCTTCATCCAAATAAAATGGGCAAATTGGTCTTTTAACAAAATCTAAAATTTCAAATAACCGCTAGAATATCATGGGATATGCTTGTCATTTTGATGGGTACATTCAAACATTTTTTGTTTAAATAAATGATAAATTTATGAATTCCAGTATATTTCATAGCCAATACCACCTGATATTCTTCAAATAAACAGTAGAATTTTAAGACAAGAGTATATCAACATCACCAAATGGTCTCTTCTATGGAAAATATTAGTTGCTTAGTACAATTTTAGCTGCACACACTGATGGCGAATCTTATAATAAAGTGTAAAAAATATTTAGGAGTTTTTTTGGTGTAACCTTCGTGACTTTTAACTCTTAAAATTTATTGGGTAAAATTAAACCAAAATATTATAACTATACAAAATATCCATCCTCCCACCTCAATACCCCCACCTCTCTACCCCTAGCAGCCACCATCAAGTTCTAGCGATATGCTCTGGCGATGATTTCAACGATAAATTCTGAAGACTTCCAACAATTTTCGGTGACTAGCTCTATTAAATCAAAAATAAAATTATCTGTTTGAATACATAAAAAAGGTGAACATTAACTATTTTGTATTATCTCGATGGTTAATAGGGTGATTAAGATAAATACAATATGATTTTATGAACAGAAATAAATTTTATTGTTCAAATACAACGAGCAGTGAAATTTATTTTTAGTGTAGCTAGTGTTGGAGGGAATAAAAATAAATTTTACTGTTCAAATACAACAAATAGTAAGATTTATTTGCTATGTAGATCGTTAGAAAAGTTGTTGAAAAAATTACAAGTAAATTGTGAGAGGTCGCCAAAAAAATGGTCACAGAAAAAATAGTCACCAGAAAAAGTGGCTGACGGTCGCCTAAAGTTGTTGGGCGGTGACTAGAGTTAATAAGTAGTGATAACATAACAAGAGATTTGTACTAAGTAATTAGAAGAATGATTGTCATAAGTGTAATTTTGTTTATAAAATTTTTTAGCATTAAATTAGATTACTTTAACCGTTTAAAATTTTAAAACAATAGATTTAAGAAGTTAAAAAGATTAAAATTAACTCAAATGGATTACAAATTCTAAGAATTAAACTTATGACAAATTACTCCTAAACTTTACATCAATAACTAAAATCGTCCTCGGTTGTAACTTTCTCAAACTCTCACTTTAGTTGGTGACAAAGTGTTAGGGTTGTACCAACCCAATGGCGGGCCAATTTTCCCTTCCTTTATTTTTGTTCTTTAGTTGCAGAAATGACGACTGACAGCTTGACTCCCACGTTTTTCCCCCCCCATGGTAACCAATTATGCATGTGTTTGGCCTATCATTCACGTTTTTTTTTTCTTTCTGAATAAGAGCCTTTTATAAAACTCTTTGATCCTCGAATTTAGAGTATCTTAATTTCACGCAATTCACAAGGTTCAACATGCAATCAATTTTTTGTTTATTTTTATTTTTATTTTATAAAATGTATATGTAAAAAAATTAATTGATTACAGTAAGAAACCAAATAAGTGTTCGTTTGGTAAACCGGCTTAAAGCTAACTTTTGAGGCTTTTTGGCTTAAAGTCAAAAAGCCTCGTTTTTTAATTCCTAACTTTTACCTTATTGGCTTTTTAATTTTTTGACTTTTTTATTTGGCAAAATCTCATTTAGACTAAAGAACAATCTTAGAATTTGACATCTGGCTTATTTAGTTTTTTTGGTAACTTAAAAGTCACTAGTTTCCAAACCAAACAAACTTTTAAATTTTTAGCCTAAAGTGGTTTAAACTCAAAAAATTGGCTTAAAATTAGATTGTCAAACGAAGACTAAGCAGATTTTTTAAAAAGCTTTAAAGCAAAAAAAATTCAAAAAAAAAAAAGTTAAATCAAACAAAGACATATATCTATAGATGGTGCAACACTACCTTTTGACCTTTTTTTTTTTTGCCACATTTGACATGTTCTAGTTGTGTTGTGGGTTAATTTTACACAATTGTAACCTAGAATTGTATTATTGTAGGCCTTGAATTTCAGGCCTATACTTTCATACTCTTAGATGGATAAGCCAAACCCTTATGGCTATGGGCCGAAACAGATTCGGGCTGATTGCTAGCCCATGGGTGGCCCTGACAAAAGTTCTGGCCATTCACATTAACTAAGGATAGTGCCCTTGTTCGTCAAGCGCATTATCCCTAGTTAATCTCCCCAAAATGTTCAAGAATTGAGAGCCACCCAAGGACCCAACTGAGCACTTGTATGATACACAAAAGAGGTTCAAGAACAAATGAGCTATCTTTTAACTTATAGCTTAATAAATAAAATAAAATAAAACTCAAATATATGCACTTATAGCTTTTTGCTTGAAATTTTTAATTTTAAGTCGACAAACACAAATTTTACTGTTTGAAATTATAACTTTACAGTTGCAATAAATATTTCTAATTTATGATTGAAGTCATAATCGCATCATTTCAACTATAATTTATGAGTTTATAATTTTCAGTATACCAAATACTATCTATCATTTAAATCATCAAAATTCTTTAATTGATTGAATGAAATTCAAATCTTAGGGGTGAGATGTAATCCTTAAAATGGGTAAACTTGCATTTGTAATTTACCCACCTAAATTAACTAAGGTTGCCGTGGTCTTTGATTGAATCCTCATTCCATGTACTAGCATTGAATCTTATGTTGATTATATTAATTTAACTGATATATCTATCGATCCCAAAAAGCATCCTACCAAAAGAATTCCAGAAAAATATATAATGGAAGCATATATCTATACATCAAACACAAGAGAGTTGTGTTAATAACATGAAATTTGAAACAAAAGAAACATTATTATTATATATGTTATACTTGCATGCAATAAGAAGCCCTAATCCAAATGGGTTTCATACAACTATTAATTATTACTAAATTAGCTATCATTTTAGTCATTCTTATTGTTAAACTCCACTTTTTCATGCTTTTTTTTTTGGTACACACGAAAAGAAAGACAAAGAAAAAGGAAGAAGGAAAAACTGAGACATTTCAAAGTCAACTTCTATTAGGTTGTGTGCATGGAGGTTCTTAATAACCTCCGAGGGGTGAGAAGTGTGACAAGATGCACGTTTTGGTTAGCACTCAAGTTAGCTAGTTTATCTACAACACAATTGCTTTCTTTCAATAAGTGTCCAATCTCAATACCACTTGCGGCCATGAGCGATTTACATTCCTCCACCAAGGTCTTATGCAAGATGTTTTTTTTTGCTTCCTCGATGAAGTTCGGTGCAACTTCTGAATCAATTCACACATTCTTCAACTAGTGACCAACAATCATCAGAAGAACTCTAAAAATGGCATAAAGCTCGACTCCAAACTTGAACAAGTGTGTAACTTCTGAATCAATCCACACATTCTTCAACTAGTGACCAACAATCATCAAAAGAACTCTAAAAATGGCACAAAGATCGACTCCAAACTTGAACAAGTGTGTAGCTTGCCATACTAACCCATGATCCAATAGCCTCTTTCTTCTCTAAAGACACCGCCAAAACTTCAACCATTGGTGTTCAATTTCATCTTATCACAACTTGAAAAAGACAGCCTTATTAGACTAGACCGAGGGGGCTTGGGTAGCCATTTTAAGTCATAACATGCTCTAGCTAGAAGATTGCTTGGTCAATGTAAATTGAGAAAAGGTTATCATTTTTTTTAAGTTCCCTAACCCAACTAGCCCAAGAGACGCACACAAAAATGGGGCACCATCCCCCTTTCAGGGTTGGGTTTGGTCTGCCATCCGTCCGGCTCTACCTGACCCAAATCGGAAAACCTAGCCTTAACCTAATTTCACATGCATCTGGAACCAGGCCACTGCCACATGATCCTTGCGGCCCAAGGATGGGTCACCCATCTAGGTGTAGGAATGACGGGTCAAAACCCAATTGTGGGGTGGTCCAAGGATGGAGTAATGGTTAGGACCCAAGAATTTTGTTGTGAAACTCAGCTTACAGGGACATCCCAACCATCTTTTGACCTTGCCCATGAATTATGTGAATGAAATGGGGATGTCCTTCACCTACTACCCTTATTATGCAAAAACCAATCTCAGTGAATATTCTTGAATTCTGGATAAATATAAAGTCCACTCATTGTCACTTTTCAGGGTACTCTATTTGTAATATTTTATACCCTAGAAATACAATATATATGTATTTGTAACAAACACTACATAGGTATCTCAACATCCAGTTTCAGTTGCTTCAAAGCTTTGTTCAACTTTTTGCACTTGCTTTACCTAATGTCCATTGAAGCTGCACTACCAGCTTTTCTGATCCTGCTAAATCAGCTCCTATAAAATAAAACCAGTATTCCCTTGCATAAAGAAAAAAAAAAAAAACACTACTCACATTTCCAAATCCTCACGAAGCAGCGACTTTTGCCAGAAAAAAATGGCTACACGTTATGGATCGCTGCAAGGATACCTCTTTTCCTTCACTTTCTTCATCATCTTACTGTCTTGTCCTGCTAATGCAGCATTAAAGAAGTACAGCTTCACTGTAGGTTTCAATATCTTCATCTTCTAATCATTTTTCACATGATCTTTCGTGCATTTACATAATAATAATAATAATAATAATAATAATAATAATAATAATAATAATAATAAGCTGCTTTTCTTGTTCTTGTTTTCGTCTTTCTGGAGCCATAGATACAAGCGAAGAATGTGAGCAGGTTATGCAATGCAAAACCAATCATCACAGTCAATGGTATGTTCCCGGGGCCTACCATTTATGTTAGAGAAGGAGATCACGCCCTTGTGAATGTCACCAACCATGCAAAATACAACATTTCTATTCATTGGTATGTCTATACATATATAGATGCAGATATATACATTTGTATGCATGCAAACTAATACATATCACTCTGTGTCTATGGTGGCATAAGCAGGCATGGCTTGAAACAATTTCGAAATGGCTGGGCAGATGGACCGGCATATATAACACAGTGTCCTATCCAGACTGGCAGCAGTTATGTTTACAATTTCACCGTTACGGGTCAACGAGGAACATTATGGTGGCATGCACATATCTTGTGGCTAAGAGCCACAGTTTATGGCGCCATCGTCATCATGCCGAAGGAAGGAACTCCTTTTCCATTCCCTCAGCCTTACCAGGAAACAAATATAATTCTAGGTCAGACTTCTTAAACATAAGAACAAGAAACTTGAAGCTGTGTATATAATATGTGATTTTTCATGCAGGAGAATGGTGGAATCATGATGTTGAAACAATTGTTAACCAAGCTAATAAATTGGGCTTGCCACCACAACCCTCCGATGCTCATACAATCAATGGGAAACCAGGACCACTTTTTCCATGCTCTGAGAAATGTAAAAACTCTAGTACTGATTATGAAAGCAGATAGAGTTCTTCAAGTGCTTGTATCTTATATACTTGTGATAATATGCTTTTTCTATAACAGATACCTTTGCCATGGAGGTTGTGTATGGTAAAACTTACCTCTTAAGGATCATCAATGCTGCCCTTAACGACGAGCTTTTTTTTTCCATAGCTGGTCATAACATGACAGTTGTGGAGATAGATGCAGTTTATGTGAAGCCCTTCACGACCCAAACCATACAGATTACTCCTGGCCAAACCACAAATGTTCTCGTTAAAGCTGACCAATCTCCTAGCCGGTACTTCATGGCTGCCAGGGCTTTCATGGATGCACCAATTACTGTGGACAACAAAACTGCTACAGCAATTTTACAATACAAAGGCATTCCAAACACAGTTCTGCCGATCTTACCCCAGTTACCAGCTCCCAATGACACCAAGTTTGCGTTGAACTACAATAGCAAACTGAAAAGTCTCAACACCCCAAGATTTCCAGCAAAAGTCCCTCTTCAAGTTGACCGCCATCTTTTTTACACCATCGGTATAGGAATCAACCCATGCCCGACTTGCCAAAATGGAACACAAGTAGTAGCTTCATTAAACAACATAACATTTGTGATGCCTAAGGTGGGGCTTTTACAGGCTCATTATTTCAACATCCCAGGAGCTTTTAAAACCAACTTCCCAGACCAGCCTCCTGTTCCATTTAATTACACGGGTGCACCACTTACTGCTAACCTTGGAACCACCACGGGGACCAGGCTCAGTAAGCTGCCTTTCAATTCTACTGTTGAATTGATCTTACAAGATACTAATCTTCTCTCTGTTGAATCGCACCCCTTTCATCTTCATGGGTTCAACTTCTTTGTTGTTGGGAGTGGAATTGGAAACTTCGATCCCAAAAAAGACCCAGCTAAATTCAACTTGGTTGATCCTCCAGAGAGAAATACAGTTGGTGTTCCTACTGGAGGTTGGACTGCCATCAGGTTCAGAGCTGATAATCCAGGTAATTTATACGAAAGTACTATAAGCACACATAGATGGAGTGCAGAGGCATACTAGGTCATGGGTTTTTAGACATTTAGATAATTTTAACTAAGGTTATTATTTTAATTTGTGCGTAATTCACAACATGACAAATAATCACATAGCTTTTGTAGAAGGGTCTGTTAAGATCAATGACTGCATATTCAGGCAAAGCAGAGAAAATATATGAGCACCTTTTCATTTTGAAGAAGATGCTAACCTGTCTATGTATCCATAGGTGTCTGGTTCATGCATTGTCATCTAGAACTTCATACAATGTGGGGGTTAAAGATGGCTTTTGTAGTTGAGAATGGAAAGTCGGCAGAAGAATCTGTTCTACCACCTCCTAAAGACCTTCCACCCTGCTAAGTATTGCAAATTGAAGAAAAAGATCGCAACTCTGTCGGCAGAGATGGAAGTTTCACCTTGTCCTTTCTTTTACTTGTTTCAATTCACCAACGCAAATCTTGTAATCACTTTCCTGCAAAACTTGAAGCTGACCGTTCAAGATGAGATTTCCATAATTGTAATGCTAAGATAATGTTTTGGGATCAAAATTCTCCATTCATTTATAAAATAGATCTCCAGTGTTCCATTGAATCGCAATGACGATGAGGTAAGTAAAACCCAAAGGTGGATATTAAGAATAGATCTACAAATATCAAGAACAAAGTTCTGGAGCAAACACAAGGGCTTGGAAACCATGTTCCAAGTAGAGAATGAGATGAAATGTGTATGACATTTTGAAGGCAAAGCCCACAAAAATAAAATAAATTATTTTGTCCACAACACTAGACTGTGCAAGTGAAACTAATATAGCTAAGCGTAACTACATTAACATTGTTAACCCAATTCTAATTGGCCAAACTAATCACAACACAAAAGTTCAAGCTGAGAAAGAAGGGGGGGGCGAAAAAAACAGCAGCAACATATCCATTAAGGAAAACCATTCAAGGAGTACAAATTACCCTAATAATATTATTCTACAGGTCTATAGACCAGGAGACCATCACAAAGTAAACTCAGTACTTATCTCTCACTCTGGGACACGCAGAAAGTTAAAGAAAGGTTAACTCTATAGCAGATATATTTGCCAATGAGCCGTGGAAAAAGTGCAAGAATCCTATTCAAATCCTTATCTTATTCCTCCATATCATGTGAGAAAAAAAAAAACTTCCTCCATCATGATTAAGCTCATGGATTCTAAAAACATAGTCATTTTACCAGATCACTGTCATTTTTAAGCTATCCTTTTAACATAATTATTCAGAGTAAAACTTGTGAATAAAATGATGGATAAAAGAACAGTGGAATTACAAAGCGGCCATGTGAATAAAGCTAAAGCTACCTGGCTATTATTTAATCAATAAACAATGATATGTAACAATCATTTATTAAACAGGAAAAAAAAAGGATTCACCCTTAATTAAAAAGTAATTATAGACATTGCGAGATGATGTCATGCTACTTGACCTTTCAAAATTTAATTTCCCAACTAACCATTTTGGGTATTACTGTGGTGGTCCCTATAAACTGGTGGCCTTTGATGGTTTAGAATTGTTATGCTGTGATTTTCGTCTGCAAAAAATGTTCCAACCTCTCTTTGTCTTCACCAGCTTCTGAATCTCCCTTCTCATGGTCTGACACTCCTTTTCAAGCTCTGAAAGACATTCCCTCACGTCATCAATGCCCGCAGCTCTGTCTTGTGCGGTGAGTGCAAGGTTCACATTGGGATTTTGTGAGTTGTCAAGATTGTCAGAGACAAAAAACCAGCCAGATATTGATGTACGCAACCGAAGCTGTTCAAAGAATAGGACTTGGACTATCACTCGGAGAGGTAGTCTCTCATTCTGTGCTGCATGGGTGCTAGCCTCTAATGAGAGCTTCTGGCAGTTCATGAGTCTGCAGATTTGCTCCCGCTCAGAATCTGTGAGCCAAGGATGTGCCTGAGATTGTGGAATGTGTTAGCACCAGCAGAAAAAAATGCATCAATGCTAAGGAGTTTTCTTACATACACATTTTAGTACAGACTAGGTCCAAAATTTTTTTTTTGGAATTATCCATTTATAGTTTGGCTTGTGAATCTTTGAACGTCTTTACAAAAGAAGTGTGAGATTTAACTGCCAAAGGAAGGGTAAGCAAAAGGCTAAGCAGTTTTGCCTAGGACAAATTCCCAGATAAAAACAATCCAAATCCAATCAAACATACAAAAATCAAGCCCAATACAAACAAGAGAGATTAAGCAGTTATTGCAAGATCCATCCGAAGGACAACTACTTGGGCTTAGGTTGAGGGCAGGAGCCTTGAAAACCTTTCCACCCTGAAGAACTAGTTGGAATACAGACTCAGATATAAGATGTTCATGTAGAGTGCAGTGGATTTATTTGGCTCACCTTGATTATTCTCACAAAAAAGGAGCCAGAAATAAAGGTACACTTTAAATCAGAAGTGTTGTATCAAAACAAGAACTAATGTAATATGAGGTTTACAAATGATCAGCAAGCATTACTATGATACCAAGATGCCTTTTTCCCAATGATATGAGGGTTATCCACCCAAATGGAAGGTTGGGAGTTCAAACTTTGCCAAGTGCAAGATATCAAAGTGGGTGTGTGTGTATTTGCTTTAGTTAGGTAAAAAAAAGTACAATGCCTACAATCAATGAGGAATTGAAAAGTCATTTTTTTTCCAATTGAGTTAGCCATATTGGTCAGCATTTTGATTTCAGTTTATGAATGTCCACCTATTTCTTCTTCTTTTTTCCAATTCTTGCTAGTTTCACTTATAAGGAGTTAGCTGGCATGTGACCTATATTCATGCAAGTACCGTTTCGGAATATAACTCCAGAAGTGGCATACGCTGGAGAATTTAGCATCTGGACAAGGATGCTATCATATATGGTAATTCTTCAGAATCTAAATAGAAATACAGGTACATATGTTCTTTGTTGGAGAGCTTCTACTTTTACCTAGAAAGTAAAAGATAAAAAATAATGAAGTGAAAACTTTTGTGCTTCAAGTTCAACAAGGTTGGACATAGGCATCACTTCCCCCAATGTCTTAACAAGTATTAATAGGAAGAAGTGCTCATGTTTGGAAGTTGTCTTTTTGGAGTAGATGAAGTAAAAAAAATATATACATTTTGTAATCGTATACCATATCTGTGCATTTTTCTGAACAGGTAATCAAAATTCCTTATCTTCTTAATATTTTCAAATCAGATAGAGAAGATTTTAGAAGTTTTAAAGCAGTTAACACATTTCTAAGGTTTATTATAACTGTACAGCGTACGTTAACAAAACAAAACATATAAGTAATGCCCTTTTGTACCGGTTAGAACTTCAAAAATGAAAATTATGCTGAGTGATCTGTTTCAAAGCAAGAATAAAAGAATACAGGAAGGAAGAATGACAGGGAAGTCTGTATGCTGTGATTGACCGTGCATAGTATTTTTCTGAATGGGTTAATTACACATGCATCAGCTAAGAATGAAAGATGAAACACGTCAGTGAAAAACACGTACGATGGAAATTGATTGGTGCCATTGTGTTTTACATGGCATCAGTGTTTCACATCCATCTGCCATGTTGATGTATTGAATAACTTAAAATTGTTGAAATATACAACTTGTACCAGTATAACTATTTCCATTCTCTACACATACAAATAACTTAAAATTATGTTAAAATTATTTAAATAATCTTAAAAATCACCAAGATATTGAAATGTTCTTCCAAAACTAGTCAGACTTTAAAATGAGTTTCAAATAATCTTACAAAGTCACCAAAACTTTCAAATGTTCTTCAAAGTCATGTCGGATTTTACGAGGATTTTTAAATCATCTTACAAGTCACCAAGAACTACAAATGTTCTTCAAATATGCGCCAGGTTTTTAAATGATTTTAAATAATATTACAAGTCATTAAGACTTCAAGATGTTATATTTTTCAAATGAGTTGGCCATACTTGTCAGCATTTTGATTTCTTCTTTTTTTGCCGAATCTTACTAGTTTCACTTATAAGGAGTTAGCTGACATGTGACCTATATTCATGCAAGTAATGTTTCGGAATACAACACCAGGAGTGGCATACACAGGAGAATTAAATATCCGGGCAAGGACGCCTTTTGAGGCAAACACACTTTATCACGTATGGTAGTTCTTCAGAATCTAAATAGCAATATAGGTACATATGTTCTTTTATAGATATGGTCATCAGGTATACAGATGTATCTTTGTTGGAGCTTCTACTTTTACCTAGAAAGCTAAGATAATAAAATAATGAAGTGAAAACTTTTGTGCTTCAAGTTCAACAAGGATGGCAATGGGCACTTCCCCTAGTGTCTTAACAAGTATTAATAGGAAGAAGTGTTCATACTTGGAAGTTGTCTTTTCGCATTAGATCAAGTTTTTAAAAAAAACTTCTTGTACTAAGATATCCTATCTGTGCATTTTTCTGAACAGATGATCAAAATTCCTTATCTTCTTAATATTTGCGAATCAGATAGAGAAGATTTTAGAAGTTTTAAAGCAATTAACAGATTTCTAAATTCTATTATAACAGTACATTAACAAAACGAAACATATAAGTAATGGCCTTTTGTACCAGTTAGAACTTCAAAACTGGAAATTATGCTAAATAATCTGTTTCAAAGCAAGAATAAAAGAAGACAGGAAGGAAGAATGACTGGGCTATCTGTGTGCTGTGATTGACCGCGCATAGTATTTTCCTGAATGGACTAATTACACATGCATCAGTTAAGAATGAAAGATGAAACACGTCACCAAAGAACAAGTACGAGGGAAATTGATTGGTGCCATTATGTTTACACAGCATCAGCGTTTCACATCCATCTTCCATGTTGATGTATCGAATAAAATAGACCAATCATCTATGTTTTCTGCAGCTACTGATAAGGCAAACATATCCAGACACATACAAGACCATTTAAATGGAGTTAACATTTGATCACATCTAGAAGTATCTGTTTAGTTCTGACAAACTTCGTAAATAAAATTGTTGAAATATACGACTGGTATCAGTATAATTATTTCTATTCTCTACACATACAAATAACTTATTTGAATTTATCTCTTATAATCCAACCAGAGTTAATTACAACTTCAATTTCCTCTCTTTTTTTCCTTTTGAAAGGATAAAAAAATCTTCAACAAGACAGATTGAAAGTTTCAGCTGCTAATAACATAATAGCAACTTGGAAACCATGGTTACATTGTATTAAAAGTCCCAGTCAGGCTTGAAGTAAATGTTTAACACAAAACATGCTTCTAAAGCTGGAAATACCACAAATACATTGACCCGCTATGAACTTAGAACTAAAACCAATGAATGAGTTGAGTCAGTTTCACTTATCCAATCTCAATCTATCAATTGAAATTCACATATAAATCCATAAGTGTGTAGGCTAAGTTGTTAGGAAGAATCAAATCTTCCATCTAGTGAACTTCCACAAAATTCTGCATTTTCCTTTGAAACCAATTTTTTTTTAATTTTATCATTCCTTTTCTTTCTGATGATGAAAAACCCCTTGCGGGAAAACCCCGGAGTATGTACGTCCTGCTACACATGTAGACTGGGCTAAGCCATGACCGGAGAACCATGGTTATCTTGTGCAGGTGGTGCCAAGACGCTGGGAGAGTTGAACCAAAGACCTCCACTTCATTTTGTAAAACATTAAACTTTTGCAAATTTTCTGGAAAAAATTGGGATTCTTTTACCTTCAAATATATGTCAATCGCACGGTAAATGCCATCAGCAAGTGGCCTGGCATAGTCAGGGATGGAAGCAGCTAGTGACTGGAATTTTGGGAACTTCAAATTAACATCCGGGGCAACGTCAGCAAGATATGCATCTACCAGATTGGCCACCATTGTTATCGACGACAGTGATGGAGCCCGTTCCATCAACTGCCCCTCTTCAACTATGCAAGGAGAAGATGATGCAGCCTCAGCCTTATCCATTGACATGAAATGATCAACAATCCTTTGAAAACATTCTATATCATATAGAGTCTCCACGGAGTAGCCCATATTCTGTATTAGGAGATCTTCCAACAAAGCTTGGTCTAACTGAGCTCCCACTCTTTTCTCTAAATTCTCTCTGCATGAAGGACTTGCATGTAAAATCATGGCTGCACGGAGCAGCCTAAGCAGAAATTTAGTCTGTGTAACCCCTTTTTGATTAGGAAGTAAATCCACAATCTCTTCAAGCAGAGCCCTCTGATCTGCCTCAGGAGGGAGGGGTATGGTTGACCCAGGGTTAGTGTGGTTTGTGTCCTTGAAGCTTGATTGCATATTCAGCAGGGGAAGATACCTTTTAGCATAAAACATGAGGGAACCAGCAATTCTTTCAGGCTTCATACCTCCTACTTCAACAGCTTGAATCAGTCGCCTGTAAAGAGGTAAGGAAAGAAAGGACACATCCTCGTACCACCAGTCATCACCAACAGGTAGTGGTCTAGCTGCGGTAGATATTCCATTCCATAAGATAGTGCCTGTTGAGCTCTCCATGTTATTGGAGCCTGATACAGGCCAATTGAGTAAGTTTGTATCTGCACAAGCTTTCATTGCCAATGAATTGATGCATCTGGAGACCATGTGAATTTCCTCTGCAAATGGTAGAATTTCTTCACAGGTCTTGAGAGCCTTGACTGTGTCTGCCCAATTTCCAAAGACTTCGTTAAGGAAACCCTCTGTTTGGGCAATGAGATTTCCCTCTCCAAAATCTTCATTCATTTGAAGGTACTCAGCTGCACACCTAAGACCAACTACATTCATAGCAGTGAGCTCCATTTTCACACCATAGCAAAATTTGGCAATAAGCTCAAATGCTTTAGCTCCACCAGGCATGTCATGAATTTGCAACACACTAGGTGGTCCATCATCACTAGAAAATTCCCCAATACGCTTTTCTAGTAGTCCACTTCTTGACATCAAAGGAAACTGAAGCATATCAAATGGACAAGAAAATAATTTTAAAAAATGCATCAATATGCAATGGTTGAATTGATTAAAAATTTGAAGAATCTAGTATCAGAAAGAAAGCATATGAATGACTTTTATGTGCATTCATGCAACAATTTAAAGTTAACCAAATAAAATGCACCTTGTGAAGATGAAAGGACATTTCTCCAATTTCAATAGCAACATCACTTGGAAGCCCACCTGTGCACTGCCTGAAAAGAGAGAGCATAAAGAGGCTCCATGGTTCCATGAAGCTACAGTAAAATATTTCTACAGGCATAATTCATGATGATAAAACAAATAACTCACTAAACCATTTATGCATTCAAAGAGGGTCATAGCATGTTAAGAAAAATTAGGAAGGCCTATAAGCACATTGGGTAATGGTTTGTGTCTCTGATTCTTCACGACAAACATCCAACTGCCTGTATTTAGCTTAGAATGTGAATACCAATCATGGACCATCCAACTGAGTAGTGTAAATTCAATTATTAAATGCTAGAAATAGGTTTTGATGTGAATAATCAAGGAGAGCTATTTAATGGACAACTCTTCTGGAGGAAGTTGTTAAAACCTATCAACCATTAGCACCACATTACTCCAGCTTGTGGTAGTGATAAATCACTGATAACGTGAGATCTAAAGTTGTACATGTAGAATAGCATGGTTGGTTAAAAAAAAAAATGTGTCCTCACCAGAAGGCATTGAAAGGTACCAAAAGGCACATCATAACTTTGAAACTTACTTTCTGCAGTACTAAACATATTTCAGCATGACCTCACTTTTGTATCAGTCTGTAAACCATATAGCTCTGTAAAAATGGCATGGCAACTGATAATCTTGTTATTAACATTTAACTTGATGATCAGATGGTGTGGGTTTGCTTGGATATCCTAAAAACAATACTGCTGTCTGTATAAAACCGATTTGCCTTTGTACTTCCTTAATTACCCACGTAAAAGCACACGGGCACATGCACAGGGCACAAGGATACACAAACAGAATAGAGACATTCAGTTCAAGTAACTCATATCTTGCCTACTTATATGAGGAAAAAACATTTGAGATAACATGGCCATAGGCCCGTCAACTCACTTGTTACAAATGTTTTGGCCCACATCAATGTGTTTTAAGAAATAGAGAAAGGCCATGAAGGACATTGGTTGAGTGGGGAAAAAAGGATGATATTGGTTTAGAATTAATAAAGAACGTGGCTTTTAACAGGGCCAACCAGAGAAATTGAATCAATGTAGCGGACCCCAATGTAGCGGACCCCAAGTTACTGTGACAAGTGCTTCTTGAGTAGAGCTGTAAGAAAGACCCATTATTGATTCAATTGAGACCTGTATGTGAGCTAACTGAGCTCAATTCAGTGTCTTGTCTCCAGCACTGAGGCATCCTGGCAAGAAAAGTTTTTTTTTTTTTTGGATAAGTAATTGATTCCTTACAAGGTAAAGTCTACTCGTGGGAATCCCCTAGTTCAGCTGGTCCAGCCGTGGGTCTGCTCCCCAATTGTCACTAATTCAAATTTTCTCAGAGGTTCGGTTGGCCGTGATTTGCTCGGCTGTTAACTTTAAGGTCCCAAGATTACTCGAGATGCATGTAAACTCGTCGAACACCCCGTTATCAAAAAAAAAAAAAGGCAGCCTACTTGTGGGTGAGATACGATTGAGCCCTCGAAATAAGGAAAACCCAAGCTAGTTCACGTCCACACAAACATTTAAACAAACACATTCACATAATTCATCAAGAACTTACAGTAGTAAAACCCAAAAATCATCAGATCCAAATGCATGAACTATAACAACAAAGAATTGGATTCCAAAATGCAAAAACAGAGCACGTTCATTTCACATTTTTCGATTACACGGCAACCGAAGCCACATTTTCAAGCAACACATAAGAAACTAGTTTTGTTACCATGTTTGGCCTTCACGGTGAAATGCTCCAGATTTAGAACCGAGCTTCATGAATGCCATGTGTTCTATTGGTTCTTCTGATATTTGACAAACATAAGAGTGAATTGGGTGCAGAGGGAAAAAAATGCAAAAGAAGATAGATGTGGAAAAGTAAGTGAAGGTGGTGTTCTGGTAAGAGAGAGAGAGAGAGAGAGAGAGAGGTTCCGAGTCTATTGGAGGCAGTGAAGGGGGAGAAAGAATCGGTAACTGTGACATGAAACGATTACAGAAGGAATCGATAACCGTGATTAAGGTGGTGTTCTGGTAATTGGGTTAAATGTATTTTACCCCTTATAGTTCGCCCATGTGCCTTGACTTTTATGTTCTTAAAAACTAATATTAACAGTTCATAAATTATAATTTATAATAAAAATTATATAAATTTAATAAAAATTATAATTTATAATTTAAATAAATAATAATAATTATAAGTTATATTAGAAGTTATGAATATTTAAAAAAATTTATAATTTATAACTAAAAATTAGTAGTAAAAAATTAAAAATTAATAATAGTAGCATTTTCAAACACTCTTGTTGTCCTCTTTGGGCTAAATGATGAGAAATTTTTTTTTTGCATTTTTTAAAATTTTTTGACTAATTTTTCTTACATTTTCAAATTGTCTCAATAAGTTGAACTCAAAAAGTTAAAAAAAATTGATCAAAAGATAAAAAAAAATTCAATAAAGACGAAAATAAGTAATATAAAATTTGGTTTATTATCTTATTTTGACTTATTTTTGTCTTTTTGAAATTTTTTTATATTTTAATTAAAAATTCTATTTTTTCGAAACGTCTCGACGAGAAGAGTTCAAAAATATAATAATTTGACTAAATAATAAAAAAAAATTACTAAAAACAAAAACAAACAAAATTAAATAAGCAAATAAACAATTATTCCAAACAATACCTATATTATAATCTCATAATTTTTTATAATTTGTTAATTAAATGTACCATTTCATTTTTCATTCAAACTAAAATAATGGAAAGTAAAACATCTTTTTAAAACAACAATACCCTTATAAAATTATCAAATTTTAAAAAATGTACCACTATATTATGAAAATAAGAATTTACAACCCTAATTCCACTCTAACATATGTCACTAGTCTTTTCTACTTTTTCTCCCTTAAATCTTGATTCTTCTGCTCTTTCTCCCTTAAACCTTAATTCTTTTTAGATTTTGAGATTGAATTTCGCTCATTCTAAACAGCTTTTTCATCCCTCTACACATTTTAGTATATAGATGAAGCTTAGTCTTTCTTCCAAAAATTTTGTTTGATACACTTTGCTATGTTGTCATGTAAATTGTGGAATGTAAAATGTTATTGTAGTAGAAACCAATTCTTGGATTTACAAACAATTACTTTCATGAACCTTGTGCTGCTGAAAAAAAAAAAAGGAAAAAAACCAATTCTTATATTCCAATTAGAAACCAATTCTTGTTATAGTAAAGACCAATTCTTATATTCCAATTAGAAAACAATTCTTGTTATAGTAAAGACCAATTCTTGTTAAAGTAGAGACCAATTCTTAGACAGAAACCAATTCTTGTTATAGTAGAGACCAGTTATTAAATTCCATGTCAATGTAATCTGTTGGGTGTGCTTTGAGTAGTAGTTGGCCATGGGGTTTTCTCATTTATGGTATGTATGTGCAAAAATTAAATTTGCATGGTAATTGTTGTGCATAAGAGGTCTCTATTATGCACAAATTCTAAGCTAATATCAGATAAATATTTTTTGTAAGAGATCTCTACTTATCTAATATCAGACAAATATTTTTTTCACAAGTAAACCCGTTGGTAGTGTTAAAACTAGGAATATGATTAGTATATGATTACTAATCATATTCTTAATTAAGGATATAATTAGGATATGATTACTAAAATTAATAATATAGTTTGGTTAATATTTGATTTGATCAATATCCTTAATTATGTAATCTTATTTTATTCTATAGTTGTAGGATATTTTCCTATAATCTTTTATTCTTTCTTTGTTAATATTTGTACTATATATACTGTACAATTACGATGAATGGAATATCAGAAAAGTATTCTACAATTGTGTTTATTGATATGGTATCAGGGTCTCCTTCAATCTCTTTTTCTTAACTCTAGGAATTGAAGTAGGTCATGTATTCACAATTGTTATTTATGTTCATATCATTCTGTTGTAAAATTTTCTTTTAGTTCCACCATGACTAGAGTAAGGGGTGCTGAATCACATAAAAAGAATGAATATTTTATTATTATGTTTGGCCTTCATTTGGAAACTCTCTCTCATCACTCCGGAACGGCTTGACAGTACCAATTATGTGGAGTGGTCTTTGAATGCCCAAAATAAAATCCATGAGAGAAAATGCTAGGGGTTATATTTCGGGTACCAAGGCTGCTTCATCAAATAAAAAGTCGAAAGAGTATAAAGAATGGGAGGATGAAAATTGCTTGGTCAAATCTTAGCTTATTGATGCGATGACAAAAGATATTCAATCTCTCTTTCTTCGATTGTCTACGACAAAGGAGATATGGGAGACAGTTAAAAATACATATTCAGTTGATCAAGATGCGTTAAAAACTTATCAACTTCATTGCGAGGTAATTTTTGTCCGCCAGAATGGAGGTTATGTTATTTCTTATTTTGAAAAATTACAAAAAATATGACAGGAACTTGATGATATTGATGACTGTATTATGGGGTGTGCCAATGATATTGCTATATACACCACGAAGGTTAATTTCGAACGTGTATAAGTTTTTGGCTGGTTTTGATCCTCATTTAGATGGGGTTCGAGGTCGTGTACTTTCTACAAAACCTCTTCTTGGTATACAGGCGGCTTATACTATGGTTTGTGCGAAAGCTAACAGCCAAGATGCTATGCTTGGAGAAAATATTGGAGAAGGGGCTGTAATGGCTTCTCGAAAGATGGCCATATCAAAGAAGGATCGAAAATGTACTCACTGTAATGGTACTGGTTATACGGTGGACACGTGCTTCCGAATTCATGGGTATCTAGAGTGGCATCTAAAGAGTAAAAATGCATCTCATAAGGAGGAGGATTCTAATCCAAAAGCAAATCTAGCCACAACCCTTGCATTCACTGCTAAGTTTGGTATGTCTTTTACTAGAAATAGTGACTGGATAATTGACTTTGGTGCAACAGACCATATGACTTATGATCGTTATAGGTTTAGTCATTTATCCCCTAAATGTTCCAAAGCCACTATTACTACTGCTGATGGTGTATCATCTCTGGTTATTAGAGTTGGTATAGTTCTGATATCTTCCACGTTGGAAATTAAAGATGTCTTATTTGTGCCATCGTTAAATTATAATATTTTCTATGTGAATCAATTAGCCAAATCTCATAATTGTGTTGCTATATTTTTTCCTATTCATTGTGTCTTTCAGAACATGCATACTCAGGAGAAGATTGGCAATGGTAGACAAACGGGAGGGTTGTACTATCTTAGAGACGAATTTCAACATTCCAATAACAAGGGACAAGTTCATGTGATAAATGGAAATTTGGTGAAGAATAAAAAGGAGGAAATTTTGCTATGACATAGGAGACTGGGACATCCTTCATTTGGCCATCTTAGGAGATTATTTCTATCTTTGTTTCGTGGATGTAATTTTTTAGATTCTGTTTGCAAAATTTGTGTGAAGGCAAAAAGCCATCGCGCTTTGAGTGATCATAAAATAAATTTACCTTTCTCATTAGTTCATTCAGATATTTGGGGACCAGTCCCAATTTCTACTCTTAATGGGATGGAGTGGTTTATAACTTTTGTTGATGATTGCACTCGCATGACTTGGGTTTATCAAATAAAACACAAAAGTGATGTCTGTTCAATTTTTTGCATGTTCTATCAAATGATAACTACTCAGTTTGGTGTTCCAATAAAAGTTCTTCGTTCTGATAACGGTGGTGAGTACATAACGAAAGAATTGCTAAAATTTATGCATTCTAAAGAGATTATTCACCAAACAACTTGCCCAGATTCTCCTCAACAGAATGGTGTTGTAGAGTGAAAAAATTGACATTTTTTGGAAGTTACTCGGTCTCTTTTAATTGGGGGTCATGTTCCCATTTACTTGTGGAGTGAAACTTTGAATTCAGCAGTCTATTTAATAAACTATACGCTATCAAGTGTTTTTAATTTTCAAAGACCATTGGATGCCCTTTCTGATCATTGCACTCTTCCGCTGACAATACTTTTGGCTCCACAAATTTTTAGGTGTGTAGTTTATTTATATTCATTTGCATTCGCGCCAATGGACAAAGTTTGAAGTGTGTTTTTGTGGGATATGGGGACAATCAAAAAAGCTACAAGTGTTATGATCCCGCAACTCGGAGGCTTCATGTTTCCATAGATATTACCTTCCACGAGAAAAAACTTTTTTACAAGGCGCCGATTCCCAATTTACCACTTCAGGGGGACAATTCAAAAGAAATGATAATTATAAAGAGCTGGAGGCATTTTTTAACAATTCTTCGTCTGAAGATTCTTCATGACAGGGTGATTTTCAAATGAAAGGGAAGAGTGATTGGTTATTGAACCAGAGACTTCTCATACTAAAGACAATGCTCCTCATGATAGTACAATACCTCCCAACAATTCAACACAACCACTAAGCCAATCCTCTTCTGAGATTCCTTCAGAGGTATCCCCTAATCCTAATTCCACTTTTAGTGATGATCTTTTTTCTGAATCTCAAGTGTCTCAATATCATCTTCCACATCGTTCTAATCGTAGTGTACCACTTGTTAAATATGAGCCTGATCCTAAGTCCAAAGCTAGATATCCCATTAGTAATCATGTGTCTTGTCAAAAACTGTCCAAGTCATATGCATCTTATGTGCTACAGTTATCATATATTCCTATTCCTAGTAAAATGCAGGAAGCTCTAGCAGATGATAGATGAACTCAAGCCATGGCAGAAGAAATGGCAGCACTTGAGAAAAATGATACTTGAAAACTTGTGAGTCTACCGAAAGGAAAAAACACCATGGGATGTAGATGGGTCTTTGCGATCAAGCATAAAACGGATGGGACTATTGAGAGGTACAAAGCTCGATTGGTTGCTAAAGGATATACGCAATCTTATGGGATTGACTACCAAGACACTTTTGCACCCGTTGCCAAACTTAATACAGTTAGAATGCTCCTGTCTTTGGCGACGACGAGATTGGCCACTTCTTCAGTTTGATGTAAAAATTTTCTTTTTTGCATAGTGACCTTACAGAGGAAGTGTATATGGATCCCCCTCCGGGTGTGGAGAAATACTCAGATGTTACAATGATGTACAAACTCAAAAAGGCATTGTATGGGTTAAAATAGTCTCCAAGAGCTTGGTTCGGTAGATTTACCAAGTCTATGAAGAGCTTCGGATATAAACAAAGCAACTCAGACCATACTTTATTTTTAAAGCATCGAATGGGTAAGGTTACTGGTTTGATTATATACGTTGATGGCATGGTGGTGATAGGAGATGATCAAGAAGAGATTGAGAGCTTACAACGACACTTGGCCTTAGAGTTTGAAATGAAATAACTTGGAGATTTGAAGTACTTTCTTGGAATGGAGGTAGCCCGCTCAAAGAATGGTATTTTCTTATCTCAATGAAAATACACTCTTGATTTGTTAATTGAAACAGGTATGCTTGGATGTAAGCCTGCAAATACTCATATTGAACAGAATCACAAGTTATTTAATTGTTTGCATGCAACTTCTACTGATAAAGCACGGTACCAGAGACTTGTGAAAAAATTAATTTATTTGTCCCATACTAGGCCAGATATTGCTTATTCAGTATGCGTAGTAAGCCAGTTTATGCATATTCCTCGTAAACCTCACATGAATGTTATGGAACGCATATTGAGATATTTAGAGTCTGCTCCGGGTAAAGGGTTGTTGTTCACCAAGAATAATCACTTGAAGGTAGAAGGTTACACTGATGCAGATTGGGCTGGTTCAGCTGACGATATAAAATCTATATTAGGATACTTTACTTTTATTGGGGGCAACCTTGTGACTTGGAAAAATAAAAAACAACCAGTGGTAGCAAGGTCAAGTGCAGAAGCTGAGTATAGAGGCATGGCTTTTGGAGTATGTGAGTTGCTATGGTTGAGAAACTTGCTTAAGGATTTAGGTGTTCGCTCTCATGAGGCAATAAAGTTGTATTGTGATAATACTTTAGCAATAGAGATTGCTCATAATCCAATCCAACATGATCGGATGAAACATGTAAAAATTGATAGACACTTCATTAAGGAAAAACTTGAAGCCGAAATCTTTGTTTTTCCGTTTGTGAAGACTGAAGACCAACTAGCAGATGTTTTTACCAAAGCTGTCGCCAGTAGTGTTTTCGGTCACTCTTTAGACAAGTTAGGCATGCGCGATATACATGCTCCAACTTAATGGGGAGTGCTAAAATTAAGGATATGATTAGGATATGATTACTAAAAATAAGGATATAATTTGGTTAATATTTTATTTGGTCAATATCCTTAATTATGTAATTTTATTTTATTCCATAATTGTAGTATATTTTCTTGTAATCTTTTATTCTTTCCTTATTAATGTTTGTACTATATATATTGTACAATTACGATGAATGGAATATCATAAAATTATTTTGCAATTGTGTTTATTGATAGGTAATAGCGTCAAGCTCCCTCAAGCTGTGCCACCGTCCCCACTCCGGATGCAACACCCTACGGGGGAAGTGATATCTAACCTATCCTGCAAAAAACCCCTAGCTACAAAGATGATCACTATCGCATGAGAAAAAACGGTAAAGCAGGAACTCTGACATGGAAGCGCTGATGAATGGTTGTTGATTGCGCTTATCGCCGATGAACGACCTAGATGAGCAATGATCATGCATCGTGCATAAATCTCTTAGATTTCCTTGAAAATCATCGATGTGGATCCACTCCCTTCGTGGCTAGCTTGTTGGACGATGCTAAAGGATATTAGAGAACATGCAGCAATGAATGAGAGAGAAGATGAGCTTATGAGAGAGAAATGGCACACTTACAAATTTGATAATTTTATAAGGGTATTTTTATCTTTAAAAGATTCTTCACCCTATATCCTATTAGTTTAGATGAAAAATAAGACATTGCGTTTAAGTGCATAAATTATATAAAGTTATGTGGTTATTATGAAATGCTAGGGAGGTAAATCGCACGTTAGCCAAATTATATAAAGCATGGAAAAATATGTGTAATAGCAAAGGTATGGGAGGTATGGGGTTTAAATGCTTCAAAGCTTTTAACCTAGTCCATCTGGCCAAGAAAAGGTGGCGAATAATCCATAATTCGAATTCTCTGGTCAATAAAATATTGAAAGCCAAGTATTTTTGCCACACCTCATTACTAGAACCTAACATAGGTTACAACCCATTTCTAACATAGAGGAGCATACATAATACATGGTAGAGGAATCTTAGAGAGATGAATGAGATGGAGGGTGGGTAATGGCATGAAGATTAAGATATGGAAAGGTAAGTGGTTACCTAAGGAATCGACGTTCACAGTGGTTAGCCTAAAGCAAATAAATTGTGAAGATATCAGAGTGGAAGATTTAATTCTATCCAATGAACCCCAGGTAGAATAAGGAATATGTGTATACTAGCAGTTGTTTCTCACTTTTGAAAGCGAACTCATCAATGAAATTCCAATCAATCCTTGCATTAGAAGAAGACAAACTAGTATGGCATTACACAAAAAGTGGAATGCGTGTAATCCGATTTAGGTACTATCTAGAAAAGTGTGAAAGTATGATGGATGCAAGCTGATCAGATACATCCATGAGTTGTTGGAAAATATAACACAAGATATGCTCGGTAGTCTAGAAAATACATATTTATTAACTTCTAACGATTGAAATAAACAGAATTTACAGAAAACAAAAAATAGAAAATAATATGAAAAGAGTACACAAATCGAGTTCTACAAACGTAGTTTCCTTAAGAATGATTCATCGTCTACCAAGGGTGTTGTAGGTTTCTCTATCGGCGTCACTCTTTCAGGATAAAATGACTAACCCGAACGTTGAAACACCTTCAAAGATCGACTACTCGAGCGTACCTCGTTTGTTTTTCTCTCTCACAACTTGCTGTATCCGAATTTGTATTCTCTCCTTCTTGTATTCTGTTTTTCACACTTCTATGCAAAATACCAGAGAATTTCTTATATAAAACATCTCTCTTTGGGGTTACAAATGAATTCATAAGGGAGTTTAAGAGGAAATCAATTGCCAATTGAATGGTATTGAATCTAGAATTCAATTGCCAATTGAATTGTCAAATGAATTAGTAATTGAATTTAAAAATCAATTTGGGGTTACATTACAATTATCAATTGAATTCAAAATCAATATATACAACAAGAGTATCTCTTTTTAGAAGGGGATATAGAAAACAAGGGTGCCAAACAAAGTAAAAGTTTCTATGTGACGCGCATGATCTAATTATTCTACTAGTGAAGATGAATTTAGCCAGAAGAAAAATAATTGAGGACATTACGTGCCTTATGTGTTGGGGGTCTATGGAGCAAGAGTTGCACTGCTTAAGGGACTGCCCAATTGTTGAGCAAGTGTGAACATATATACGTCTGCTGTCTAGTAAAGTAGAAACATATGAGACATAATCGCAACGTACTACAATGGGTATTTGAGATTCATAGTAAGGTGGCCAAAAAAGCGTTCAAAACTTTTATCATGGTGGGCCAGAGCATATGGTGTAATCACAATGCAACTGTGTTCAAGAAAACAGGAAGAGCGCCATGCAAAGTAGCAAAGTAAACTTTTGAAGTCTTGAATGAATACGTGGTTGCAATCCAAGATCCTAGAAAAAAGATAAAGGATGGACACGCGAAGGTGAAATGGTCCCCCTCCCTCCCCATTGCTCGGTGTCTATAAGATTAATTTTGGTGGTTTAAGAAATAAACAAGGCGAAGAAGGCATTAGAATTGTGATAGGAAATTTCAAATAAGAGGTGACAGCCTCTTATGCAGAGCATATCCACAGAATGGATAGTGACCACATTGAAGCCCTTACTGCAATAAAGGCACTGATTTTTGTTAGAAAATTAGAATTGCAGTCAATTCACTTAGAGGGATATTATTTTAGAATAATAAGGGATATTTGCTCAAAGGAGGTGAATCTATCACACATCGGGGCCCTGATGGATAGCGCGAAGAGGATGGCCCAATTTTTTACAAATTCACATCCTCTCACATTCGGCGATAGGGTAACTTGGTGGCCCATGGCCATGCAATAGCAAGGTTAGCTCTTTCCATAGAAGGGAAAAAATAATGGAGAGAGGGCACCCACCATTCTAGCTATTTCTTCACTCGCTTTTGCTGATAGTCTACTTTGATAATGAAAGCTTGCCTTACAAGGCTCTTTCTAATCGGGAAAAAAAAAGAAAAGAAAAGAAAAAGAGAGCCGTACTACTCATACCGAAACAAATGATCCTAAAATTTGACAAAATTGAAGGAAGGGGCGCACAGCAGCAGAGGGAACATGGATGGAACAGGGAGAACGTGCGTACAGTTATGCGTCTGTGATGTGCTTTGTTTGGGATTAGTTTTTGAACATATTATTATGATCGAATCCGTTCATTACGTAAAACTCGTTAATTTTGTTATTTATGCAAAAATTAAGATTGATCCGATATATGTAATTAAGTGATTGCATAACATTTGTTTAACTATTTTTTTTCAAAATTATAATTTTATTTATTTATTTATAAAACAACATTATACGATCTTATTCAATCACTTAACTATCGGAATTGGATCAATCTAAATTTTTATACACATAACAAATTCGATAAGCTCTATGTAATAAACGGATTTAATCGTAAAAATATGTTCAAAAACTAAATCCCAAACAAGGCACAGCACAACACATTTCCCGTCACTCATCTCTCTGTTTTTTGAATCTGAATATACTTTTCTTCTCATTGTCAGGAGGAAATGTGGACTGAAATTTGTTTTTTTTTTCTACTAATACTTAAAATAGTTTTCCTTTTTTTAAAAGTTATTTATTTTATTTAAAATTAAAAATAAAAAATTTTAAATAATAAGTATGAAAAATTTCTCATACTTAAAATAGTTTTTTTTTTATAAGTTGCTTATTTTATTTAAAATTAAGAATGAAAAAATTTTTAAAAAATACTTCTTTAAAAAAAAATTAAGTACGTGGGTAAAAAATTAATTTTTTTTAACTCTTGTTCAAATTAGATAGTTTTTTTCTTCTCATACATTAAATGCATGAGAAACTTTTCATACATTATAAAAAAAAAATTTTTATACACAAGCATTTTATGAGAAACTTCTCATACATTATAAAATGAAAATATTCTCATACACAAAAATAGTATTAGAAACTTCTTATATACCGTTATTTAAGAATATTCTCAATTTGTAATGAAAAGTATATAGAGAGAACTAGTAAGAATATTGTTACACACGCATCAGTGAAAATATTTTCACACACGCACCCATGAGATTGCTCTTACAATTGTCGAGATTGCTCTCACAATTGTCGATACTAAGAATGTTCTCATTGTTTTCTTACATTGAGAATATTTTAAGTATTTTTTTACTTCGAATGTAATTAATTTATTATTTTGGTTTTTTTTTATATATTTTTATGATCAAAACTATTTATTATGTAATATTTATTAAGTAGATTATTTTTGTACAAAATTAAATTAAATAGACATTACTAACTTTATAAGTAGATCACATTTGTTGAAATATAAATAAATAGTAATATAATTTTATAAAAAATAATGATAAACAAAAATTATCAAATCATGTAGTTAAAAATATTCAATTAACTTAATTTTTTATGGTAGTAATAAAATTAATAAATAATACAAAAAAATCGGTTTTATTATAAAAATATATTTTAAAAAACACTATATAAATTTTTTTTTGGTCATAATCAAAGTATAAAAATATTTCAACCAAAATTTGGTAAAAAAATTCGGGAGAATGGTTTCGGGAGAATTAGGTCCCGTTTGGTACAGATTTTTGGATGCAATTTTCTAAGTAATTTATTTTGAAAAAAACGAAAATGTGTTTGTTAGCATTTTTTACAAAAATCATATTCAAAAAAATAAAAATAAAAACTAAATAACAAAATGCTCTATTTTTGAAAATAAGAAAAAGTTGTTCACTTTTTTTTTTAATTTTTTCTCCCAAATCAAATACTGGCGGCAGCGTCTTCGTTATCAAACATCGGTGTCGTCGTGAAGCATTGTCGTCCAGTTTCGCCGCCGCCGTCGTTCTCTCGCAGTTATCGTCGTCGTATTTCGTCTTAAATCTCAGTTATCATGCAATTTTTGGCATTTCGTTCGACTTCAGTCGTCGTCTTCGTTCGTCTTTGTTCTATCGGCGACTCAGTCATCGTCGGTGGCGTCACCGTTGACGGCAACATCCTAATGTCGGCGGTGTTACTTGATTTGGGACTTAGATTACTGTTAGCTAAGATTTTTAAAAATAATACACTAAATATAATTTTTTTTTAAATATTATAAATTTATTTTTATAAAATAATTTTTAAATAATAATTTTAGAAAACACAATCAAGTGAACCCTTAGCTTTGGCGAAAACAAAAAGTAAATTTAACCCTTTTATTTAAAATTCATTAAAATTCTTTAGGAGGAAACAAAACTGAAAGGAAATTGAAAAAGTTAGCATTATTAAGTTGGGTGGAGTCTCATAAGTATTATATATTGAGATAACTTTTTTTAAAAGTATTTTTTGTATTTTTTATATGTTTGTAATTCTAGCTATAAATATATTGTAATTTAGGACCATTTTAAATGAAATCTCATTACTTTTTATCATAAAAATTTGAAACAATCGTAAACGTAGCCTCTATTAGATAACCACATAAATCGTTTGTCTTGCATGTGTTATTTGTTTGGAATAATTACACTTACCTCTCATGAAGTTTAAGTTTATTACAAGAACCTCTTATGTAGTCTTTGAAATTATACTAATTTTTTTTAAAATTTAATTTTTAACATCAATTGCATCTAACTGTTAAAATTTTCGTTGAAATTTAACGAAAATCGCTCATCCCATTCCAAAACCACCATATCTACCCCAAAATTACCATTTAAACCACATTTTTTCTCCTAAAATCACCATTTTCAACCCAAATTTCAACAGAATTATAATTTTGGGAAAGGTGATTTTGGGATGAAAATGGTGATTTTTTTAGGAAAATATGATTTGAATGGTGGTTTTGGGGTGGGAGGGATGATTTTCGTTAAATTTCAATGAAAATTTTAACAGTTTGATGCAATTAATGTTACAAATTAAAGTTCAGGAGAGATTAGTGTAATTTCAAATACCACATGAAGGTCACTGTAATAAATTTAAACCTCAGAGGAGGTAAGTGTAATTATCTTTATTTATTTATTTTTTTTTTTGCTTTTTTTTTATTGACTCTGCGTAAGGATTGCCTTAATCTTAATAGGCATATTTATCAATGAGAAAAATTAATTAAAAATTAGAAAATTATAAAAAATTGAAATGATAATTTTAAAATTTTAAGATGCTAAAATTTAAGAAAAATAAATTTGAACTTCCCAACTTCAATAGCCTCACAAGGCATTTGTAATGATATATATAATAGTTGAGTTGTATTAATTTATTAACTAATCAAATCTTATTTATTTACGTACTCAATTAAAAAGACTTAAGGTTTAAATATTGAATAGACTTAATAGTCCAGAGATTTTAAAAAAGAAATCTGAGATTTATGGGCAAGTTTCTTATTTGGTAACAAATTCTAAGGTGAAGATTGAATAGTAAATACTCATTAAACTGAAATTAATATTTATTGAAGCACAGTTCGCTCTAAGTGTGGTCACTTTGGCTTATTTTCATTTTTTTAGTTTTTCTTATCTTTTAGTCATTTTTATTTTATTTTATCGATTTATGAGAAGTATTAAAAATTGTAACATATATATAATAATATTTTTGAAAATTTTAAAAATTAAAAAAAAAGTAAAAATAAATTTAATTAATTAGATTTTATTGAGCTTTCTAGGCTTATTAATCTTTTGGTTAAAATTTTTTAACTTTTTCAATTGGTTTTAATGAGAATAATCCCAAAAATAATAAAAAATAATTATTAAAAAAATAAGAAATTCAATACAGAAGAAGATAAGCTAATAAGCCAACGGCTTTGTTTAGGCTAAGTTTTGATTTTCTGCTTAGTTTCTTCTTTTTAGACTTTTTCATTTTCTTGCTAAAATTTCTAATTTTTCGAGATCATCTCGGAGAGAGAAAGTGAAAAAATGAAAAATCTTGATTCACTAAAAGTAAAATAAACAACATAAAATTTGATTAATTAAAATATTTTGAGCTTTTTTTGAATTTTTTATATAATTGTCCAAAAAATTAATTTTTCAACTCTTCTCAGTGAAAAGAGTCAAAAATATAATAATTTGACCAAATAATAAAAAATTACTAAATATAAAAATAATAAAAAATAATAAAAAAATAAGCAATCGTCACAAATTAACCAGCCAATTATCACAGATGAATCATAATATCAACTTTTTATAAGATGTGATAGTCTATTCTCTTCCCCTCTCTCCTTCATTTTTCTGTCTTTTATCTCATTTTTTTACATTCATGAGTATAATTATATTGTTAGAAATGACAATAAGATAGAACAATATGACAAAGATGTGATGTATGTCTCTTGTTCTTATCTTCTCATGTTCTTATCTCTTATTTATTAGATGTGATGCATGTTTTTTTGTTTTTGTATCTTATTTAATGGGGCATGGACAATAAGAGAGAGTCAAGGGAAAAAAAAATTGAGTAGGACGGGAATGGAAATATGTGAGGAACCATTGATAAATTTTAAGAGAATGATGCTAATTATGAGAGTTATTATAGGAAATAAAAATGTAAATCGATAAACGATTAAAAAACTAAGCTTATGACAAATAAAAATAGAGATGAACAATGAGAAATAAATATAATAGTATGCATGTTTTAGTCTTGTTATATTTTTAAAAATAAATTTTATTTAAGTATATATATATATATATATTAATGTATTTATTTTATAAACTCAAGAATAGAACGGAAAAAATTGAGAAGCAAAACACAATAATGTCTATGCTTCATATATTATCGATGACGAAAAAACCCATAAATAACAAAACAAAAACATGCGAAGTGAGACGAGAAGGGAGAGAAATTATCATTCTTACACATTGTACTCTAAGAGCTCGTTTAATTGAAAGATTATTTCTATGGGATAACTAATATAATCAAATTATTAGTGCCTGAAGTAATATAAATTAGATTATTAGTGTAATATTTTTTGTACCGAATAGTATTTAGTTAATAGTAGAATAATATGAAGATAAATAATACGTTGTTTATTTACTATAATTTTAATAAAATTAAAATTTTTTATATATAAAAATATTCAAAATAGTCGTGAGAGTAATCAATCTCCTTCCCCCAATAGGATTGGGATAATCCCCTCCCCCCCCCTTGAGTTTACTTAGTTGGGAGATTTACTAAACCCCATTAGTGTTACTTGTAGGTTTTAAATATGTGGTGTGTTTTGAAAAGCAAGGGCAAAGGGTAAAGGGAAAAGGGTAAAGGGTTCAAGAATTGTCCTGTTATCCAGTTGGGATAAAGCTTAAAGGTGCCGCGAAAACCATATATATGAGCCAAATCTCTCATACTCACAAGGACTCCGTTTGAACAAGTATGAAAGAAGCAATGTCCCGCCACCCATAACCGTCCTTTTCCTCCGGCTTTTCTTCTGTTTTTCTCCCCTCCTCTAGTTAATGGTCGTGATCATGATATATTAGATTGCTTGATTAGTTAATCATTCATTACGAAAAGCAAAAGAAGAAGTATGTCCCGATGGCAAGAATCACCTGTTCTGAAGATTATATATTTTCATATTTTAACAGATTAATTGAATACTTGTATATATACATATATATATATATATACTAGCGAGTGTTGCACATTATTTAGATTTTTTGTATTTTGAAATTTTTACATAATTTAATAACTTTAATTTGTATAATGATCGTCTTTTTTGAAAAGCTCCAATAGATTATATATCTAATCGATTCTCTATTTTAGACATTCCTATATATATGGTAGTGAACATGACTCTTTTTAAATTATATTTTTCTCTTCTCTCTTTGGGTAAATTTGTTAGGAGGAGAAGATAGAATTAATTGATACAATAGGGAGCAGTGTTGAAAATCAACGTGGCTAAACAATATTCACTTAGCTATTAGTTCAAACGGTGAACTCAACTGTCAATTATAAAATGAAATTTATAGTTTAAACTAACAAAAAAATGTGAATTGTTCATCCTCTTTATCAGATGGATGAACAAAATAGCACTCAGAGTAATATTGGAAAGCATGGATGAAAAAATGATTAACTAAAATACAGAGTTTTATTTTTTTTTTGTACTTTAACTCTCAAATTTAAAGAGTAGTGTTGAATTTGTTAAATTTGCTCTCAGATTAACATAATATTTTTTTTGGAAAAAAAAAAACTCTACATAATCAGGGTAGTTGTTGGTAACGGTCAATGTTGAAATTCAAGGTGAGCTTAATCACAATTTATGTGCACCACTTGTAAAGCAAACCTTTCTTGACGCTGCTTTTATTATGTAACTAACCCACAAGCCAACTTCATCATAGATATTAAGCCAACTTCACTGTGTGTGTGTGTGTGTGTGTGTGTGTGTGTGTGAGAGAGAGAGAGAGAGAGAGAGAACTGACAATGTCCAATGAAGAAGACATTGATGGAAGGCAACATTTATATGCAAGGAAGTACTACAAAATGGTAAACCAGGTGATTTCAAGCCCCATATGCAGATCATGCCAATACTCTCTCTCTCTCT
>JAOTRH010000022.1:17968133-17997669 GCA_034768845.1 Heliamphora exappendiculata
GAGATATATATATATATATATATATATATATATATATATATATATATCAAGACACAGAAGAAAACGAAGATGATCGAAGGTTGCCGCCTTAGGAGGGGAATTACGTTAAAAAAAGAAAGAAAAGAAAAAAAAATTGTGACGAAAGAAAAGGGGCGCCGCACCCCTCGACCCCAGCCTACACTCGTCGCCATCGTCGGTGGGCCTCACTGCCACCACCGCCCACTCCCATCGCTGCTGCCGTTCCGTTGCCAGACTCTCTCCTCTGGCGTTATCTTTCTCTCTCTCTATATATATATATATTTATATATATTTATATATATATAGACACACACACACACACACACACACACACACACTCCTTTCGAGTCTTCCAAGTCCTCGCCGGCTCTATGTGGTGGCGCTCCTCCGCGCACGAGGGCTTCAACTCCCTCTAAAATGTTAATGCCAGAGAGAGAGTGTGTGTGTGTGGAGGTCGTTGATGAAGAAGATGAAGATGGAGAAGAAGAATTGGCTGCCTAAGTCGATTTGTGTTTTGATTTGGAAGATTAGGGTTTTGATTTGGGAGATTAGGGTTCGTAAAAATGAAAAAGATGAAGATGAAGAATGAAAAGAGGGCAAAACGATTTTGGTTGATGAAGTTGATTATAAAAATTATTTTCATTACAAGGGTAAAATTGTAAAAGTTTATTTTCTGTTAACGACGTTTGCTGAAAAACACTGACAAGAAATGGCAGTGTAATTTCAGAGACTACATGGGAGATTTCTATAATAAGCTTAAATTCCAGGAGAGGTAAGTGTAATTTACCTAAAAATATATATATGAAACTCACAACTAATAAAGTAAGGGATGATGAACTAAACTGTTAAAATAATAAAGTAAGGGAGGACAACTAACGGTTAATTAACAGATGGATCAAACTGTTACATAAATAATAAAGTAAGAAAGGATAGTAGTATTTTAGAGAGTAAATGGGGTGCTAGTGTTATTACCCTTAAATATAAGGGGTGTAGATGTAATTTACTCTTATATATATTACTTTGTGTCATTTCTATTGCTGATTGGCTGTCACAATATATACAAATGGCTAACACGTGATTATGGCACATAGGAATGTCTTCTAAAAAGTGGCACAGTCATTCAGCCTTTTCTCCTTTTCTCCATTTTTGTTTAAAGTGATATACTCATATTTCATTGTGGACCTACCATTACACATCTATTTAAATGATTTCTATGGCACAGATGCACCACCTAAAGTGAAAATGTGTCCATTGTTAGATTTTGAGTCATTAATATCGAATATCTAGTTTGCATTACTTTATACTTCAAGTACTACTGGATATGTCTATATAATAAATAACTTAGTGTTTTTGAAATGTCTAGAGATAAACAATGTTTTAACGATTATGATTTCTTTTTTTATAAAATTCTAAGGTTGAGATTTTACTTGCTAAATGAAAATTTCACCCATTTTTAGCAAGCGAACATTATTCAAAATACATGCCATTGCAAAACCCTAAAAACTCTTCTAAAGCCATAAAAACTCTCTCTCACCTCATTTCTATCGAAGCTTCTCTAAACCTTAAAGACTATCTGTTACGTCGCTGCTGCTGCTACGTTGTCATCGCTGTTATGTTGCCACTGCTACACTGCCACGCTGTTGCTGTAACGCTGCCATCGTTGTGTTAGGCCGTTGCCACTACCAATGCATCATATCCACTACTAGGTTTAGTCAAGCTCTTTTCTTTTTCATATATCTATAACTCTACGGTTGAGTTATAAGATTTGAACATATCTCGATTTTATGTAGGTCTCCTTCTTCCTAATTTTGGATTTTCTTTCTTTTTCTTTCTTTTGAATTAGTGTATGTATGTATTTGTATATTATATATATTCATGGATTTTGTTTCTATTTCAATACTCAAATGCGAATGAGGTCGAGGATGAGCATGTGGTGAATTTGGAATTTGATTTGTAAAAAATATTTGACTTTTTAATGAATAAATAGTTAAACTTTAATATATTAATCCGAGTCCAAGTCTTGATTTTTTTATAGGGTTGGTTTTTTTAAGACCTTTCCTTAAGGTGTTTTATGAAGTTTGTTATTTTTTTTTAACTTTCTTGACAAAGCAAGTTTTTCAATATTTTGTTACTCTCAGTAATTATTCTATTGTTGATTGTTATTTAGAATTAATCTTAATATCAGAATGTGTTGAAAAGTGCTTTTAGGCACGCGCAATTCACTAGTAGTATAATATAACTCATAGGTTTGAGTGTATTTCAAGTATCTTAGTACCCTAATAATCCCATGCCAATGGTCAGTCCCAGGATTACAATATATGCCAAGTGAGATGTCGTACAATTCATTAAGTATATGAGATTCTCAATAATACAAGAATATTATAATTGTAATATGCATTCACTTGTATTTTTTGACAAATAGAGATTCATATCAATGGTGTCATAGCAATATGATATCGTTTTTATTGAATTTCTCAAGTATCTTTTCAGTATAATGGGATTGACACAAGGTATATCCATAAAATGTTGTAGTAATCTTCATTCCTAGTATAACATATGTTACTCCTATATCTTTTATATCAAACTTATTGTTTAACATTTTTTTGGTAGTTTTAATTATAACATTATCACTACCAACGATGAGTATGTCATTAACATATAAACAACCAATGGCATAATCTTTGACCGTATTTTTCACATATACACATTTGCTATACTCATTAATTTTGAAATCATTTAGCAGCATTACACTGTCAAATTTTTCATGCCATTGCTTAGATACTTGTTTTAGCATGTAAAGAGACTTAATAAACTTGCACACCTTATTTTCTTGTCGTGGAACTATAAAGCTCTCATATTGTTCGTTATAGATTTCTTCATTTAAATTACTGTTCAAGAAGGTTGTATTAACATTCATTTGATACGTTTCTAGATTAAATAATGATGAAATAGAAATTAACATTTCTATGAATGTTATCCTTGTTACAAGCGAGTATGTGCCAAAGTAGTCCACTAATTCTGTTTGCCTATATCCCTTAATCACAAGCCTTGTCTTGTATTTCTGTATTGAATTATCTCCTTTTATCTTTCTTTTAAATATCTATTTATATCCAAGAGGTTTATAATCAGGTGGAAGATCTACTAATTTTCAAATATGATTATGCAGGATAGATTTAACTTCACTATTAACTATCTCTTTCTACCAATTAAGGTGTATCTTGGGAGGGCATTGTTTCCTTGAACGTTTGAGGTTCATTTTTTAGCAAAAAAGTTAAAAAATTTAGACCAAAATACTTCGATGTTCTAGCTCACTTACTACATCTAGGTTCATCATCCACTTTTACTCCTTGATCATGATCTTCTACTGGACTACTACCCATTGCAATATTATAAATTCTTTTAATAGAATTTATATCTTGTGTAGATTTGCACGCAAATACATATTCAAAAAATAATGCATTTTTAGATTTAATAACAATATTAATATGAATATTAGCATTATCACTCTTATTACTTGAAAATGATAAGTGTTACTATTATTTGCATATCCTCTAAATATACAATCACCAATTTTCAATTCTATTTTAACCCTTTTAGAAATTGAATTCACCACCTTAGCCAAATAGCTCCACACTCTTAAGTATTTATAAGAAGGTCTTTGACCTTTTCATAACTTATACGGGGTCTCTTTCATTTTCTTATGAGTATTTTGTCAAGAATATAATTGACAGAAAGTATTGCTCCCCTACATATTTTGAGGTAGTCTAAAACTTATAAGTAATGCATTCATCATTTATTTTAAAGTTCTATTTTTCTGTTTAGCAACTCCGTTTTGTTGTGGAGTATAGGGAGCAATCGTTTGATGAATGATTCCATGTTGTGAACAAAATTCATTTAAAGGAGATTCATATTCTTCCAATCTATCATTCCTTAGATTTTCAATCTTTTTGCCAAGTTGGTTCTCAACTTTAATTTTATACTGTACGAACATTTCTTAGGTTTCATCTTTGCTTCATAATAAATACACATAATAGTATTTAGTATAATCATTTATAAAAGTGATAAAATATTTTTCCTTTTGTTTGAACAACTTTCAACCATTTATATCACTATAGATTAGATTAAGAGGCTCTACTCCTATCCATTGATTGAAATGATGTCTTAGTTAATTTTGATTTTATACAAATTTCACATTTATTGTTTGGGCCAATATTAAATTTAGGTAAATATTTTATATTAATTAATTTACGTAAGAATTCAAAATCAACATGACCAAGTCTGTCATTCCACGTAAAAGAAAGCTCAAACAAATAAGTAGAAGATGTAAACTTATTAACTTTTGGAATAATAGTAAGAACATTGAGTTTAAACCTTTTCTAAACTTATTTTTATATTTTAGGTAAAAAAATTTACTTTTTTAAACTAGTAAAAGACAAAGATCACAAGCTTTTAGTCATACTACAAAAAATACTAATTTGAAAGGCTTGTTGGGATTGATCCGCTAGAATTTAGATCCCAAAATAAAAAAAGTCTACCAATGGTGGAAATAAAATTAGCCAATAACAACTATTCCAAACCAGGGGCCTTTTTTTTTTTTTTTGCTTATTTTTGGATTTTCTAGATTTTCTTAATCTCTTGGCTATTTTTTTAAAACTTTTTTCGGATCATCTTGATGTGAGGAATCAAATAAATAAATAATTTAATTAAAAAATAAAAATTCATTAAATATAAAAATAAATAACATAAAATTTAATTAATTAAATTATTTGAGCTTATTTTTATTTTTTTTCATATCGTGATCAATATTTTTTTATTTTTTGGCCCATTATCCCAAACGGGTTAGAGTGAAAACAGCTCCATCACCACTCAGCAGTTAACATGGAGAGTCTGATAAAAATGAGATTTTTTTTTGGTTCTCACTGTTCAAAGTTAAAAAGAACCCAAATTTAAGTTATTTAATCAATCTGCACATAAGTGGGTCTTCTGTACAGAGAGAGAGAGAGAGAGAGAGAGAGAGAGGATGCTGGGTGAGGATAAGATTCACTATGGGATCTATCTCCACCAAGATCTTTTTTTATCTTTATTTTGTCAATGTCTAAAATGATTGATTTTTAAAAATTTTAACATTTAAAAAAAAAAAAGAAAAAAAAATTAAATTATTTGAAATAATTTAAATTTTAAATAATTTTTTCTTACTAATTATTAAAATGTCTAATATATCTTTAATTTTTACTTTTAAGTTATAATGTTTAAATTATAGACATGATTTTTTCGGAAATAAAATTATTTTTTTATTAAAGGTATTATAGTAATTTTACGGGAAAAAAAAGTGTGCTTATAATGTGTATAGACATTTTTTGTTAGAAAAGAACTGAAAAAAAGTTCGTGGGTTTTTAAGAGATGCCAAATGCACTAGCTTAAAATTTGACTTTTTTGCAATAAACTGACTTTTTAGAATTGCCCAACAGGGGTTTAGCTTTAAGGTCTACTCTTGCAAGAGTTGTTTCCTCCTGGGTCACCTTTTTTTTTTCTTCTATTCAATATTGTCTCTTCCTAGCAAGAGCACTAATTGCTTGGGAGTTCCACTTGTCTTCCCAGAAAATGCCAATCAACTGCCTGATAAAGCTAAAATTCTTAACCGAAGCAATTATAGCCACAGGCTTGCAGGCCAAAAAACTTCATGAATTGGTATGCAATATTGAGTCAGCAAACTAGTAGCACCTTGAAAATTAACAAATGTGTTTTGGTTTTCTCAACTTCCTTGAACCATTTTCACAATTGCAAATTACAGAATTTTAAACTTTATTATAGTTGATTTTGTATTCCGCTTCATGTGATATGAATCGTCTCAAACCTCAAACCAGGATCGGGTGAAGCAATAGAGCATCCAGTAAGATAAAAAAATTTACAGTTGATATTGCATAGAACTAAAATCACGTCGACAATAATTTCTACCCTTCTATACTTCCATTTTCATAATTATAATATTACATATCAGTGATGGGACACCAAATTACATCTTCATTTTGGAGATGCTACCCTAACGTACAGCGCAGAACAACTATATCATAAACAGGCTACTATACTGAAACTACGGTTGCACTTTATCGGGGAAAATAGGGTAAGATTTTAGCACGACTTTCAGGGCTGGAATGTTGGAGTGTTATGTGTAGGCAGGGAAGTCGCCTGATATACAGTTCTCTCAATAATGCCGCGGTAAGGATCCTCCTCTCGCTTCCTAATCAAAAAGGACATATTGCGTTCAACTTCGGATTTCACCTGCAAGTACAATTTTTTTGCATTTTCTCTGTCTTTTAGCATCAACTCCCTTCCCTTTGTTTGTATTGGCTTCCCAAACAGATAGTAAAAGCGGCCTGGAATTTTGGGCAGAAGGCCTGGAAAATAGAAATCTTGATTGGCAACCTCCCCATCCATTTTGTTCCTATAGCGAGGGCATGTTCATATTAATATTAAGTACCACAGATCAGAACAAAAGAGGGCACAATGAGGAAATACCATCAAATGACCTGTTATTACCTCAACCTTACAGTATCTTCATTTCTTTTCCTAAGATAGTCGTTCACCACAGGGATTCTCATCAAATCATTGTAATCAAGAACTAACTGTCACATAAAAAATTACAGCATCAGCCAAAAGGTTATCAGAATCATAGATGAGTAGAATGCTAATTGCAACATCAGGAAGAGAGAGGAGAACTGGTTCGAAACTATAAATTTTTTTTTGCCTTTTTTCTATTTGTGCATTATTATCATTATCACTATTTTATTTGTTATTAATTATTTATTTATTTTTATTTTGGCGGGGGGTGGGGGGGGAATCATTGCCTGGCCCACGCACTACTAAAATTAAGTGTAATATGGTATCTGTGGATCTGAAAATTTAGAATATAGGACAAATTATCATGCAAGGCAATGAGGGTCGGTGTTGGTGAAATAATGAACTTACAAGTTATAGCTCAAAAGATGTGATTATGAATTGAAACAGAAGGACAAGTGTTTGTTAAAATTATAAACTTATAAAAGTATTTGTGTTTGTTGAATTAGAATAAAAAACTACAAACAAAAAGCTATAAGCACACTCGTTTGAAACGGGTGTTTTTGTTGACCTATAAGTTAAAAGCTAAAAAATAGGCTCCAACAAACACGCTCAACATAAAACACCCGTTTTCCAATTATTGTAGCACCACCTATTCTTAGGGACCATATATCTCATTTGAATATTTATCAAACCAAAGTTAATAATAGTGACTGTATAACAGTTGGTCTGTACAATTTGTCTGCTTGATTGGTAATTACTTGGTTATAGTGGTAAAGATTTAGAGCTATGCCATCTACACACTGTTTTAGCACAGTTGGATGTGTATAAGGAAGAGTCCTAATTAGTGTGGAAATTTACAGCTAGTATTCTTTTCTTCCCCATTACTTATAAAATACTTTCTTTGTACTAAAGAGTCCATAGTTTTAGAACACGGAGATTGGGTGCAGTGAAGGTGATACTAGCAATAAAGAGGGTTTCTTCAGGATCTCCCATTGTCTGTGAACCAAGATGATTGCTGCATATTTTGTAAGTAATACAACAAAAACTACCAGTATTACAGTGGATATGATTTTCCTTTTGATTTGGTCATTGTTATGCAGGTTTAAGTCACTTAGGTTATCACAACCTTTTTCATTAAGCAATGGTAAAAGTTAATAAATACAACCAATTGACTCAAGTCAAATTGCCAGATCCTGAATAGAGACCATGCCAAATAAGCACAAGCACTGTTAGTGTCCTAAGCGTGCAACCCCTTCGTCAGAGGATGTGGTGTTGTATTTTGCTACGGGAATGGGGCTATAGCATGCTATTAACTTTCTAGGAAAAACCCATGCCTAAATGCACTTTGAACATAATCTAATTATAAAATAAATTTTAAATGATTAATATATTTTAATTACTAAGGGTAAGAACGTAGTAAAAAGATTTCCGTAGACTCACACGGGCCTCTAAAATCACTAATGATTTTTATAGGCTCACTCTTAATTCCAACCAAAAACAATGAATAAATATATGTAAACTAAACAAAATATACAAAACCAACTATATTTCTTGGACAAACATTTATTAAAAATGCATTTTTGATGGGAGATAAAGAAAAAAGTTGAGTTTGAAGTAAAGAGAGAGAAAAAAAAATGATTGGGTTTAAAATGAAGAGAGACAAGAAATTTTATTTTAAATGGAGAGAGAGGAGAGCTAGTTAGTGAAAAAGAAGAGAGAGAAGTGACAGACTTTTGAAAATAAACAAAGAACAATTCCAGCAAAGTACAAGGACATGGGACCCAGAGTGATTTGCACGAGTGAGGCCCTACAAGCTGCAAAGAGCTTATTGCGAGCGCTAATACAATCTTAGAAAGATACTAGGCTATTCAATGTGCAGTCCATGATCCAAATCTAGTTATTAAGCTGGTCTAAATGTCTTCCATGTATGATCTATAGTGTATTTTTATGCAAGTTTTAGACTTTGGTAGATCATTATCCAACATTGACAGTGTTAACCTGGTGTGCACAGGTGGGTGAATTGTGAAATTGTAGTATTTTTGGTTATATGTTATAGTTTTAGTTATTTTGTTATTTATTTGTTAGTTAACGGGTGCTTAGTCATTAAGACTAATTTGGGTTTTAGGTTGGCATCTATTTATATTCTGTAACTTATGATTATGTCAAGATTTTTAATTACCTCAATAATATGTAATCCTCTTTCTTTTCCTCTGGTTTGTATTATGGTATCAAAATTGTCAAAACCTGAGCCGCCAAAGTCACTGCCGGTGACCACTTCCTCCTCCGACGAACTCATCTCTGCATCGCCAACCCATCGCCACCCGTCCTAACGTTCTGCTACCATTACAAATGACGATCTGCAAACCATAACCCCTTTTGAAACCTCAAAACCCTAAATCTATAGCCACTGTCCTGCGAAACCCTAGCTGACCATCAGCCTTCGTCGGCAACCTTGTCAAAACCCTAGATCAGCACCGACGACCACGTCGGACACTTCGACCATCGTGTTTTGGATGTTCGCGGTCTGTTCCGTCGCATCATTCGACCTAGCCACAAATCCTCGCCGGACCTTCAATTAGTACCGACAACCTCGTTAGACCCTTTGATTGTCACCAACGCCCTTGCCGAAACCTTCGATCATCGCCGCCGACCTCATCGGACTTCTATTGCGATGAATTTTCCATCGTTACCTTGAGATTGACCTTCGGTCTGGTTTTACTTGAATTTGGATTTTAGTGTTTTCTACTTTTGTCAAGATCATTGTTCTACATTTGGACTTCGGTCTGGTTCATTGATTTTTAGTTAAGACCATTGTTCTACATATATTCTTGTTAGCATGAGATTTTGGCAACAGCATTTAGATGAGATTTTGCGATGATATTGTGACCAACAAGTTGATATTTTGATCATACTCGTGAGTTTCTTTTGCTATGACTATTTTAGGTTTGCATAGTTCTTACTACACAGGTATTGCACCTACTACTTGGATCTTTAATTCTGGATCTTCTCATCACGTGACATCAAATTTAACTTGTATAAGTCATTGTGTTCTCCCCTCTTCCCCCATCACTATCTCTACTGCAAATGGTTCTTCCATGAATGTTGTTTCTATTGGTTTAGTTCTTCCTTGCTCCTCTTTTTCTTTGTCTATCCCTGATGTCTTCTATGTATCTCAGTTGTCTATTAATTTAATATCTATTAGTCAACTTTCTGATTCTGATTTTGATATTCTGTTTTCTTCATCTGGTTGTGTTGTTCAGGATCGGGCGTCTCAGAAGCATATTGGGATCGGACGTAGGGTTGGTGAGTTATATGTGTTGGAAAGTTTGAACATTCCTGTGCCTCCTTCCTCAACAGCTTTGTCTTCCTTTCACTTAGATCAACATTCGTATTCTTTTTACCTTTGGTATTCTAGGTTAGGCCAATTGTCTAGTGAGCGTTTAAGATGTTAGTTAAGTGGTTAGTGACACGTTTGGATAAAGTGTCTGCTGGTGACATTTCTAAGTGTAGTGGTTTTAAACTTGCAATGATGTTAGCATTACCTTTTAGTCATAGTACTTCTCTTTCTACATCTCATTTCTCTCTTGTTCATACTGATAAGTGAGATCCTTCTCCCATTGCCACTAAATGAGGCTTAGTGTATTATGGTTCCTTTATTGATGATAGTAGTCGTTTGTTCATATTGATGTGTAAGGTCATTCTCCCATTGCCACTAAATGAGGCTCAGTGTACTATGATTCTTTTATTGATGATTATAGTCGTTTTTGTTGGGTGTATTTCATAACTTATAAATCTGATTTTTTTCGTATTTACTGTACATTTCATTATATGATTCTGACTCAGTTTTCTACCACTATAAAGACTCTTCGTTCAGACTTGGGTGGAGAGTATTTTCTAACCGAATTCACATACCTCTTAGCTACTTCTGGCACTATTCATTAATCTTCCTATTCTGTTAATCCCACACAAAATGGTAAATCTGAAAGAAAACATCGATACATCCTTGACACTGCTCGCTCCCTTCTCTCTTCCTCTGTTCCAGATAGTTTTTGAGGAGAAGCAGTGTTTACTGCCGTGTATCTTCTTAATTGCATGCTAAGACCTCTTCTTTCTAGCATCTCTCCTTATGAAAAGTTGTTTGAACAAACTCCTAATTACTCGTTGTTACGTGTCTTTGATTGTATTTGTTTTGTCCTTCTTCCCAAACGGGAGCGCACTAAACTTAGCGCTCGCTCGGCTCCTTGTGTCTTCTTGGGTTATGGTATTCAACAAAAAGGGTATCAATGTTATGATCCTGCATCTAAACGATTTTATATCTCCTGTCATGTGTTTCTTGAGCGACTTTGATACTTTACTCTCCCTCCAAAGTTTTCCCCAGTCCCTAAAGAAGATTTAATTATATTGATCATTTTCTGCATGATGTGCCTTTCGAGGAGTTTACTCAAACTCTAGATGTTTTTACCTTACTTCTACATCTCGTCCTCCAACTACATCTCCTCTGTTAGTTTATTCTTGTAGGCAGCCTCCTCCTTCTCAACACGACTCCACCAACTTTGACCTAGCTTATTCTGTTTCAATGGATCCTAATCCCCTTGATCGACGCTATCTTTTGCGTACCCGTACTCCGCCGGTAAGACTTGATTTTTTAAACACTTGTTTTTCGTCTTCTTATTGTGCTTTCTTATATGCTATTCATATTTATTTTGAGTTCCAATCCTCTAAAGAGGCACGTACTGCTCCCCACTGGATCAATGCCATGCATGAAGAATTAACTGCTCTTCAGAAGACTTGTACTTGGGATTTGGTTCCATTGCCTATCGGTAAAAATCTTATTGGATGTAAGTGGATTTACAAAGTTAACTCATTCTGATGGTTCTCTAGGGTGCTATAAGGCCAGATTAGTTACCAAGGGTTTTTCTCTGGGGTATGGGATTGATTATGAGGAAACATTTGCACCTGTGGCTAAAATGACTACAATTCGTACTCTAATTTCTATTGCTGCAATTCGTCAGTGGTCTCTCTTTCAGCTGAATGTCAAGAATACTTTTCTCAATGGAGATTTTAACGAGGAAGTTTATATGCGTCCTCCTCTGAGCCTTCTCCTAGTTTTATCCGTCTTCTTCGGTGTGCCCTTTATGGTTTAAAGTAATTCCCTCGTGCCTGATATAACCGCTTTCAGTTTACAATTACACAGATTGGTTTCACTCCTAATCCTCATGATTTTGACCTTTTTCTCCACCACACTCTAGTTGAGATGGTTATTTTGTTATTTTATGTAGATGACATGATTATCACTAGTTCTGATTCTACTAGCTATCTTTAAAGTGAAACAACATTTGTTTCGTGCATTTGAGATGAAAGATTTGGATCCTTTTCGATACTTTTTTGGTATAGAAATTGCTTCTTCCTCCACAGGTTATCACTTATCTCAATCAAAATATGCAAATGAAGTGATTTACTATGCTTGTCTCACTAATGATAAGGTTGTGGATACTTCCATTGAGTTGCATGCTAAGTTCTTGCCTTATGGCATTCTTCTTGAGGATTCCACTGTCTATCGAGAGCTAGTTGAGTGTCTAGTTTATCTTACTATGACTCATCTTGATATTGCGTATGCTGTTCATGTCGTGAGTCAATTTGCCTCTGCTCCTCGCTCCATTCATTGGGAAGCTCTGCTTCGCATTTTGTGTTATGCTCGTAGTATTATTTTTCAGAGCCTATTCTTGTCTTCATCTTCATCATTGACTCTTTGGGCTGATGCTGATGCTGATTGGACTGTTGATGTACCTGATCACAAGTTTACTACTGGCTTTTGTGTATTTCTCGGTGACTCCCATTTCCTAGAAAAATAAGAAACAATCTGTCATTGCTCGTTTTACTACTGAAGTTGAATATCATACCATGGCTACTACTGAGATTGTTTGGCTCCGCTGACTCCTCTCTGATTCGGGTGTTTATATCTTCTCCTACTTTTCTCTATTGTGATAATAAGAGTGCGATTCAGATAGCTCATAACTTTGTCTTTCATGAATGTACAAATCATATAGAGATTAATTGTCACTTTGTTCGTTAGCATCTTCAGCTTGGTACTATCGATCTCCCATTCTTCTCCTTGTCAATGCAGCTTGCTAATTTCTTCACCAAAACTCACATTTTGGCTTGTTTTAAGTTCTTACTTGACAAACTTTCACTGCTCACCGGGCTCGCATCATGAGTTTGAGGGGAGGGGGGGGGGGGGGGGGCGCCCGCTGAAATTGTAGTATTTTTGGTAATATGTTATATTTTTTATTATTTTGTTATTTATTTGTTAGTTAACGGGTAGCTTAGTCATTAAGACTAATTAGGGTTTTAGGTTGTGTTCTATTTATATCCTATAACTTGTAATTATGTCAGGACTTTTAATTACCTCAATAATATGTAATTTTCTTTCTTTTCCTCTGGTTTGTATCATGAATATCTATACAAGTTTCAGCCCCAAACATATTTAATTCCTTCCTCGCAGTGATGGGCATAGATGACCTAGTTGTTAACAACTCCCAACACCTGCCCAAAAATCACTACCACAATGAGCACCTTATAAGCATCTACTAATTATCATGACTTGTTTAAGGGGTTTTTTAAAAATTGTTTTCCATTTTTTCAATGAACAAAACAACTCTTACTGGTAAACATGTTATGCCTTTTGAAGATCACAACCAACCTGAAATTATTGGAGTCATTTCCTTTTCATGAATAAGAAAATTGACAATGGTGACAAGCATCCCCTAAGAATACCAGTAATTGGGGAAAAAGAAAAAGTAGAAAAAAATGAAAAAAATAGAAAGCAAGAATAATGGCTGATAAATCTCTAAGTGGATGCAGACAAGAAATGAAACCAGCACTACTAAGGACATTAGTTCTAACAAAATTTAAGCGGAAAAGAAGTCTAGTGAGAAGAAAAGCACATGCTTACTTCTGCTATGTCATCTTCTCCAATAGCGCCAAATGGTACAATTGTAGCCCCAAACCTTGCTGCCATCCTCACAAATTCGGGTTGATCAGGCCAAAATAACTTATATGCCTCACCCTGAACCATAAAAGCTCCATTATTGTTAAGACCCAGAGTTTTTATGAAATTAAACAATGCATTTCTTCTTAAAACAAAGTCATGTTTGTGTTGGCATTATTTCATAATTTTAATGGTAAGATACCATCTACACTACGTCTCAAATGTTGAAATACTAACCTTATCAAGTAGATTGCACTACGTTCCTCAAGGGAGGCAATGCCCCAATTATTGTCCTTATTTTGCATGTAGGCCATGTTTGTCATAATGGATAAGGCCACCGGATTAGATTTAAAAAATATGTGGGGCCCACATTTCATATGTTTCCTTCTTGGATAGGCAATCCCACGTGGGAAATAATCCATCCAGAATATGTGGGATTTTTATTCCAACCCACCCCTTGGTATTATTTGTCACTCCCTGGATCATCTTCTCTCATAATCAAACAATCAAAAATAATTGTCGAACTTTTATTTCATTTTTTATCTAACTTTAGCCAAACATGATATAAATAACACCTTGATATATAAAATTTCATCCGTTATTCTATTAAGTCACTAATTGTCCCCAAAGCTTGAGCAGTTAGGAAATGGGCCCAACCATAGTTGTCAAATTGTGAATCAAAATTTTGCTTTTGTGAACCGTGAATCGAATCCAATCAAGAACCGTAAAATTCAGCATAAACTACAAGTATAATATTAAACACCTTGCATGTGTGAAATAAAATAAATAACATTAATATTTACACAAATTTTACAATAAGAGCATGATTACATAATCTAATTAGGTAGATATTTACCTTCATAATAAGATTTTTACTCAAATCTAACCCACTATAAGATTTTTTTAAGAAATATAGTATATTCTTTTTTGAAATTCATAAAGTAAACCAAAAAATCTCGAGATGAGTAAAATAATAGAAGTGAGAGTGAAAACACTTTCGATTTAACATAATACACTTTTAAACATGTCTTTTGTGCTTATTACATAAAAACAATAGTGTTACTGTTGTATCTAGTTGATCTAACCCATATTAAATTAAACTATGATTGTTCACCAAAATAATAATAGAAAATTATTGAAAGTACTATTATCATCTTTGAAATCCTTACAAAATGTTTTATTAACATTTTTCACATAAATTAAATTTGTCTTATTCATATTATATGATCTAATCACCAAATGAGCAACAAATTATGCAAAACTTACAATAAATGCACTAAGTTGTATTATAGTATTTTCAAAATAAAATAAAAGTGGTAAGTATGAGTTAAAGATTTATTGGATGTGATAATTTTAATAATCACATGAATCGTAAATAATGAATCGACTCGGAAATCAAACTGTGAATTATAAGATTCATCATGATTCTATCACAAAATAAATTCATTCATAGATTCGTACCGATTTATGCATGAATAGTAAATCGAATCGTGAACTGAATCATGAATCGTAAGATTTTGATAACTATGGGCCCAACAATATATATCAAGTTATTTAACACTCCCCTCACGTGTGAATCTGTCTTACACGTGGACAGGTAAACAAACTAAACTAAATAGGTGCACCAACACACATAATGTACAATAACAAATATAACATGGAAACACATATCATGAGACTTGAATCTAAGACCTCGTAGAACTAGAGCTCTAATACCATATTAAGTCACCAATTGTCCTAAAAACTCAAACTGTTAAGAAATTGACCCAACAATGTATATCAAGCTATCCAAAATATTCCATGATTTTTAAAGATATAAGTCTCATGTTATAACTTATCACTCTTATCCTCAATCGAATCCCACACAACAAACATGGCGTATTTTCATGAAGGGAGGCAATGTCAACATCGCTGTTAGGTTGTAGACAAATATGTCATTTTATCTCCTAAAGTAAGTATATCATTGATCTTTTGGAGGAGACAAGTATGTTAGGTTGTAGATTCACAGACTTGTCTATTAAGACTAATCATCATTTTAGTGGTGATGTGGAAAAGCCTGTAGATAAGGAGAGGTACACACAACTCGTGAGCTGAATAATATATTTATGGGCAAATTTCGCTTTGCCCCTTACGGTATGGATAATGTGTGGATTCCTTCTTGACGTTTGTACATGATCACACAACTCCCTATGGTTTATGGACTAAAGTACACCGTCAACGTCTGTTAACGGAACTTGTAAATTGACCTTAATACTCTCATCCATAAATCATCTACTTATATTTATCTACACATACACAAACCCAACAAGGCTTCATTGTGTGCCCCATATTCACCCCCATTGTGTGCCCCACGCACCACACTATGTGCTCCAAGTTTGTCTTAGAAAATAGTTTACTCTCTGCAGATGCTCGTGAATTAAAATTTCAATAAACTTAGATTCAAAAAGTGAAGGTGCATTTTAGTCCATAAACCACAGAGTTGTGTGGTCATTTTCAAGGGGATACTCCACACATAACCTATGCCAAAAGGGGACAAATTGAAATTTGCGCCATATTTATCACACTAGACCGGATATTGCATATGTTATGGGAGCTGCTAAACAGTTTATGCATGATCCTTGTATAGTGGATCTTGATGTGGTTTATCATATCTTGAGATACCTCAAATCAAGTCTAAAGAAAGGAATTTTAAACTTTAATCATGGTCACTAGAGATTGAAAGAATTTACTGATACAATTTTAGGTTGGTTAGTGAATGATAGGTAGTCCACTTCTTGCTACTCTACTTTTCTAGGAGTGAATTTAGTTACTTGGCATAGAAGAAGCAGTTAATGGTGGCTAAATCCAGTGCAGAAGCTGTAGCATTCCAAATCTTTAATGAATTAAATTGTAATAAGTTGTAATTAGTAATAAAACAATAAGTATTCTGTATTCAAAAAATTAAAATAAAATAATTATATTAGAAGTAGAGATAATCTTGAAATTTAAAGATTAAGGATAATTGAATGGTATGATAAAGGAGAATTTTTAAGAAGTGAGTGTTCTAATGGAAGTGGGATAGTATTTTCAATATAGATAATTATAGATAAGAGTATAATTGAAATATATATACATATATATATATATTTGAAATAAATACTTTATAGTTCTAAATAACATCTTTGAAATAAATAAATAAATTCTAGATAATGGTTAAAATAGAGAGAAGATTAATTACGTAAAAGAGAAGTTTGTTGATGTTAGCATTCCTAATAAAGTAGGGTATGGATGAACAGTTAAGCTAGAGTTTCAGTTTTAGTACAACTGTTCTGAGTAAGATATCAATATCTCTATAAATACACCCGTAAGTATATATATGTGGTATTAATTAAGGGTTGAACTGATTTAATACACCCATAAGTATATATATGTGGTATTAATTAAGGGTTGAACTGATTTAACGAAAGAAAATTTGAAGATCAATGATGGCAGTAAAGTTCAAGAGCAATATTCAACGAGTTCTTAGCACCTGGTAATTTTATTTTATTCTTATCTTCTTCAATTAGTTTTAATAATCTTTATAATCTATGATGTGGGATGATGAATGTAAGAACAAAAATAATAATAACAATAATAAAAAAAAATAAGTAGAAGAAAGGTTGCTCGGCAATCATGAAGTTAATGAAGAAGGATATCCTATATACATATATGAGGGTCTGTTTGTTTGGAGAATTTAGAGGGTGGAAATGGACATTATATCCTGTGGGGTCCACATATGAGGTGTTTGGGAGGCGACAAGTCTGGATATGATTACCCAAATAAGAGCCAAATCCCGGGATATGTAATGCCAATGGGAGGGAGGTATTATATATCCTTTTTGTTCAAAAGTCACTTTAGCCCTAGTTTCTTTGTTCCATAGTTGCCCTTCGCTACTGCGGTTGTAAGTTCTCTCTCTCTCTCTCTCTCTTGTTCTTTGTTCTCCACTGCCCTTGCTGATGAGACAAGGTTAATTTGATTTCTCTCTCTCTCTCTCTCTCTCTCTCTCTCTCGTTCTTCGTTCTCTACTGCCCTTGCTGATGAGACAAGGTTAATTTGATTTCTCTCTCTCTCTCGTTCTTCATTCTCTACTGCCCTTGCTGATGAGACAAGGTTAATTTGATTTTTTATTTTTAAAATTGCAACCCAGTTATTGTGCATCTTTTTTGGGTTTAATATTGTTAAGATATTTAGACCTCATTTTTTGTTTGGAAAATCTGTGACAAATCATTCATATCTCATTCGTTAATATTTGACACTTGTTCTTTTAGAGTAATGATTGTATATTGCAGTATAGCAAGAAACGGAGCAGAAAATATCGATATTCAGCAATTTGCTCACCACCGCTCGACAGATCGTTCGAGCGGTCCATCGAGTAGTCTAAAGGGCTTTTCGGTTTCTTGCCTGTTCTAAAAAAAAAATGCTGCAAGACTGACTTCACCGCTCGAGCGGTGAACAGACCACTCAAACAGTTCGTACACGAAACTGTTTTATAACAGCTAGGGTTTCACGGTTTTTGAGTGTGTTTTTAAGAGCTAGGGTTTTGAGGGTGTGTCTATATAAAGGGATGCTAGGGCTTTATATGGGGAGCTCTTTTGATTATAACTACCTCTAGCCACGAAGAGCCTAAGAGGAATAAACTCCAAGGAGTTTTTCTTATTCAACTCACTTGATGACATGACAAATTCAAGAGCCTTCAAAAAAGATTGTCAAGCAACCAAACTTTCAACGTTCTATTCAAATTCGTGGAGTCTCTTGGGTGGATGCGCAAGAGTTAAAGTCCGGTGGTGGATTCCGTCAGCAGTTGAAGTCCAGTTGTGGATTGCAGCGGCAGTTGAGCACAGTTTGGTGTATGTGGATTCAGCAAGATAGACTTTTTACTGTAGGTTGTGGATTCAACACGGTTTGTAAGATTTCTTGTACCAAAAACTCGTCTTTAGTGCTTGATTTCTCTAGACCTAGTTTGGTATCGTGGTTTCTACCCGGTTTGGGGTTTTCCACGTAAAAATTACGTGTCCTGTCTAATTGCTCTTGGTTGCTTGTGATTATTAGTTTTTTTTTATTTGTGTGGTTAACTTTGGAATATCGATTAGTACAAATCAATTTACAAACATGATTTTTTAATTGGTATCAGAGTACAGAGCAGGACACTTAATTTTTTTAAAATTTGTTTAAAAAGTGTGATTCTACGATTAATTTGCAATAATTGATTTTCTTAGAAAAGGCACCTCAACCGGTAGACCTCCCTTTCTTAACGGATCAAATTACCAGTTTTGGAAAGTACGTATGAGAGCCTTTTTAATATCTATTAATGAATGTGTTTAGCTTGCCGTTGTTGAGGGATATAACTATCTTACTGTGGTTGTTGATGGGGAGACCATTCCTAAGCCATCGGCTAGATGGGATAGAACAAATTTTGAGGATGCAAGCTGGAATAGCAAAGCCACGAATGCTATCTTTAGCGGAGTCACACAAAAAGAATTCCATAGAATTAGTACGTGTGACTTGGTTAAAGAAGCATGGAATATTCTTCATGCCACTCATGAAGGTACCCAAACCATAAAAGTCTCTAAACTTCAACATCTTACTACAAATTTTGAAACCCTCTCCATAAAAGATGAGGAGAAGTTTGACGATTTTTACGCAAATTTAAGTGATATTGTGAATGCCTCTTTTAATCTTGGCGAAAAAATTCCTAACTCTAAAATTGTTCAAAATTTTTTTGGATCTTTTACCCAACGCTTCCAACCAAAAGTGACAGCTATAGAAGAGAGTAAAAACATTAACTCTATTTCTATTAAAAGTTTAGTTGAAAACTTGCAAACCTACGAGCTAAATTTTCAAAATAATTAAGTTTCAAAAAATTTGGCATTTTCTTTGGCTCAAAGTATTGCTAGTGATTCTGATGATAATTTTGACCCTGACATGATGGCTATTTTGGTGAAAAAATTTAATTTTTTTGAAAAATAAAATCTTAATCAGGAGGAAAAATTACAAAAGAATAATGAAAAAGAAAAAATAAAAAATATGTCCAGTTTTATTAAAAAGGGGCCGAAAGGCCAAATTTTTTACATCCAATGCTATAAATGCAAAGGATATATTATGGACATATGACTAAAGAATGTTCGAACTTTCTTAAAAAAAAAGTTAAAAGGATTCACAGTCACTTGAGATGATGAGAGTTGGGACGACAAGAGTGAACCCGACATGAGTGATGAGAAGGAAATTGATGATGGAGATGACAATGCTATTGCTTTTGTTGCTTGTCATAGAAAGTAACACCAAATCAGATGATGAAAACATTGTCAGTGATTCTAGTGAAGAAGAAGGTGAAGAGGTTACTGACACTGAGGAAAGTGAACTCTGCAACAAGCTTATGATAAGCTTTATAATGAGAGCTATTTGTTGACCAAACAAAATTTAAAAACTGGTTAATAAATTCAAAATGTGTGAAAAAGAAAAAGAAAATGTCATGCAAAAGCTAACTGAAACTCAAGATCTCGTAGGGAAATTAAAATCAGATAGAGAGATTTTGTGTGAAAAACTTGCCAAGTGTGAAAAAGAAGAAATGATCTGTCTAATTTGAGTCTAACCAGTAAAACCAAGATAGATGTCCTTGAAAAAGAATTATGTGCTTGTCAAAATGCAAAGAAAGAGCTTGAATTGAAATTGATAATGATTTTTAGAATGCTCAAGCTATTTTCAAGAAATGGAATGCAGGTACATCTGCTTTGGATGGATTGCTGGGAGAACAAAACCAGCAAAGGACAGAACAGGACTTAGGTTCACTGGAGCCTCGTCTAGCAATGTGACCAAAGAAAAGGAAAAGGTGATTCATGTGACTCAGACTTCAAGTGCACCAGCCTTCGTGAAAGCTGAAAAAGGTAATGGGACCGGGGTAAAAATAACAAATGTTGGTTCATCAATAAAAAGGAATGAAAATGGGATAACTCAAATTCATAAATCCACCATTCACCATGGTGTGGTAAGAAAACCTAAATTCATTCCTACTTGTCACCATTGTAGTATTGCTGGTTATATACAGCCAAATTGCATGAAATTGGGCATGAGGTATACTTATAAGGTTTTTGTTCCTATTTGTCATCATTGTGGAATAAAGGGATACATCAGACCTTACTGCACTAGACTGCTTGAGCAAAATAGATTCAGGTTTAACTTGTCACATCGACCAAGGAAAGCTTGGACTTTGATCCCAGAAGCTCTGCCTTTGAAAATCAAAAAAAATTGGTTAAGAAAAGTGATCTAGATTACTTTCTTGCAAATCGAAATCCTTAGTTGTTGTTTGGGTTATTTGTTTGAGTCATGTCGTTTTTGATTTTTTTTGTTTTGTTTTTCTTAAACTATTTTCTCTTTTGGATTCTTAATTTAATTTAATTGAAAAAAAAGTGGGGACTTTATTAAGGTGTGACTACCAATTCTATGCACGTGATTATCTTTGAGTAAAATCACATTTGTTTTGACTTTGAGATTAAGTACACCCAGTGGTTTCTGGTTAACCTGTGTTCATATTGGTTTGGAATGTCCCCAAAGTCCCCAAAGTTGAGTCTATTCTGTACACACTTGAATGTTTTTTAGATGCAAAGATCCTCCAAACTTGGTTTTAAATATTTTTATGGGTCTTTCTTACTTCTAATTTTCTAAGAATTCACAAAATGACCTCATAGTGGCGACCCACAAGAACTTAATGTTTAAATTCCCTCGTTCTTTTGATTCTGTATAGTTGGTTTGAGAAAATGGCTATCTATACGAACTTTGCTTTTTTCGTTCACATTAGTGTGAAAGCCGCCAATGGAAGCAAGAAAAAGAAAAAGAAAAAGAAAGAAAAAGTTTGCAGCCGTTAGTTAAGGGGGAGTTATTTTGTAAAGTGATCTGGGTCTAATCTGGTTTGATTTTGTGACATTCTTGATTTCTGATAAGTAAATATAACTCAGTTATATAGATCTCATATAGGATTTGATCTTGGAGTCTGAAAACATTTCAAGTCACACACACTGTTTTATAAAGATTCTCTGATTATGTTCCACCGTATATGAATACAGGATATCTTGTCTTAATTGGTTGTTTTAGTCTCCTTGACTAGATTTTGTGGTTTCAAACGTGTAAAATGCACATGGTCTTGTACTTTCTTTTAAATTTTGTTCCTTACACAAAAAGATTTGCTTTGGTTAGTTTTATTAGTTGTGTTTGTCAAATTGTGACAAAAAATGAGATATAGATGTGGCTGAGGGGGAGAGATATTGAGCTTAGGGGGAGTAAGTAATTTTTTTCATGTGTGATATAATGAATGTTGAATGTTGCATGAGTGAAAGGGTGAATAGGCCTATTATTGGATGCTTTGAGATTTTGTCATAGAATTGCTAAAGAGGGAGATTATTAGGATATTTAAACCTCTGTTTTTGGTATTTCATATTTGGAAAATCTGTGACAAATCATTCATATCTTATTCATTGATATTTGACACTTGTTCTTTTAGAATTTGGTTGTACATTGCAGTATAGCAAGAAACGGAGTAGAAAATATTGATATTCAGCAATTTGTTCACCACCGCTCAACAGACCACTCGAGTGGTCCATCGAGAGGTCTAAAGGCTTCTCGGTTTCTCGCCTGTTGTGAAAAAAAAAGCTGCAAGACCGACTTTACCGCTTGAGTAGTAAACAGACAGCTCGAGCGGTCCGTACGCGAAACTGTTTTATAACAGCTAGGGTTTTGCAATTTTTGAGTGTTTTTTTTAAAAGGCTGCTAGGGTTTTGAGGGTGTGTCTACATAAGGGGTTACTAGGGCTTTATGTGGTGAGCTCTTTTGATTACAACTCTCCCTAGTCACCAAGAGCCTAAGAGGAATAAACTCTAAGGAGTTTTTCTTATTCAACTCACTTGACGACAAGACAGATTCAAGAACCTTCAAAGAAGATCGTCAAGCAACCAAACCTTCAACGTTCTATTTAAGTTCGTGGAGTCTCTTGGGTGGATACTCAAGAGTTAAAGTCTGGTGGTGTATTCCGTCAGCAGTTGAAATCCAGTGATGGATTCCAGCGGTAGTCGAGCATAGTTTGGTGTACGTGGATTCGACAAGATAAACTTACTACCGTAGGCTCATTCAATAGGGTTTGCAAGATTTCTTGTAACCAAAACTCGTTTTTAGTGCTTGATTTTTCTAGATTTGGTTTGGTATCGTGGTTTTTATCCGGTTTGGGATTTTTCACGTAAAAATTGCATGTCTCGTCTGATTGCTCTTGGTTGCTTGTGATTATTAGTTTTTTTTTTATTTGCGTGGTTGACTTTGGAATATCAATTAGTGCAAATCAATTTACAAACGAGATTTTTCAAATATAGTATTTCTTCTTTGCACAGCTATGCCCTTCTCTTCTATTGTTTGCTTCAATTTGGTGCTTAAGGAAACAAATATGAGAAGCATATGTGGATATCAATGAGTTTGTGTGAGGGTAAAAATGAAAATTAATCACTTCTAATTCTTCCATTTTCATACCAATATTAATAATTAAAAAAAACAAACAAACAATGGTATATGTATATAACTTAGGATTATATATCAAGACTTATATCTATTGAATTTTATATCCACCTTTATATCCGAAGGCATTTTATATCCATCTATTTATCTCTAAACAAACAAACAAGCCCAAGTGCGCACGCACGCGCACACATACACATATAATAGATGGATACATATAGCCGCACAATAACACACACACACAGCCGCACAATATCATCATTATAATCATTTACATATAGAGAGGGTATATAGACATAAATATATACGTAAATTTATACACTAAGTTTCCATCTTTAAATAGTATTTGTATAACAAAAAAAAATTAATCAAAAAAGATTATGCTACTATAGCATATATGAAAAATGATGAATAATAGTTGAACACGAACAGAATTAGAACCTGTGGCCAGCAGCAAGTGCTGCTATAGCTACCAAAGTGTGTTTTTTTCTTTTTCCCCCGTGTGGTGAGATTCATAATTTGTCGGTGCACTCTAGTTTTATTTAATTTAATCGGGTACCTATGTAATTGAAGCGGAATACGAAGGATCATCTACAATTTTATTTTAATTATTTATTATTTTATTCTATTTTATTAGTTAAGATTTTATTTAGTTTAAGATTCTAATTATCTTTTAAATAAGGTTTTATTCTTATTTCCTTTTCATTTAGGATTTTATTTTATTTCCTTTTCATTTTAATTTCACTTTTCAATTAGAGTTTTAAGCCTATAAATAAGAGGCTCATTTGATGTATTAATCAGAATTGATTTAATAAAGAGTTGAGTTTTAAGGCGAAGGACTTGTATTAAGGTTTCAACCCTTGTGTGCTACCTATCCACCATTCTCATCCCTCCACATTCTGCATCAATTGGTATCAGAGCTTATACTTGGGATTCCACATCTCTCTCTTTCTTTGACTCTTTTCTACAACCAGGAAAGCTCTCACTGCTATTCTTCCCCGCGGCTACATCGGTGCCGGTTGTCAACTATCGACGTCTCATGTCGCCACCACCAATTGCTACCACCACCGCTGTTGACGCCTACAACCCTTCCTAGCGCCGACGCCACCATCGGAGTCGACAACCTCCGAAATTGCCGCAACTACTATCAGATGTCGTCAATGCCTCGTATGTCGCCATCTCTGTGCTGCGAGCCTTTGTAAAACCCTAGGCTTCATCAGCCCTTGACTTGCCGTCGCCACCTCTCTCCTTCTTTCTTGTCGATACCCTAGCCTCCATCCCTGAAACCCCAGGTCTCCTCACCGCCCTCCATCCTCCTTGTTGAAACCCTAGTTGCTGGTCTCTCCTTCCCCTGTCCCTTGTGCTGACAACTTCTTCGCACCTTGAACTTCGCAAGACCTCTCAACCAGGGTCATAACCTTTCTTATTCTCATTTTTTTTGCACCTCTTGAAACCCTAACCCACACCCACCAGGAACACGAACTTTGATCTTCCACTCGACCCAAAAAAGCCAACTCGACCTAGATTCATAGTCTTGGCCCGAAATCCATACTAAACCCAATTTTTCTAACCCATTCAACCCGGAGGCAGCCTAATCCAGCCAATTAAACTTTTGTTTTTACAAATAAAAAAACCCATTCGATTCCCAGTCCCCCCAAAAAACTTTCTCAAAACATTTTTTGACCTTTTTCTTGTGCACACTCTTGATGGAGTGGCCATGCACAAACAATTTCCACACCTTTTTTAGATGTGCCAATAGATTTTGTAAAATTATTATTGATGGAGGATATGCAATGAATACCGTATCTGCATCAGGCGTTCTAAAGATGAAACTACTGTATGAACCATGCCCACTACCCTATCAATTATTTTGGGATGATAACACCAATTTTTTAGTCTCCCAAAGGTGTTTGGTTCTTATTTAAATGGGTGACTATTTTGATGAAATTTGGTGCAATGCACTTCCCATTACTATTACGCATGTGTTATTTGGTTTTCCGTGGATAGATGACTTTGGTACCACTTATAATAGAGAAGATAACAACTTTAGCTACATATACAACAACAAAATTATTTTGCTGAAGCATGCAATTCCAGATGGGGTGTCAACTCAGCGATTTCCTAGTTCGATGCCTGCTCAGCAACTTTGCCCCATTCTGGACCAAGACAAATTTGATTCTACTCGAAACAAGTCTGCGTTAAATGCATCTATTACTCCTCGGCCATTGAAGAGTTAGCAACCTCCATGCTGAACAAGGGTTCAACAAATGAAGATTCTTTTGAACATAAGGATGCACTCTACTTGTACAATCCTATCGATTGTCCACCAACGGAAGACTTTATCAAGGCAGAATGCTTTGATTTTATTAGTGATGAAGCATTTGATTGGGTTATCAAATCAAGTTTTATGGACTTTGTCAACCGTCTCAAGATCAAGAATAAATGGAACGGAACGGAACGAAACCGCTCATCTATTCAAAATATTTGATTATTTGGCACAGATGCATTTAGTATTTCAAGGCGAACTCGAGACCGTGTTCTTTTTTCCAGTGGAGGAGAATGATACAGAATACGAAGGACCATCTATGATTTTATTTTAATTATTTATTATTTTATTTTATTAGTTAGGATTTTATTTAGTTTAAGATTGTAGTTATCTTTTAAATAAGGATTTATTATTATTTTCTTTTTGTTTAGGATTCTAGATTATATTAAGATTTTATTTTATTTTCTTCGAATTTTAATTTCTTTTTTAGATTAGAGTTGAAGCCTATAAATAAGATACTCATTTGATATATTAATCAGGGTTGATTTAATAAATAGTTGAGTTTTAAAGCGAAGACCTTGTGTTAGAGTTTCGACCCTTGTGCGCTGCCTATCCACCATTCTCACCCCTCCACGTTCTTCATCAATAATCTTATGAACAAGGGGCTTTCAACTGAAGGTTCAAACAATAAGTTTTAATGAGCAAGGTCCATCAACAAAAATTTTAACGCACGAGGTCTAATCGCTTACAACACATAAATTTAACACAAATAGATAAATTTATATGTAATACGACACAGATAAATTTATCTGTCGTCTTATTTTACGCAAGACAAATAAATTTATCGGTGTTCTTTATACAGATAAATTTATCTGTCTGCTTATTTATGCAAGACAGATAAATTTATCTGAATACTTTATGTGTGTTTTGAAAAGGCACAGTGTTCTTTATACAGATAAATTTATCTGTGTGCTTTATACGTGTTTTGAAAAGGCACAGTGTTCTTTATACAGATAAATTTATTTGTTTTAGGGTTCAGTTGGACCTCGCGCGTTAAAATTTTTTTATGGTAAATGAAAAACAAAACTGACGCTACTTTAAGGACCCAAGACTAATTTTTCGTATAAACAATCTATCCATAAACATCTTAATATGTAGAAATTGATTTTGGGGTTAGTGAAAGTGTAAAGAAAGTGGCTTAAGAGTTTTTGGAGAAAGAGAAGAGGAGGAGGAAATTAGGATATTAGGAACTGATCAGTCCCCTCTCTCTGACATCTATTTATTTTAAATGAATATACGACACAATGACAAAAATATCCTTAATACAGAAAAGTAAGACAGTAACACTCCCCCTCAAGCTGGAGCATATAGGTCAAAGATCCCAGTTTCGAAGACAAGTGAAAAAAAGACGAAGGAGCTAAGGGTTTGGTAAAGATATTGCCAGTCTGATCGCCCGAACGAATGTAAGGAGTGATAATTCGTTTTTGCAGCAAGTTCCGAATAAAGTGACAATCAACCTTGATATGTTTATCCACACATGAAAGACGGAATTATTTGAAATAAAAATCGGGCCCTGGTTATCACAAAACATGTGCATTGGATTAGGAGTAAGGCTAAAGGCAAGCAGACAGGAGCGGACCCATAACATCTCAAAGGCAATATGGGCCACAGCACGATACTAAGGTTCAGCACTCGAACGAGCTATCACATATTGCTTTTATTGCTCCTAGTGACAAGATTGCCTCCAACAAAAGTCAAGTACAATATCCCGATGTCAACCGCCGATCAGAACATTGCCAACCCAATCAGCAGCACTGAAACCAATAATAGACAAAGTTGCCGCAAGTCTATATAGCAAGCCACGGCCAGGAGCACGCTTCAAATACCGTAAGATATGACAAACGGCATCATAATGAGGCTGACGAGGGGAGTGCATGTATTGACTAACCACTCCAACAACATATATAATGTCGGGGCGAGTAATGGTAAGATAAATGAGTTTACCAACTAAGCGACGATAGCGACCAACATCAGAAAATAGATCACCAAAGTCCGCATCAAGCTTAACGGTGGAATCCATAGGAGTATCAACCGAACAAGCACCGAGAAACCCAGTCTAAGAAAGAAGATCAACTACATTCTTGCATTAAGATAAAGAGATGTCGTGAGAGGAATAGGCAATCTCAATCCCAAGAAAGTAACGAAGTATGCCCAGTCCTTGGTATGAAAATGTTGAGCCAACACTATTTCAAAGCAGCAATACCAGTAGAGTCGTCACCGGAAATAATGTCATCAACATAAACGATTAACAAAATAGTACTAGCAGAAGAATGATGAACAAAGACGGAGTGATCGGATAAAGAACGCCGAAAACCATACTCAAGGACAACAAAACTGAAACGATCAAACCAGGCACGAGGAGAATGCTTTAAACCATATAGAGCCTTGCAAAAGCGGCAAACAAGATTTTCACTGCCATGCACAACATAGCCGGGTGGTTGAGCCATATAAACTTCTTCCTGGAGATCACTGTAAAGAAATGCGTTCTTAATATCAAGTTGATATAAAGGCCAATAACGACTAATAGCAACAGAGGAGAATGCGAACATAATTAAGGCGAGCCACAAGTGAAAATGTCTCCAAATAATCAACACCATATGCTTGAGTGTAGCCTTTGGCCACGAGGCGAGCCTTAAGGTGTTCGATAGACCCATCAGGAAGGTATTTGATGGTATACACCCATCGACAACTAACAGTTTGTTTGCCGGGAGAAAGAGGAATAAGCTCCCAAGTGTGATTCAAATGAAAGCATTCATTTATCCATAGCTTGCTTCCAGCCAGATAAAGACAGAGCTTGCTTATGAAAAGTGGGAAGAGAAATAGCAAACAAGGTAGTAACAAAGGAAAGAAAGCAAGAAGAGACACGAGTATAGCAAGCATACTGAACAATAGAGTGTTGAGTACAAGTACGTTTACCTCGACGTAAGTGTTAGTAGCTTATTATTATTATATTACTATTATGTTATTATTATTCGGCGTGTGTATGTGTATGATTATAATAGTGTTATCTAAACCCATTAAGGTACGGCTTTCCATTATTCTTAACATGGTATCAGAGCCACCGTAAAACCCTAGCCTCCACGAAACCTCCACGAAACCCTAACCCTAGCCTCCCTCTTCCAGCCATAGCCACCAGCCACCTGCAGTCACCAGCCACGCCACAGTCACCAGCCACGCCAACAGCAGTCACCAGCCACGCCATAGCCACCAGCCACGCCACAACAGTCACCAGCCACGCCATAGCCACCAGCCACGAAACTGAACCAGGCCGAAACCGTAGCCACTGTCCTCATCGAACACCGAAACCCTAGCCATAGCTACCTTCGACCACTTTCGCCCTTGTTCGAACCCCAACGACCTCCCAAAACCCTAGTCGCACCTTCGACTGTCTCCACAAGACACTGTCGCACCTCCCCGATGAACAACGAAGCAACGACGGCCCTGTTTCTCCCACTTTCCAGCGCCGACGACCCTTTTCCAGCAACGGCGACCCTGTTTTTCCCACTTTCCAGCGCCGGCGACCTCCGCTCTCTCTCTCTTTCCGACGCCGACGACCACTATTCTACCTATTTCCAGCGTCTCTTCTCCTTGCTCAGTACCTATAACACCTTCAGTCGCTTTTCCGGCGACCTGCGAATTTTTCGACGACTTTTATGGCGACCGGTAACTGTTCCGACAACTGTGTACTTCTCAGTTTGAAGGTCTTTCACCGATTGTGCTTCTCAGTTTGAAGATTTTTCACCGACTGCTGGTTTGAGGGTCTAAGAGCTATTGCAGTATTTCTTATTTTATGGAGATAAGTTGACAGTGTGATTCGCGATCCATTTATGACTGATTGAAGGTGTGGGTGAGTCATTTTGCTTGTTAGTTTGTTTCCTCGTGATTCCTTGAGCTTTGTCATTTGAGTTATTGTGATGTCAAAGGAAAGCTCCACAAGCGTTGAGGATTCTTCAGTGAGACCTGATAGAGAAGGAGGAATCACGGATGTGTTTTTGTCATCCACACGATTAGTGGATTCGAAATTGACTAGACTGCAAACATATGTATTATGGAAGAAAAAGATATTACTGACAATCGAAGGTATGGAAAAGGAGGATCATTTGTTCGAAGATCCTCCTGAGATGGGAACTGCAGAGTAC
>JAOTRH010000022.1:17997769-18019209 GCA_034768845.1 Heliamphora exappendiculata
GGGGTGTGTTGTGGTTTTAAGGGTGATTTTGGAATTGTGATGGTAGTTTCTGTTAAAAATTTTAATAGTTTGGTGTATTTGATATTAAAATTAAATCTGATGAGAGATTAGTGTCATTTTTTAAATAACAAAATAAAATTTTATTTTTTATCAAAAACATCGTAAAAAAGGTCAGTGTAATTTACCCAAATAGTTAATATTTCGTAACAACCAAAAAGTCTACTCGCTCGTAAGAGATCATGGATTACAAACACGGCCGAGAACCCAACTCCCCCCGTCCAGATTTGGATCTCCTCTATTGAGTTACCTCTATTTTTATTTTATAGTTTATTCGGTAGATCTATTTTGAGTTTTATGGTTTAAATTGATCTTATTTTAAATTTAAAAAAAAATTAAATTAAGGGAAATTTGATAGTTAAATAATTGAACCATATTAACTATAAAAAAAATTTACGATTTACTTTCAAAATCTTATGTGTTTCTATTTTTTTTTGGATAAATGTATTCAAACTATTAGTTATTAATGTATGATCATCTTAATTTATATATATATATATATATATATATATAATCTTCTTAATTAAGTCTATAATATTACAAACGGTTCATAACATCAAAATAAATTACCAAAATCATCATTAAATAAAAATAAAATTTTTTTTATTTATTTGAAAAATGCAACTTGTGTTTGAACTAGCTTTTTTTTAAAAAATTTTAGTTTTTTTTTTATAAAAAAGTAAATGTAAAAAAATATTAAAAAAAAAAAGCAACTTATGACAAACTAATAAACTTTTTTTTAGAAATTTTTAAGCCAAAAGAAAAAACACTTCTAAAAAAAGATAGGCCTAGCATAGGCACCCCTAGTCGCCATTTCCTTGCCAACTTGTGTCCATTTTCTTAATAAATGGAAAGATTTCTTTTTTATTTTATGATGATTAAGATAATTTATTTTAGTGATTTAATTAATTTATATTATAGAATTTGACAAAAAATATTATACATATAAAAATTTAAGTTGATTGAATATCAATAATCACATGGTCAATATTCTTTTATTCTAAAAAACATATGACAAAATATGATTTAACAAAAATCAATGTCCTTGTTTGGGATAAATTTAGGATTTTTTTCCCTTATTTTTTGGTCTTTTTTGAATTTTTTTATTATTTGATTAAAATTATTTATTTTTACAAATCATCTTGATGAAATGAATCGCATATTAAAATTTTTTAATTAGAAGGTAAAAAGAGTTAATTAAAATAAAAAAATAAACGACATAAAAAATTTAATTTATTAGCTTATTTTGACTTTTTCATAATTTTTTAAGTATTTTAATTATTTTTTTAATCTTTTTAGTTCATATCAACGAGAAGAGTCAAAAATTATAATATTTTAACTAATTTAATTTTTTTATATTAAAAATAAAAATAAACAAATAAAATAAGCAAATGATCAATTATTCCAAATGGGTCTTATATAATTTTTTTAAAGAATTAATATGATTCAACTATCTATATAATTGTATAAAAATTAATGTAATTAAACTATCTAATTACTATTTTTTAATCAATTGATTTTTTTGTATTAATGATATTTTGGATAAGACTTTATTGAGGTGTTTGCCAAGCTTTTAGATTTAGTTTTTACTTTTCCGCTGTTAGTTTGAATAATAAATTATAATTTTTATTTTTATTTTAACTACAAATTAATATATTTATTAAATATTTATAATTTGTATTATAAAATATAATTTATAAATTATTAATTTTATTAATACCAAATACCCCTGTTATATTAAGAAAAAAAAAGGTTTCTTTAGTGTAGGCGGCTGAAGAAGAAAAAAGGTTTCTTTATCACTGAAAGATTTTACCGTTGAGATTGACACGTGTCACAGAACGTAGCCCCGTGTCGGCTTCAATCTCCTTTGGATTCTCTCGCCTATCCCTTCTCTGTTGTCTTAGGGGTCTGTGTTTATAAACGGAAAGAAAGAAAACAATCCAATCCTCTCTTTCTCTCTCCCCCTCTTTCTAAAAATCCGGGACCGATTTGGCCTTCAAATCCACCAAAAGAAGATAAAAAATCTCATCCATCACCGTAATCTTCTGATGGGTTTTTCCCAAAACTAGTAATGTCGTCACTTCCTGGCAGCTTCCCCGGCATTATCTGCGTAACTTTCTTTCTGATTTTGCTCTGTTTTTCCGGCGACGTCGTCGGAAGTACAGAGTTCGACTTCGGAACGTTAACACTGAGCAGTTTGAAGTTTCTTGGGGACGCTCACTGGAACAATGGGAGCGTAAGGCTCACTCGCGACCTCGACGTTCCAAACTCCGGCGCCGGCCGAGCTCTGTACTCCAAGCCCGTCAAATTTCGGCAGCTGGGGACTGGTTCTCTGGCGAGTTTCTCCACTTTTTTCTCCTTCTCCGTAACGAATCTGAACCCGTCTTCAATCGGCGGTGGCCTCGCCTTCCTAATCTCGTCGGATGATGATCCCGTCGGCGACGCCGGCGGGTACTTGGGCTTGATGGACCAAAAGGGTAGCCCAAACGGCGTAGTAGCAGTCGAGTTCGACACTCTTATGGACGTAGAATTCCGGGACATTAACGGGAACCACGTGGGTTTGGATCTAAACTCAATGGTATCGACCCAGGTCGGCGATTTGGAAACTGTCGGAATTGATCTGAAAAGCGGCGACCTGGTGAACTCGTGGATCGACTACTCTGGGTCGACTCAGCTATTCAATGTCTCGGTATCGTACTCGAATCTCAAGCCCAAAGACCCACTCTTATCTTTCATTCTCGATCTTGATCAATTCGTAAGCGACTTCATGTTCGTTGGGTTCTCCGGGTCGACTCAGGGCAGCACCGAGGTTCACAGCATTGCGTGGTGGAGTTTCAGTTCATCTTTCGATGCCAATACAAAATCTGAGTTATCACCACCCACGTCGACGCCGCCGCCGTCGTCGCCAACGGCTAGTTTGGTGAGTCCAACGGCTAATTCTATCAACCCGCCACCACCTTCCTTGCCACCCACGGAGTCAAACAGCACCGAGACTTCACACATTCCAGAAAACAACAGTAAGTGCCATAACCAGCTGTGCAAAGAAGGGCCAGGGGCTGTAGTTGGGGTAGTAACAGCTGGGGCTTTCTTTCTAGCCTTATTTGCTATCGTTCTCATTTGGGTATACTCCAAAAAATTCAAACAGGTGAAAAATTCCGATTCTCTGGCATCTGAAATTGTCCAAGCTCCGAAAGAATTTAGCTACAAGAATCTCAAATTAGCAACCAAATGCTTCAATTCTTCCCGAATCATCGGCCACGGCGCGTTCGGAACTGTCTATAAAGGCATATTACCGGCGACCGGCGACATTGTTGCCGTGAAGAGGTGTAGTCACAGTGGCCAAGGAAAGGCCGAGTTTTTATCTGAATTGTCTATAATTGGGACTCTGAGACACAGAAACCTCGTTCGGCTTCAAGGTTTTTGCCACGAGAAAGGTGAGATTCTGCTAGTTTACGATCTAATGCCCAATGGGAGCCTGGACAAGGCCTTGTTCGAGTCGAAAACGCCGTTGCCGTGGCCGCACCGGCGAAAAATCCTGATGGGCGTCGCTTCCGCGCTGGCCTATCTTCACCAAGAATGCGAAAACCAGGTGATCCACCGGGACGTCAAGACCAGCAACATAATGCTGGACGAAGGGTTCAACGCCAAGTTAAGCGATTTCGGGTTAGCGAGACAAATCGAGCACGACAAATCCCCGGACGCGACGGTGGCGGCCGGAACGATGGGGTACTTGGCCCCTGAATACCTATTGACTGGAAGAGCCACGGAGAAGACCGACGTGTTCAGCTACGGCGCGGTGGTTCTCGAGGTAGCGAGTGGGCGGCGGCCCATTGAGAGAGACATCAACACCACCGGAAAAGATGGGGTCGGCGGCGGCGGGAACTTGATGGAGTGGGTGTGGAGCTTGCACAGAGAAGGGAGGTTGTTAATGGCAGCGGATTCGAGATTGGGAGAGGGGTTCGATGAAGGGGAGATGAGGAAGGTTCTGCTGGTTGGGTTAGCTTGCTCGAACCCTGACCCCATGGCTCGACCCACGATGAGGGGGGTGGTTCAGATGCTAGTGGGTGAGAGTGAGGTCCCACTGGTCCCAAGAACGAAGCCGTCTCTGAGCTTCAGCACTTCTCATCTTCTTCTGAGCTTGCAGGACAGCGTGTCGGATTTGAATGGTTTGATCACCATCTCCACCTCTTCTTCTTCTTACTCAGAGCACGGCTTCAATGGCGGCGTGGAGTTAGTTTGATTCAAATCAACGGTTCAGGAGACCCCTTAATCATCTTAAATTCCTAATTAATTTAACCTATAGATACATTTGTTTATTGAGGAAATTTAGGTACAAGAATTCAATTACAGAAATAATTACAGAAAACGATTCACTAATTGAGATTGTTCTTTTGTGATTAATTCTGTGACGGGTTCTGTGTATAGAAGACAATTGTTGTTTATTATGTATGTATAAGGCAATAACATGGGATCTGAGTGTATGGGGAATAGTGGGGATCAATGTTGGGTTGTTTTATTATTAATTACACAAATGATTGGTGTCCACACATTCTCAAAGTCAAGCTTTTATTGTGTAAAAGCTACTGAATTTGCCAAAAAATGTGGGAGTTCAAGAGGCTATTTAAGTTTTTGGCTTTTTTTTTTTTTTTTTTTTGGTTAAATGGTAACCTTTGATTGAAAAAGCACTAGAAGCGTTGTCTGGTTTATTGAGTCAGTTAACTTGGTGTAATGGATTCTCTCGTTTGTGTTTTATTTAAAAAAGTACTTTAAGTAATAAATAAATAAATAAAAAGTTAATTTAACAAAATTTGTAATTGACTCGAAGGTTAAATATTTATTTTGTTTAAAATAAATTTAAATTAAAAGGCAATAAGACAACAACTTAAAAATTATTAAGTCAAAAAAATATTATCAATTTATTTTGTATAATTTTATATTTAATCTGAATTTAATTTAATAAATTTTGATAAGTAAATTTTAAAAATATAATCTTTATAAAAAAAACGAATGTGTATAATCGAAAACATAAAATTTTAAAAATATATTCAAAAATTTTAATTTAATAAGAAAAATAAAAAAATATCTAAAACCTAATAAGCAAGAACGCAAAAATCTTAAGTTGACAAACGAAGTGAACATGATTTCTTTTAGGCTTCAAGTTGAATTAAATCGAGAACCAAACTCAAAATATCTAAAACCTAATAAGTAAGAAGGCAAAAAACTTAATTTCTAGAATAAAGGTTTTAAGACTCTTTTTGATTTCAATTGCTCGTATTGATTTGACTCTGACGTTAAGATGCCAATTGATTTGGTTTAGCCTCTTTATTAACGATTTCACAATAAGCGGTCATTAAAAAACCCGACTTAGTGAATTATTTGGGTGTTAAAATTCATCATGTGGAGAGGAAAGAGACTTATTTAACTAATTGTCATGCTAACTTGGGTGTTAAATTTTCTGTTGAAGTATTGGAAGTTGATGGAGGCCCTCCAAGGTTACACCCTCTCCGTTTGCTTGCGGACTCTGAAACCTTTAAAGTCTATAACAGATATATGCACCTGGTTCCAAGCAAAGGGAATAAAGATCGTTAGGTCTTTGATTTCCAAACAATTTCGTCATGGTCTTGGAATAGAATTGAAATTTCATCTAACTTTCTCTAGACCACAATAAGATCAACAGAAGTGGGAGAAGAGGGACTAAGGTTTCATCTAATTATTATTATTATTTCTCTTCATTCGTCTTATTTCACTTACTCATTTTTTATATTCAATAGTTAAAATTTGTGTGTCGTCAAATTAAAAAGGATGATTTATTAACCTACAATATAAAGCGTGTTAGCTTATGTCCAAATAGTTCGGGCCCATTCTTGCTTGTTAACACTTTAGAGTTTCACATCGCCTTTGGGAAGGCTCGAGGATTAAGGCCTTCTCTGATAATCGATAGACAAGGCAGATTGATTATTCTCGTCCCGTGCACCAATGGAATTGGGAACTGATGATATGCCATTTGGAGGGTTGTTATATCGACTTGCATTAACTTCCGTAGCTAAAGGAGGGACTTTAATGGAATTGCGAATCTAACAGTAAAAAATTCTTTGCCCGGTGTGATGGCTTGACTTTTACCTTGGTTTCTTGATTAGCCATTGGACTATTTTTCAATCATTAATAATTATTATTTTTATTATTATTTAATTTTAGTATATAATAAGTAATAGTATACTATAGGTTCAAACCTCGAGACAGACTTCAGACCCCAGACCCCAAGCCTAACCGCATAGGTCCTAGCTCAGATGGCCCGGGTTGAACAGCTACAATAACGGTCTAGAGTCGATGTTCGCGCGAACCACAAGCCTTGGCCAATCATTTTACACCCTACGTCATATCTAAATAATGTTATAGTAATCATATTTAATAACTGCATTTAAATATCATATGATGTAATATGTAGTACTTATGTTATATTATAGATTCACTATTTATTGGTATGTATTACACATAAAAATATAGATTTAACGTGATTCGCTCCTCTCTAGATCCTTTTTTTGCACCAAGTTATTTTTTTAACCAGTAAAAATATGAATACCATCTCTAATCTAGTGTCTCCAATATAATGATGATGACATTATTGTCTTCATTGACAACTCTACTTCGGTTAGTTAAGAGTGGGTCGCAGCAGGACACAAAAGAGAATGATGGTGGGATATATGAGGCTTTTTGACTATCCTCTAGTGGAGAGTAGGGTTTGTTTGTTTGTTTGTTTGATTAATTGATTGTTGGCTTTGCAAGCAACCTCATGTTCAAAAAGCAGGCGTAAGAATTTGGTAAAGTATAGTTCAAATTTTAATTTATTGCGCACTTTTTTGTAGCTCTTTCGTGGGCATTGGTTGTTGTGGAATGAATGAATTGAATTCTCAACCTTGGAGAGGTACAATTGGGATTTTGTTGGGCTCCATTTTGATCCTATCTTTTTATGTTAATTAATTGAATTTAAGTGTTTGTGTGATTAGATTATTTATGGTGAAAAACATTTGAATTTTTTGCAGTTGACGAACATAAATGGAGATATAACTATGCACACACAAAAAATTTATAAAAAATTTACGTAGTTCGAAATACAATCTGTTCATATTCATGAGTGAGAAATAACATAATATATTTTGTTAGGATTACAAATATGAGATCAACAAAAGCCCAAAACAATTTGAAAACTTGAAACTCGAATTTTGAAACTAACAATGTTTTTCTACCAAGAGTAACCCCACTACCTCGAATATTGTATGTAATTCATTTATGAAAAAAATTAAATTAGTTGAATATCGTTAAATATCTAGAAAAAATTATATTTTTGTTAAAAGAAAAGAATAGGATTTGAATTTCGCTATTAGTTTTTTTTTTAAAAATACAACTATGATTTTTTTCACAAACTTAACAATATTCTATCAACAATTTTTTACTTAGATAACTTACATGTTGAAGACAATAAAATGAATGGTTCGAATCATTAAATAAATTTAATTTTGGACCCAAAATTAACCATATTAGATCGATCGAATCTATTAAAAGAATGAAGAAGAATTGAACCCTATTTTATATTGTTTAAACTAGGAGTGTGCGTTTTTGACATAACATATTAACATGACTCGAACACATTAACATGACTCGAACTTTATACGATGTTAAAGAATTAGGGTTTATTATTTTTCGAGACAAAATTAAAAATGACACGACTCGATAACAAGTTTTTTAATTTTTGTATGAACTCTTCTTTTCATTTGTTTAGATTTTAGAGTTCTTTTGTTTAAGAGTGGCTTGATTACAACCTGACCCGACCCGAGGGTACCAAGTTTAGCTTCGGGTTTGTTGTCAATGCCGGTTGTATGGGCTTGTCAATCGTCATCATCCAGCTTCCTCTACCGATCAACAAACAAGACGGTGCTAATTTCTAATTGTCGCTTTTCAAAACCAACTTCATCTTGGTTTCTTGTCAATGTCCCTTTTATGGGGGGGGTTTTAGTGTAATGTAATAATTGGTTTTAAAAAATTAATTTTAAAAATTTATTAAATTAAATTGGATCAAATTAACTTTACTTTTTACACTTGTCCCTCCACTTTCAACGACTATCGACAACCACTGTTGATAATTATCTCTAGCAATCACTTTTGATAATTTTAGATGATCCTAAAAAATTAGAGATGGTTTTAAATATTTAAATACATAAAAAAATTAAAATATTTACTATTTTGTGTCGTCGTAGTGACAAATTGGGATAAGAGTGGTAGATATAATGTAATTTTATAAACAAAACTAAATTTTATTATTTGAATACAGTCAATAATGAAGTTTATATATTCTGTGTGATTAGTATTAGAGTGAAGAAAGATAAATTTTACTATTCGAATACAATTAATAGTGTTGTTTATTTATTTGGCATAGCTAGTGTTAGAGGAAAAAATGAAATTTATCTGTTTTGTGAGTTGCCAAAAAAGTCATCAAAAGATTATCGAATGTTGTCAAAAAATTACTGAAATTTGTCATCGAAAAGCTATAAAAAAATAATCATCAAGAAGCAATTGCCAAAAAATAGCTACCGGCAACGACAGAAGCTGAAAGGGGCAATGAGGTGGCAATGAATGTATACTAAGTAATTGGGTGTTTGGCATTGTTTTCTATTACAATTTTTAGTTTCATATTACTAATTTTAACTATAAGTTAAAATTTATTACAAATACTCACAATTTACAAACACCCACAACTTACACTATAAATTGTAGCTAATTTTTTACTTCAGTTACAAGTTATAATTTTTACTAAATATTCGCAACTTCTGCTACAAATTATAGCTAATTTTTTTACTTCAACTACAAGTTATAATTTTTACTAAATACTCACAACTTTTGTTACAAATTATAGCTAATTTTTTTACTTCAGTTACAAGTTATAATTTTTATCAAATACTCACAATTTCTGTTACAAGTTACAATCTATAAACTACTAATTTTAATAATGCGAAACTATCGCTAGAAAGTGTCAGAACAATTTTATCCCCAAACTTGCTTAACATTAAATTAGGGCCCTTAGAGCACAAAAATTCTAAAATAATGAACCTAAGTGCTTACAAAAATTAAAGTGGTCTATTAATGTACTATAAAGTGTAAAAGTTGAATTTTTAATTAATTTTTTTATATAAAAATAGAAGTATTAGAAAACATCTACTAAATCCAAAAAAATTAAAGTTTTTTTTAGAAAACATAACTTTAAATTTTTTAAATGCGACTAGACCAGAAATACAAAAAGTATTTAGAAAAAACAAATCTTACTACTTTTTAAAAAATAAAATAAAAATAAATTCTTAAATAACTGCCTTTTTTATATTCCAAACTGGACTTTAGGATCACCTAAGATAATGCTAAAAAATAAATTTAGCACACCGGGAGTGGCCACAACAGAGATGCATTCTGTCCAATGAGAATCGAGGAATCTTTTAATATTTTTTCTGGAAATGTTTATTTCACTAGCCAACATCATATATCAATCACCTCAACACAAGTTCGCCGATAACATTTTCTGCAGTGATCATATTATTACTATTATTATTATTAAAAAAAGTAGTTTTCATTGAGAGAACTCGTACAGCGTCACGTAACGATTTTTAAAAATCTTGCAATCTTAAATTTTTTATTTTTAATATTTATTTATTTTTACAAAATGACTAATCTAAATATTCAATGTAAAAAGAAAACAAAGTCAAAAATACATATTTAGATATTAGTGTAAAAGAATAAAAAAGGTAAAAAAAATACTAATTTAGCTATTCAGTGAAAAAAAAAATATATCTATATATTTATATATTAAACAAAATGGGGTTTCGTATATGAGTGACTGTGGAAACTCAAAATACCAATTCAAACTTCTTAGAATTTTGAATTAAAAATTTACTTTATAATAATCTTATTGGTTATCATTTATTTATAATCTTTAGAAGTATTTTAAAAAAACCCTATTAGATAATTTATCTCACCATTTGTTGAATTAGTTTCCTTCTTTATCTTTCTTCATATCTAATTTCTCACTAAATTTAAGTTATTATTAAAACATTATTCTTTTGATTAACTTTTATTCATTATTTTAAATATAACACCCTCATCACTCCACCTCCAGCAACCATCGGCGATCAGCTCCAGTGATGATTTTCGATGCCAGTACTTGGTCACGTAAGACTCTAAATTTTGTTTAAAAAATTTGACACTCATATTACAAAAATTGACTTAGCTCTGTAATTCGAGAAACTTGACAATTATATTATAAAAATTGATTTAGCCGTGTATAGCACGAGTTCACTGCTAGTGTGTGTATATCCCGACTTCTTTGTTTAGAATCTAAACATTGATTTTTATTGCTTGCAGGCTCCAATATACTTAAATAAATTAGGCAAATTCTTGTTATGATATTACGTGGTACTTTTGATAAATAAATAATTATAATTCACATTATATTTTGTCTCCAAACTATTTAATAAAAGTGAGTTATCATGCTCCAACAATTGCCTTATATAACACTCCACGTTCGAGAGCTATTGGTAGAGTTTTGACATTGCTAAAATTGATTGTTTATAAATTATAGTTAAAAAATAATTATTATAATTTATAACAGAAGTTTTGAGCATTTGAAGAAATACCGTGTTGTTAAAATTAGTAATTTACAAAATAAAAAGTAATTATAACTTATAGTAGAAATTGTAAAAATTTGAAATAAAAAATTATAACTTATTATTAAAATAATAATAAATTTGGTAATTTTATAATTTTTAATTCAAAAAATATAAATAAATACATATATTTGTAGTTAATTGATCTTTGGTTTATATATTCTTTTTAATAAATACGGTAATAAATCAGTCTTTGTTAGAGACAACATTAAAATTAAAAACAAAAAAAAATAAAGAGAGAGAATAAAATTAAATTAGGAAGAGAAAGTTGATCATAAATTTGTCGCTAAGGATAAATTTGGTGTTATAAATTAATTTGACTTATCCCATTACATTTTTTTTGAATAGGACTAATCTTTAAATACATAAAAAAAATAATTTTATTTTTCAAAATGTTTATACCTTTTGCCGTGCGGACCATGCACACTTCTATTTGACATAAACAATAAAAAGACAAATATTGTGGTTATTTTATAATTACGATAAAACTTGAGGAGTTGAATTGAATATCTTACTTGGCTATTACAATATTTATTTATTCTTTTATTGGAACCAGCTGAGTCAAATTATTAAATACTCTTAGAGTACCATATAAACAATATCACGTGATACTTTAAAATAATAATTAATAACACCTCATATTATGTATGTTATTTTTTATTTTTTAACTACTTAACAAAAGTAAGTTAACATGTTCTTATTATAAAATTTATTACTACACTATTAAATAAGAGTATCATATAAAATTATCAAATAATACTATACTCTAAGAGCGCTAAATAATTTCTCCAGCAACTTGTTTGTAATGTTGAGTAATTATTAATTACTTTTAAAACATATTTAAGTAATCTTCTAACAAAATAGTAATCGAGTAAAATTTAAGATTAATTAATTATTAGTTCTATTTGTAAGACTTCTAAAATATTTAGTTCTACCATGAAGTTTTTTAAAATGTTGGTCCTAATTTTTAAATACTATTTTAAAATATACTAACTATACTCCTATTTGCAAAAATCCTAACATTCCCTCATATATTGAAATATACCGTTGCTTATCTTCCTCCTCCTCCGCTCTTGTCCTCTAATTGTCGCCATCGCCGTTGCTCCCCCCCCCGCCGCCCTGCTATCGCTGCCGCTCTTCCAAATTTGGACCAACTACTGACCATTATTGCACTCCTCCATATCTAAACCAACTGCCAATCACTATCGCACTTCTTCTCATTTTCGTCGTCAATTGAACGGAGTACAGATCTGAACCAACCACCAAGCACTATCACGCTTCTTCTTCTTCTTCTCAAAATACTGCAGAGTCGAAGTGGCTATGAAAATGATGTGGTTGATGTTGACTAAATTTGTAGACGAGTACACAGTTCGAGTCGTTGATATCTTTGCAATTCTTTATCTTTAAACTGAGAAATTTTTTAGTTTAAAGAGAAATATCTTAGTCATATTCTATTTTTGACAAAAAATTTATATTTAGAAAATTCTCAATTAAATACTATGAGAAGATTTTCTAGAAATTTAAACTGAAAAATTTTACAATTAAATGGAATGAGAATTTTCTCAGTTAAATAGAATAAGAAATTTCTCTATGAATTTAAAATGAGAAATTTCTCAACTAGAAGAGAAAGAACCGCATTCTTCTTCTCATTCCTCTAAAGTCATCACCCATTGACTATCTCATCAGAGAACAAGGAGAAGATCGACGGCGAAGAATGAAGAGATCGGCGAAGAAAAATAAAAGATCAGCGCTGGAAAAGAACGAGGAGATCGCCAGAGAAGAATAAGGAGATTAGCACCGAAAAAAAAGGAAGAGATTATCGAAAAAAGAGGATGAGGCTGGTGTCGAAAAAGAATGAGGAGATCAACAGCGGAGTTGGCTTCAAAGAAGAAGAAACAAGAGGTTGGTACGCGAGAACTAAGATTTGGATATTTGGCTGTTACTAGGAGCATATTGGATATAGCATCATAAAATGGGATATGATTTTTTTTTTAAATATGAAATGTGACTAATCATTTTATAAATTTACATATAAGATTCCTATTTAAAAATTCTTAAAATTTATTACTTTTATATTAATATTTTATCTAATATGTAATATTTTGTAATTCACTAAATGTTATAATCATTTAGAAATTCAAAGGCTTTTAGCCTTTTTATTTTTTTATATAATTTTTTTGTAAAAAATATCATAAATTTTATTATACACATTCGTTTTCTATAAAAATATCTTTAAAATCTACATATTAAAATTTATCAAACAAGATCAATGTTGAATATAAAATTATGTAAAAAAATTAAAAAGTATAACAATTTTAAATCAAACTTTTTGTCTTTTGATTGAAAGTCACTTTAAGTCAAGCTTTTTAACTTGTTATCTTTTGACTTAAAATTATGCAAACATTTTGCTTATTTATTAAAATGATTTTAAGAAAAATATTTAATTTAAACTAAATTACCGAACAAGGCCTAAATATTTTTATTTTTATTTTTATTTTCTTAAAGGCATGTGTAATTTATTTAGGCCATTTAATTTTAATTTTCTTTGTATATATATAATTTATACCAAAAAATAACAAAATTTTCCATAAGTGATCTTCTATAATAATAAATAAAAGGAGAACACACATTTGATATTTCTTTTAAAATGAAACTATTAGGACTTTTTGTTACAAAAATACCCTTAATTACTTTTTATTTTTTCCAAAATATCCATCAAACTTTTTTCTCATAAATATTTTGTTAGAAATAATGAATTCAATTTGCCATTTTCTAGAATTAATTTCTGTCCATTATTTTAGAATTGATTTCTGAATTCAATTGATAATTGAATTAGCCATTCAATTGACAATTAAATTCTAGAATCAATATCATTCATTGACAATTAATTTCATATTCATTTATTTGGTAATCGAAATTTTTTTTATAAGAACTCATTTAGTATTCTGCATAGGAATGAAAATAAGTGTGAAAAAATATAATACAGGGAAAGGAGAAAGAGAGAGAGAGATACCATATTACAATTGTAAGTTATGAGAGAGAGAAAAACAAACGAAGTGTGTTCAAGTAGTCAATTTTTGGTGGTATTCTAACATTCGGATCAACCGTTTTATCCTAGTAGAGTCACGCCGGTGGAGATACCTACAACACCCTTGGTAGGCGGTGAATCAATTTTAAAAAAACTGTGTTTGTAGGACTCGATTTGTATATTCTGTTCATGTTATTTTTTACAGTTTCGTTTTTTATAAATTTAGTTTATTGTATTCGTTGAAAGTTAATAAATATGTATTTTCTAAACCATCAAGCATATATTGTGTTGTTATACTTCTTCAACATATTTATAATTAAAAAATCAAATAAATTTATAAATCAACAACCTAAAAAATTTATAAATTTAATCATAAAAATTCATAACCAAAACCTACCTTCTTCGTTACTCTCAACCTTTGAATTGACATTTCAAATATTTTGTAATCTTAGCCACAATATTATATTAAGCCTCGAATTGGTGTCCGGAAAAGTTAAATTTTTTTTAAAAAAACATAGTTTTTAAATTAGACAATTTGGCATATTTTTAAAAATTACTATTTTTTATTTTTTTTTAAAAAAAATCTATACATATCTCAAATATATTAATTTTTTAAAAAATAAAATTAATATAATACTCTTAATTAAAAAATCAACACTATTTTTAAAAAAAATTATGCTATTATCTAAAAGACTACAACTTAAAAATAAAAAAAAAAATATTAAATATTTTTATAAAAAATTATCCTACAAAAATCATCCAAAACAACTTTTATTTTTGGATACTGCTAAAGAGAACCCAATAAGCTTTAGATAATAGTTTAATAGAGATAAAAAAATTTTAATATTAAATTTATCACTTTTATAAATATTAATACATTTTACATATATATCTATATATTATATATTTTTTACATATATATCTATACATTATATATTCTTTAATCACAACGGATTCCGGTTAGTAATTTCTATTATTTTTTACGCCCCGTTCATTTCGTATATCACCAGCTCTCACGTTCCGATCCTTCTCGAACTCAGGGAATAGCGAATCTCGAGGTTCGCTCGAGGGTCGACAAATCGATCAGCATGGACTTCGAGGCCGATTTCGCGGATCACACTCCGACGTTCGATCGCGCGGTACGCTCAAACAGATTTCAAACTTTCTCTCTCTCAATTTGTTCGTTGATTCGTGAAATCTGTCTTGCTTGATCTGGACTTTAAACCTCTGTTGTTTGATCTAGGGTTTCTAAATTATGTGGTTCTACATTCCCGATGCTGTGTTGTCTTTCGTTCTATCGATCTGATTTGGGGGGGGGGGGGTGGATTTCATATCTTTGTTTTGCATTTGAGCTTCAATTGGTTGATAGCTCTGGACAATGGAGAGCGTTCTAGAGCCTGATTGGATGCACTTTTGGAATTGTGTTTAATTGTTGAAAATGCGAAAATAGAACCATGTATTTATGGCTTGAGATAAGTAGGATTAGAACGGAATGCATCATGTGTAACTTTAGGGAAACCTGAAATGAAATATGGTTGGGATGGAATCATAGAAGGCCAAGAAATAACGACAGGGAGCAAAAATTAAATACCTCCAATATGCTTATGAAGATAGATGAATTGTGATGTTTCTCACATAATGAAAGCATGATGAGCTAAGGGGAGGAATGCATATGCAGGTATATCCCTAAAATTACAAGGACAATCCTGCAAAACAGTTGTAAAACCAGATATGTTTTTAGGCAAATTTCACTTTGCAACCCTTGTGGTATTGGTCGTGTGTGTTACTCTCCTGGTGTTTGGAAATGATAGCATAATTTTCTGTGATTTGTGAATTAAAATGCACCGGCAACATCTGTTAATAGAACCTGCAAAGTGTCCAAAATACCCTGATTTTATTCTTACAATTGAAAAATAAAAGTAATTAATTTGCAATGTATATATATACACACATATAGAGAGAGGTAAGAATGCGGTGGCCATGAAGTCAGATAGGCCGTGTCCACAAACCAAAATACCAAACCTTGGGATACTAATTTGTTGGTAGAACCCAAAAAACAAATGGAAGAAAAATGATTTAGGTGGCAGTTTGCATCTCCCAATCTTGATTTGTTGTTGGAACTAAGTGAATCGCTTTTTTGGTTTAATTGCTGCCCAGTTCATTTTTTATTCCGGTGGATCAATGGGTTGCCCCACCTGCTTTAGATCTCGACCCGGGTGAGATACTGCCTTCTATGTATGCGTTTGTGGGTGATGCTCATGCTCACAATTATTTGAAAATGTGGTGAACCAGGGTGATGTAGTGGGCTGGGTGAAAAGGGTATTTTTGTCTTAAAAATGATTTACTTTCTTCATGGACATGTAACTTACAATTTTCATTAATTTGGATGGAAAAAGTAATGGTTTGTTTTAGCCCACAAACTACACGGAGTTATGTTGTCATTTTCAAATGTCAAAAGGGGAGAAAGTAAAATTTTCCCTATGTTCTATATTTTTGAATGGCGGTTAAATAGGAAACACTGTATTTAGGAATGGTGTAGTCAATGTTAAAACAGATTTGTTCTAATTCGAGACAGGATATAATAGAGATATACAAGTTAATAAGATGGTCGAAGTAAAACCATTGGCTAGGAAAGACAGAAACATATCCAATAAAACTAATATGTGGCAAACTGACCTAAAGACTACACAAATAAGAAGTCTTAAATACTTGAAGACTATGTTCAAGCTTGGCATCATTTTGTGCAGATAATAAAATGAACCATGTAGGATCAAGATGGGTTTCTTTTAACTTTGTTAGGCTCAGTGTTTTGTTGACTCTTTCATTCCCTCCAGTTTACCCTTATCCAATTGTTATGACAAAGGTATGGGTATGGAAACACATCCAACCTGTGCATTCAAATTAGATGTTGGGATCCCCTAAGTTATTATGATATTGAAGAATAAGAAGCTCAAATTCGATGACAAGGAATATTTTCTAAGCTCTCACACGAATAGGAGATAGTAATCCCCTTTCTCTACTCCATCCTAAAATAACTTATAGCATCTTCGGCCCAATGGTATGGGTGTTCCCTCCCAAATGGGAGGAGGTGGTAGGTTCAAACCTTGTTAAATATAAGGTGTGGGAATGCTGCGTGTATTTGTCGATATAAAAAAAAACAGCTTATATCTAAATATTATAAATGAACAATATATGCAAATGTTCATAACATATTCATGTATTTGTACTTGACTTTTCAATACATATCCTCAAAATCTTTCTGTTTCATTCTCTTTAGAATGCTCATTTATTTGTATTTGGCTGGGCACTTCGATGGGAGAATCATTCAATTATTGTTAGCTTAGACATTTATAAAATATGGATTGGTCTTGGTCTCTATTCCAAGTGGACCAAAGATAGTTGACAAGGAAATATCATCACCAATTCAAGTTGTTAGTCGCAAATGCTCAAATGCATTCTGTATAATTGAACTCTAGAAGAGATGATAGAGAACGTAGTGGCTGCATGAGTAGTTGTTAGTTTCAATGGGCATTGATTGTTCATGAACTTATTTGAACATATTTTGTTTAAAGAAACATGAGATGATTTGACTGCTACTAAAATCTTGAACTGCTACAAGATAATTGCATTGGATGGATACCTTAGGGAAAAAAGGGAGTCTCATGTTTCTCAGTTTCTCTAAGATGTTTGGATGATTGAGTTTTTTAGAATGTGATGAAGTTCATTTTTCATCCAAATATGTTGAACAGGAAAACATGATAAAGGATCCTGAAGTCAAAGGATTCAACCCAGGGTTGATAGTCTTGCTTCTTGTTGGTGGCCTACTATTGTCATTCCTCGTTGGGAATTACTTACTTTACTTGTATGCACAAAAGACCCTTCCTCTGAAGAAAAAAAAGCCAGTCTCCAAGAAGAAGATGAAGAAGGAGAAACTGAAGCAAGGTGTTTCGGTACCAGGAGAATAGACATTTTGGACTCTTATGTAATGTTAGGTTGAGTTGAGTTGTGTTTAAATATCACCTTTTTGTGTCTGCTACCATTTGTTGAGAGATGGTTGCACTTCTCTAACGTTTCTCTTTCCTTTTCTCTCACCATGTTCGATAGAACTTCAAATTTAACTTCATAATTAGAGAACTATTCTCACAATCATAAGTTAAACGGTTCTTTTACCTTTCTCCATAACGCGCAGAGTTATTTGTAAATTTGCGCTTGCTTATGTGAGCATTGGAACCAACTGATGAAAAAATCATCTTAAGAAGTGCCCAACTAATGCGGTGAACCACACCACATTAAAGTTAGTGTTATATTTTTGGGAGTGATATGGCCAGTAGCAGGTTCTATATGTTTAATGGTGAACAAGGTTTCAGCAATGCCAACAGCACCGTGCTGTTAGTGTTCGTGGCCCGGCGATGGGTGATAGAATAGGAAAGGAGTTGGCATGGTGAAAAAAAATGGGAGGCACTTTCAATGTGAGGAATATCAAAGAGCCCGAGGTGGAACTAGAAATCAGTGCTAGCTTCATTTCCAATCAACCATTTTGAGTCCTTGATGGTTGAAATTGCTTATTTTGTAGATTTCAATGTATAGAGATTATTCATGTAAAAATTTGATGGAATAGTGTTGAAATATCTGAACAAACTTTGATGATTAAAACCTCTCATTTTGTAGACTTCAGTGGATAGAGATTGTTCATGTAAAAAACCAAGTTGATCACATAATGTTTCAAATAATATCAACTATCTGAATAAATTATATTTATCTCAACTAAAAATGAATGGTAAACAAACTGCATCATTTATTTGTTTGAGGCAAATATTTAACTATATCCGGGGCAATTAACTATATCTGGGTCAAGTACTATCAAATTTTCTGCTTCTACAAATACAAAACCTATATCCGATAAATTTATTTATTTATTTTTGCATGAATGATCAATAATCTCCACAAACGCTAACGGCACAGTGCTGTTGGCATTGCAACAGCAGGCATAGTCAGTTAGTGGTACTGTTTTGTTTTAGAGTAATTATAATAGCTCGAAGCACCACTTGGTATTATTTACGTGGTGTTCCTATTTAATAACGTTACAAAAAATACTATAAGTAGAATAATATAAGTCTATTTTTGTTGGATAAAGAGAAAATAATAGTGATTCAATTAATGTGAATTAAATATTTTTATTTATCGAGAGTACTACGTGTCAGTGGAGTATGGGTGTTTGCTTTGTTGAAATTAATAGCTTATGGATTATAACTTGTAGCGAAAGTTGTAAGTGCTTGGTAAAATATGGCAGCTTGTAGCCAAGAATGAAGAAAAAGTAGTGATAATTTATAGTAGAAGTTGTGAGTGTTTGAAAAAAATTATAATTTATTGTTAAAATTAATAGCAGGAAGCTAAAAGCTGACAAAAAAACTTGGCTTAGCAACCCCATAGACAATTGTGACGATTAGCTGCTTCACGTTGAGGGTGTTTGGCATTACTAAAACTAGTAATTTATAAATTGTAACTTATAACATAAATTGAGTGTTTGGTAAAAATTGTAATTTGTAACTAAAATAGAAAAAAATATAAATATAATTTATAATAGAAATTGTTAGTGTTTGAAAAAAATTATAATTTATAGTTAAGATTAGTAATAGAAGGTTAAAAGCTACTAACAGTAGCTTTGCCAAACACTCTTTATGGATCTTCTTTCATGATTGCTTCTAATATTTATAGCTGCATCGCTGAGGCATATAGGAAGTAATTTAGGTCTCGTTTGAGCTGAGTAATTATTCAATAGTTTTGGAATATTACGTGGTATTACTTACGTGGTGCATCCATCTAATGACGTAGTAAAAAACACTCTAAGTGAAATAATATGGGCTCACATCTGTTTGGTATATAAGAGTGACCTACTTAATATATATTAGGTATTTTTATTTGTCGAAAATATCACGTATCATCGCTTACATAGTATTTTGAGAATATCTAATAATTTGCCTGTTTGAGACCCGCTCTCCGGTGAGCAATGCACAAGATACTCTCATCTAATAATATAATAGAAAATACTTTACGTAAATCAATATTAACTCATTTTTATTAGATAAGTGAGAAACAAAAGTTACTTAGTGTACATTATATATTTTTATTTGTTACAAAATATTACATAAGTACTGTTGCGTAATATTTTAAAAATATTAAATAATTTTCTCTCTGCCCTTATGAAAAGCTAAAAGTGAACATGATTGCTATCAAGGAGTCGAAAATATTTCCGGTCACCAGCAAAACGGCAGCTTCTAAGAGAGTTTTGATTGTTGAGCAAGAGCAAGAACTCCATGAGTATGTTGCATTTGAAGTAGAGAGATTTTCGAGAAGTCATTAGGCATTTTTGAAGTATCAGGAAGCATTAATTAAGCCACTGTTTATTTTATTTCTTTTGCAAAAAAATCAGCTGCATCTTTAAAAATTCTACCAAGCATCTGTTTGTAATGTTTTAAAATTTTGGTTTTTAAGAATTTTATTTTTTAAAAAAAAAAAGAAAAAAAATCGATTAATTAGAATAATTTTTTATAATATTTTTTTACTTTTTATTGAACTCTATATAACAAGATAACAAAAAATATGTAACATTTATATATCAATCTTGCAGTCAGCATCATTGCATGTGCAATCCAAGGGTTTCATACACTCTTTTTTTTTTCCTTTTTCTTTTCACTGCCTTTGCCCCTTTTTACCATTTTGATTGCCTTTGCCCCCAAACAATTTCTGTCTCCCACTACCAATCCACCCAAACTGGAAAATCTTGTAAGTTCTCAAAAATCAAAATCCATGTCTTTCCCCACTCTCTGTCTCTCTCTAAAGGCCAAAATCCAGAAACCAATGATATTATTGCTGCGTTTGCATTGCTCAAATAAATGATAAATTATTGATAGTATTGTAAACATAAAAAAATGGTGTTACTGTATGTATCCAAAAAATTGATTATTATATATTTTACTCTTGTTTAAATTTAATTGATAAATTAAATGTTTTACTACTTAAATTCATTTCTCGAATGTAGTTTAGATTGTCTTGAAAGTGTCGGTCATAATTAGTGTTTAATATGTTATTATTTTTTGCTTTATAAGTCAGTGAGTATTTAGTATACTCATACAAATTTTTTTTGTGAGTTTAGTTGATTTTTTAATTGGAAATATTATAATTATTTTATTAAAAATTAGTGTTTTAAATGTGAATAATATTTTTTTGAAAAAAAGTGAAAAAAAGTTAATTAATTTTTTATGATGTAAGACAGTATGGCTTAAAAGCAAGTTTTTTGCTACCCCAAACAGGGCTCACTTTTCTTTTCTTTTTTTTAAAGAAGATACTATTAGCATTCCAAACAATCTGTTTTTCTTAATAAAATAAGTCCAATGCACTTAATAAAAAAGTTAACTGTACTTTTCAAAATAAAAAATGGTATATTATTATTTCAAATACTACGGTTTAAAATCAAAAAATAAAAGGATAAATTTCACTGATCCCCCTAAAATTTATGACAAAATAGAAACTACCCATGTAGTTTTAAAAATTACACAAATCTCTCCTCATGTTTGATTTTAATATCAAATAGATCCCAACTGTTAAAATTTTCGTTCAATTTAACAGAAACTACTTTTTCACGCTAAAACCGC